>CALNVZ010003747.1:274016-297012 GCA_940671915.1 Paracentrotus lividus | reverse complement strand
AGGTTTAAATTCAAATAAAGGTAGGCCACATCAGTGAGAATTTAAGCTAACCTCTTTATCTGGGAGCGTAACTATATAGGGACTCTGTTATTAGAGCCCCTTTCATCCTAAAATGAAAATAAAAATGTTTTTAAAAATTGACGCAATTCTGGGTCCATTGGAGTCATCCGTATGCTATCACAGTCATTTATTGTCATAAATCTGGTGCGGCCCCAATATTGACCCTAAAATGTTGTATGGCCCCAATGGAACGAGAATGGGGTTACTTTTACCCCTCTTGTTTGTGATTTAATGACCAGGAGGGGTCATTTATCCACCCCACCAACCATACCCCACCTCCCCCCCGCCCCAACACAGGTACGGCAGGCCCCCAAAGTCATTTTACGCAATATGTAATCAAAAATACGCACGCTTGAAGAGGCGCCATAATTAGAAATGCAAACAGAGATAATCTCCATAGGTAGTTAATTGCATTCCCATGTATGTATGATTATGATGGATTATCCGTGTGTTCTACACGACTGAGGGTACTACAGTCTTAATCCTTCAAATTTCATAATTATATGAATTAAATCAGCAATCCTGTTTTTAGATTTTAGATAGATACCCCACTCATCTCAATAAAGCGTGGCAGATGAGTTACGTTTATATCACAGTATTGATACCATTTCCATATTCTCCTAAACATTATAGCATTAAAACAATTGTTATAGTATCTAGTCTAGCGTTCTTTCTCTCTCTCTCTCTCTCTCTCTCTCTCTCTGTCTCCCCTCCCATCTCTCTTTCTTTCTTTCTCTATCCCGTTTTCTTTTTATATTTTTCATCTTCTTATTTCCTCCTCTCTCTATTCCTTTCCTTGTCTGTCTCTCTGACAACATACGATTCTATGTATCAGAAACCCCTTTATTTCCACCCCTCTACTTTCCATTTCTTTATGTTTTTAGTAAGCTCTTCATTTCTCTACTCTCTCTCTCTCTCTCTCTCTCTCTCTCTCTCTCTCTCTCTCTCTCTCTCTCTTCCTCTATCTCCCCCCTCTCTCTCTCTCTCTTTCTGTATACCTTCATATTTATGTCTTTCTGTCTCTCCATCATTCTCTCCTCTTCTCTATATCTCATTATTCTTTCTGCAATGTCCCCCCCCCCACATAGCTTTGCACATACATACATGTATTGGATCAAGATTGAACCATAACGTGGGATCAGGTGTCTTGAATTATATATTCCCATTCATTTTTAAATGATTATGTAGTCATTAATAATTTTAACGTAATATTGAATCCAATTTAAGGACCATAAAATAAGGATTAGTGATAATCACAAGGCATTTAGTTATTATCAACGAATGATGAGGAATGTTTGTTTTAGAATATGCAGAAGTCCCCATTGTCCTTCTCTATTACCTGTCCATGGACTGTAATGTTTGTCGTATTAGCGGGCAAACAGCGAAATCGCGTACAGCATCCTCCTCTAAGTTTGCCCATGTTAATAGAATATATACCATTATCATATAGTTTAAAGAATGAGAGAAAGAAGAGAGAGGACGAGAGAGAGAGAGAGAGAGACAATCGAGAGTAGAGAGACGAGAGGGAGGATTTTTTGTAAAGTAGAGTTTTTTCATTTGTAAAGTAGAGTTGTAAAGTAGAGTTAATACACGTAAAATGTAAAGTAGAGTTCAATTTTGTAAAGTAGAGTTTTATTGAGGAAACTCACTTTACAATCCCTTCACTTTACACCGGTGTTTTTGTAAAGTAGAGTTCTCCATTGACTGTGTGTTTAAGGATTTCAACGATTGACTCTGCTTTTCTTGGTATAGTCTTGTTCCTAAAAGTAATTTTCATTATTAAGATATATATATTAAAAGTGAATATGAAGGAACAAATGGGATATCAGGGAAACGAACAAATAATTATTGGGATGAAAATAAATCATTTGGAGGACAATAAATAAATAAATGCGGCCAAAAATAGCAGCAAATAAATAGATATCAATAACCTATAAACTAGATAACAAACAAAAACTAAAATAACAACAAAGTATAAATTAAGCTTGCCTAAATTGGAATGAAGGAATTCGGTAAATTTTCCTCTGAGCTGGGTAGCTATATAGGGCTGAAATGCTTATTGGGGGGTTGGAATAGGTAAACTTTGGCCTAAAATTTAGTCCGAAACTGTTCAAACAAAATTTATTGGCTGTTTTTCCCCGCTCCAGTGATCCCACCGGCCAGCGGGCAGCGGACCCCCCCCCCCCCGGCGCGCGGCGCGGCGGCACTATTACGCAACCTAAACGCAGCCGTGACATGACATCAGCTGATTTCTGCCTGACTTGGATCACGATGTTCGTAGACGTTCTTGCCTGTTTTAATAATTCTGTAAGTACAATAAGTATTATTTTGTACGTAATGTGCCTTTTAATGTCGTCAATTGTCTTTGTGAACATGTGGAATGATTTAAATAAAGACTATACTAGATGCGCGTTGAAAGAATGTGAGAGCATAACCACCTGATTATTGCCACATGCCCCACATTACAGATAATCGCGTTTGAACAGGTGCATGAAAATGGCTGCTTTCTCGCACGTGAAATTTTTACTCCATAATAAAATTAATTTTATGCACGAGCTCGAATGATCACGTTAGCATATGAAAACACTACCATTGTGCCTTCCAATGAACAATAGTCCACGATAAATTTTTAGATTCGTCATTTATTCTTTTTGGTAAGTCCTCATAATACGTTTCACCTGTCGGCGCGAAGTCCAGTGCCAGTGGATTCGTTGAAGTGTTCCTATTTATATTTCTCTTCTTTATTCTAAAAAGTATTGAAAGAGTGGTTTGCCGGAAAACGTTTTGTGAAGTCGAGTCTTGCATTTTTCTGCGATGGGTCCACTTTGGTTATTGAGTTACAAGCGACGCACGCATAAAAGGCGTCTTTATCCGGGCAACATCATCGCAACCAGGAGCGCGGAGCTCCACCGATAGCGTACATCAGCAGTCCCAACCAATCAAAATGCATTGTTCTCTAGCTCTGTAAGAACGAACTTGTAGGGATTTCTACGTGTTTCTGGTTTCTCAACATCTTCTTCTTCTGTATCTTCAAGGGGCTCTGCAGCCTATCTCGAAGATGAAAAATTAACTTGCTTCTTCTTCTTCTTCTCGTTGTTCTTCCTCCGTTATCTTCGGAGATCATCAGGAAAATCCTGCGTATGTAGTGGTAGGCAGACAGTTATTTGTAGAATGAAGCTTAATTTTCAGGAAGCAGCAATGCTCGTAATGAATGGATTTTCAGTAGAAATTGGAGGGCAAGGGTTGTAAAGGATTTGATTGTAATGAGGGGGAGATCCGGGTTGGGCAGGAGAACAAGCTGTGTGAAGGCCACCGAATTATCTCGGTCTAAAGAGTCTGGAATGTCCACTTCTGGAAGCTTCTGCTTTGTATTTTGTATGAAGGTAGTGCGTGCACGTTATGAGGAGGAGTGCGGGGTATACCCAGTTGAAGTCCGAAGCGAAGGATTCACCGAGTTGCTTATTTTGGGATTATTATTATTTTTTTTTTTGATAATAAATTTATTGATAAATACATTTTAACATATTATATAAATTATCTCTCTCTCTCTTGTATCCTTCCTCTGCTCAGATCGTCGGCACTTCCGAAATGTAGTGTTGAGTTGTAGTTCCGGTATAGACTGGGGCTGATAGATTATTCGTTATTATTTAGGAGTTTGAGTCGGGTTGTGTGAAGGTTGCGTATAAAATAGAGCAAAAGAGTATGTAGCTGAGCTTTTGTGCTGTTGTTTATTGATTCCGGAGGTAGAAACAGGACGGACTCTACAAACAGCTCAGGGGCCGATTGGAAATGCTGAACAAGGTGCTTTGTGTTGTTGTTGTCTTTGAGACGAATCAGGTCTTCACGCACCGATAGCAGTGCAGGGCATGTTGCAACAAGGTCTGGTGGTTGACGTCTTCCCGCCCTGTGTGACACAAGCCGACAACCGTCATCAGGCGCCTTGCCATAAATCATTTACATGAACATGTATGTTATTTGAACAACGTATTTAAAACATGAATAACGCTTTAGTTTTACAATCTTTTTCTACTTCTACTCGATCACAAATCATTTTCTTGAATAAACTGAATATACATAGTTCATGGAAAATTAACTTTCCATTTTCTGCTTGGATATAATTTGAATAAATTGCATATTTTGCATATATAATCAGAAAATTAAGGGTTTTAAAACGTTTGTTTTCTAATTCATAACCTTGAATTAAAATGTATTTACTGAAAGAAAATTTTGTTTTGTAGAGTACCTGTACAATGTCACCAAATCTTAACCAAAAGAGCTTCGTTTGTTTACAATTTACAAATAAATGAACAGTGTCATGTAATTCACCGTCAAAAGAACAAAGCGGATTATTACTTATTTTCCATAAATAATAAATTACATTTATGCGGTATTATGTTATGCAACAACTTGTAGTTGAATTCAATGATTTTATTTTCTTTTATAGCTTGTAAATTGAATTGCGATTTGATCTTGTTTGTCTAATAATTCTTCCCATTATTTGTTGCTATTGTTTCACAATTCTATTGCTCAGGATCATATTGTCGAACAATTTTGACTTTTTTTTATTATTTGGCCGTGTGTTATAAGTTCGCCGCCTTTTGCGTTACATGCCAATTTGACTACAAACGGCACATTTTTCACTTCAAAGACCTGTATCTTGAAAGTATCACCCTAATATATCAAAACTATACATCTTCTGAAAGGAAATTCCTCAAGGAATTAAATCTGCATTGAAAAATATACCAGTGCAAGATAAAAAAGTTATTACATGTAGGAAAAAATTAAGGAATTAGATTTTTTAAAATTTTCATTGTTTTTATCGTCAAGTAATTCTATAATCACCCAAATATTAATAATATTATTATATTCAGGTACAGAATAATACGGCCTTTCAAACAAGGTATAATTCGTTATGGTTTACAATTTTAGAATGAAAAATACAACGATCTGAAATTTAGCCCTGAAAATATAGCTTTTTTTTTATTCATGAGGGGTTGGGTCCTGCCAAGTACTGTTGCACCATCAATATATTGTTAAAGTGATATGATAGTATAAACCAGTTTATTAAGCTTTAATTTGGGGCTAAATTCACAATCATGGCTAAAATTTGGAAGAGATAATGCAGTTTTCCCAACGGTACTACAATATCTCTAATTTCTAATGACTTTGTACAGGAGGCATTGACTTTTTAGGCTCAAATAACGATTGTTGAGTCTTCCTGGGTACTATTGTCACATCAAACTATTTGTTCAGTGATTTCATGGTATAAAGCAGTTCATAAGCTTCAGTTTGACACCAATTTACAGTCATAAGCGACAATTTGGCAGAGAAATTCAGTTTTCCCCAAATCAACCATAAAATGCAAAATTTCCCATTGACTTTGTACAGGCGGCGCCGCTTCCAGCACCACCCCTACTGTCCCAAACTTAAACCATTGTAACTCCACCAGAATGTTACCTAGAACAATGAAACTTCACAGGGAGCTAGCACAGTAACATAGCTTAAAATGAGATCAAATTTATTACATAAACTTTCTTCTTACTTTAGGAAAATTGACAATTAATGCTGATCACAATTAAACCGCTCTGAACTATAGCAAGGAATAAGCTAAAAAAGTCGTAAACAATCACCGAACCTATACTATTTGGATAGAGACGAAGTATCATATAACATGTCTATGAACATAGCTCCAAAAGTATGGAGATGGAAAATTATTAGACCAGACAATATGATGTTAACACAGACTCATTGTTAAGGATCAGACAATTTGGTATTATGAAAACTGGTATCTTTTTAGTATGTAAATTGGTCGGTTTGTTAGCTTTTACATTAAGGTGGTAACACTGTTTTCCATAGGGGCCAATATTTCGCAAATATATTGGTCGGGTCTGGATTGCTGCTGGTATCTTAAATACCGCTATTTATATTGTCCTTGGTTCCCAATTATTTTTGTCTTATTTCTCCTACTTTTTTGGAATTATTCGACGCAAATTTATATATAACAATAATTTATTTCTTGAACTTCTCAAAGAAGCAGTTGGTTCATTATTTTTGTTGGAATTCAGACTGAGTTTAGTTGCTCTCAGTGACATTAGCTTTTTGATTTGAAACACAGGGTAATTTAGGGAAATGGTTAATATGTGTTTTCCAGAATAACTTGCATCTTACCATTTTTGAAAAATTTAACATGTTTTTATATTGTAAATCTTTTATTGGATATACTCGTACAGATTATATATTTTAGTCTAAGCTTATTGTTTCTTCATTTTGAAGGGTATCGTGTGTTGTCAATCTAGGATCATTCTTGCCACGATCTATTCTTCCATTGTTTCGTAGTGGCTTAAATAGAAAACTATAAACCAAGCATATATCATTTTCTTCTTTATATATCTATAGCATATCATACCTTCTTGGTTTCAGGTAATTCCACTTTTCTCGTGGATGGACAAACAGTTACAACAGTTGTATTTTTACAAAGTTTATGGTCGGGATCTAAGTATGGGGGGTGGTTGCTTTGGAATAGCGGCGAACACCGGTTGCTGGGCCTGATTTTACATAAAGTCATTACAGGGGAATTTATTGCATTTTACATTGTTGGTGGTTGATATTAAGCCCGGAAACCTATCAGTATTTTCTCTTGTGTGACAAGAAACAGTTTAATTATTTTTGTTACTCCCCGGGTTCTATATATTCTTCTAGTTAAATTGTTTGGGAGCGTTGTTGCAACTTATGGGAAAGACCACTCGCTTATAGATATCACACTGCCTTCATTTTTATTAAACTATAGAAATTAGTCATAATTGTTAGGAAAGGAAGAGAATTCTCATTAATCCTAAATCAAAGGTTCTCTAGATAGGTGTTACAGAATAGTTACTCCCCCTCAGGGAGGCCTACAAAAAGTTCGTATAATTTATTGGCCTTTATTAAGAAGACAAACAAGACCACTTTCACTTCTTTACTCTTGTTGTCTTTCTTTTAGCTATTCTAAAATACAGGAAAACAATATTAAGAAGAAAAATTTTTATATAGGTGAGATATTTTAGTACTTTTTTTTGTTGGTGACTACATTAAAATCATTTTGTGCAATTTGTAAATGATTTGAAGAAACCAATGTTTTTGTTATGTAGGGAAACTGCCTAATTTATTCCACGTTCTATTTTAGTTTGTCATTAACGTCTATGTTATGGGCCAACTTTATGGGATTCTAGAGATTTGATAATTTTCGTATTTTTTAGGTCGAAGAATTTTGAGGTCAAAAATTAGGCATTGAATTTACTTAAACTTTGAGGGTTGTTATTTTATCTTGTTCCATATTCACTTATCCAAAGTGAACACCTAGTATCTTTACATCCAGAAAATCAGTTTATGGGGTATAGTTTACAATACTTCTAGATTTACCTCATTCACTGATTATCTTAGTACCAAATATATTGAATGGAGTGACACACATATGTTTACGATATTTTTGGTCTAGTTCACGCTGATCACATCCAGAAAAGAGCCTTTCAAAATTATTCCAATTTTTTTGTATTACCTCCTTTGTTTTATAATTAGAGAAAGAATACTTAAGTCGCACCTCTACTATTGACCCAAATAATCCAGCTTCGTCATCATCAGTCAAATTGAGTCTAATATTTTTAATTTATTTTATTCTAAACAGAAATTCCGTTACAAAAATCCGCTTTATTATTACTCTGGATTATATAAACCTTTTTGTGAAACCTGCTGGATAATCTTTTTATCTCCTAATGGTTACAATTAGCTTTAAACTTAACTATCGATCAGCAAGAATTAAATATATTTAATTTACATTTAATGTAGGATGATTAAGAAGCTGACTTAGATAAAAGAGGCAATGGACTAAATTATCGCCATATAAGAAACAAGCTCTTAAATTTCTTCCACTTAATTCTTTGTATTCTACTTATGTAGATAGACTCTAATTCTTCTTGCTCTGCGTTATTACACTGTTATTCACCAATCCAATTTCTCAATTCTACAGTTTTACGAATACTATTTTCATCATAGTTTGTTAAATTGGGGAGAACGAGGGTATTATGGGCCCCTCTCGTTTTAAGTAGTCAGCTCCACATTCATTATTATTCCCTATACTACCAATAGTACTTACAGATATCAATAAAATTTGTGAATTAAGTCCAGTGATAATTCCAACTTAAATAATTGAGTTCGGCTGGGTAAAAGACATAGAATATTTGGTAGAAAGCTCAACTGGTCACGGACACAATATATAATCTGGCGGGACTGAATAATTATATATGTATAGACAACAGATACACAAAAAGGTAGCGCTAAATATCAAAATTAGTTTAACATAAGGGCATAAAGAACTTAACCTGCCTACTTCTCATTTGCATATTAATATACCCATATATTCGTATTGTGGATTTCAAAATCTAACACAAGAATTTGTTGCATGGGGGGCCTTAACAATTATACCTCGGGCTTAATGTAATTTTTATGATAGTTAAAACCACGGATGTGGTATTTATGACCCCCTATTTAATGCACTGACAATTCCAAAGATATTATGCTAATGTTATATGATGGTAAATGGTGATAATAAATGTTCGTTGGGCCTATCCTTCTCTTGTTATCCACTCACTTATACAGTAAATTACCACACAATTTAGTGAATTTCAATCCAATCTAGATTTAATTGGTTCAGCATTATCCAAATTTGTTGAAATTTTCTATCAATGAGCAAAAAAATACATTTTTATACTAATTATCGTAAATTCTATATTCGTTTTACGGAACTTTGATGATGGTAATAGTCCTCGGAGTCTGACACTCGGTATCCAGGTTATCTATCTTAACATGACGCTTAATACACTGTTTACTGCAATTAGAGTGGGCCAATTTAATTACTTCTTCAGGTTATTTCTTCTCAATACCAATGAGTTTATTGAACTAAGGGCAATTATATATACAAATATCCTAAATAGCAGTTTCTAAACACCCTCCTTTTAATTCTACTTGGATTATCTACAAATACTAGTTGAGCATAGATAAAATTCTAGTGGAAGGCTAATTTTCCTTTATGTTTGTGTTTTCTAATAATTCTTCACTAAAATTTCCAAGGCAAGTAAGTATTTTCTTAGATTTCATTTCAATTTTATATCTAATATGATTTTTTTACACAATTAAGTAGGAAAACTAATTGGCATCTCCATCAGTATAAATAATTCGCAGACTTAAAATTGGGAACCACTTATTTCCAACGGTCGGGAACTACGACATTGTGATTAATGGGTGCAGTGAAATTGTTAACAAAGTAGACAGGTTTTTTAGTCCGATCTCCCCGTTTTATATACGGGTTGGTTCTCATAAATTAGCAACTAAAACTATTTACAATGTTCATGTATACATAGTGAATGGCTTATTATTCTCTAGTGATGATCAAAGTGGGACAGGAGCTTTTAGCTAGGCAGTGCTGTGTACAGGAAAATTATTATGTTACATTCATTTGTAGAGTGTTATCGCGTTGCTCTTGTACACAAACGAATTGGATGGAGAAGACGAGCGTAACCACTGCACAAGAAACTGACAATAGGTGGCGGCCACCCCATTGACTGCAAACTTGGGCTATCGTGCGGTGAAGACCCTGGATTCGTCCTCAAATACAACAACAACACAAAGCACCTTGTTAGCAATTCACGTCCCTGCTGTTTGTAGAGTCCGTTCTCTGTTTGCTCCTCCGGATCCAATAAACATAAACAAGCAAAAAGCTCAGCTAATATCCTTTGCTCCTATTATCTATACGGCAACCTTCACACAACCCGACTGCAAACTCCTCAGAACTAATATACACGAATAATCATCAGCCCAGTCTTATCCGGAACTACAGCTCAAACACTACATTTCGAGAAGTTGCCTAGATCTGAGCAAAGGAAGTATACAAAAGAGAGGAGAGATAAATTTTAGTAAATATGTTAAAATTATTTATCAATAAATTTCCATATGATCCTTCCAACCCCATAAAAATAATAAGTAATAAACGTTACAAATAGTAGTAAATACACGATACTTCTGGGCATAGACTCAAAGTTCTTTTTCGGCTTTAAAACTCGGGACTTAAGACTACCTTCTTTGTGGATAAAATTCCAAATAGAAAAATCCCAACTTACACACAGCTCGCCCCACATCGCTCCTCATTTTAGCCGTTTTTCGAAAAATCATCTTAGAGTACTATTCCTTTATGCGTGAGTAGTTATCTCTTATGCCGTTCATAAATTACAGGCCAGACGGCTCCATAAGAAAGTGACATCAAAGGACATACATTAGGAATCGTCTATCGATGATTAAGATTCGCGGAAATGTTTTTCTGGCTAGTGGATGTGTCTTCGTCCCCTCATGCTTATGTTCTCATATCCTCAGGGACACCTTGGCTCAATACTTCCGGATCTCTTTTCTCTCGCCAAATTATTCAACTGCAATTGGAAATCTCACCTCCTTTTTTTACAGATCATCTCTTTCTTGCTACCACGTACCCAATAGATTATTGCCTAAACTTGGAAATTATATCATCTATTATAAGATGGGCATATAGTTTTGTCTAGGTGTCTACAATTTATTCACTTTTGAATCATGGGGCTTAATAATAGGTTTATGGGGTGGCTGACAAACTTTCCTTTCTATTCCTTACATGATATCATTAAAACCTGATTCGTTCTGCCTACCCTAAGTACCATTAAGAAGAATTTACATTTAGTTAACCCACCTTTTTTCGACACATGTCTGTCTCCCGGGAGAGTAAAACGGAGTGGAATGACAGAGCTGGGAAGAAGAAACATAGGAAAGATGCAAGGTTTATTTTTTTTAATTCCCACAAGTTCAGCATCCCCTCAGGTTCAGAGTATTATGGGTGTTTGCTTTAGGGAAAGCAAACTTCTCTTGAGTATACCAGAAAAGGATAAAGAAGAATTCGGTTTGGTAGTAAACCAGGTGAAATTACACCGATTTCCAATTGTACAATTGTCTACCTTTAAGGGAACCTGTTCGTCTCTTGCAGGAGAAGGGAAGCTATGTACTGAACGACATATGCAAATTTTTTTCGATATTCGCTATTGTAAGGAGGATGGGGTTTTCACTCCTTGATTTAGGAAACTAATGCCGTGGAGCCCTACAGCAACGCCTACTACTGGGTTGTACTTGGAATGAAATGGGTTCATTTCCGGGGATTGTAGATTTCTTATGGTGATCACTGGTAAAGATTTTTTAATTGGGTGCGGCTATAGAGGTTTCTTTAGTTTATAAGTGATTACACTAATACCTCTAAAGGTTTGGTCACTTACTCCTCATTTTTTTCGGCAATAGTTGTCTAACGTATATAATGGGCATATGGGATTCTACCGATTTTAAACTTTCACAATATCACCGGGTCAGATTTCTCGAAGGAATTGAACTCCTTCTTATATCAAAATCTCACTCTCTTTTCTTATTCTCTAAGGAATTAGACAAGATAATAATGATAGTATGAGTTTTTGTATTCTTCACTTTATCATTACAAAACGTGACTTATCTAACTATAACTTCCATCCTGGCACTTTGGACGAACTCTTTCGCCACACAGGATTAGACCTAGGGTGGGTATACATATCTCCGGTAATTTATTATAGTAGGACTTTTACCGTCTAAATGCAAATAAAGATTTGTATTGGTTCTGTTGTTTCGTGATCGAATATTTCAAATTTTTTATAATTCGGTTGATCCCTATGCAATATTTCGGGTTCATTCTTGGATTCGATGTCCAACAATGGTTACCGTTGATTATTTTTCATTATTTGTTCAATTATCAATGTCTTTGTATGAAATTCATTTTAATCTCCGTAAAGCGTCGTTTGCATAATATTATGAGACATTTAATCTATAATTTGTGGAGTTCTCTTTTAATTGTTTTATATCCATTATTTGCCTATATGAGAATAGAATATTATTTCTTCCTAATTCTCTTAATTAATCGTTAACATAGTGTCCCATTTGAGAAGTCCAGGTCCCCACTAGATTATTATCTAAATTCCTGAATTGCGGATATCATCTGTTCTTCAACCTCAGTTTCAATTCTATGATGCACGAATCTTTTATTATTCTTTTCTGTATGTTGGCAGCAATAGATCAATCTTTGGTCAACAGTTTGTGTGGCTAAGATGTTTGGCAATCCACTAGGAATCGCTGGTGGTGGGGCCCTATTTGATTGGTCTCTCATTTTGTGTCATGTTAACCCTTGATTCACAGTTCTTAAGTGATCACCCGGGCATCATTGTGTGTCCCACTTGTTGACTAATACCACTGGCCGGTAGTCTTATACTCTAATATTCTTACAAAATATTTCATTTCATTTTCCTTAGAACCTTGACTTACCACATTATGAAATCCTTATTTCTGGAATTGTCGAACTATGTTAACACATTCTTGGTTTATGGGCCAAGGTCATATGTCTATTTGTTCTAAATTCTTTTCATTTCTAGCCAAACTAAATGTCTTATTAACAACAAAATCTTTTAGCATTATGATTGATTATAAGTAAGGATCCGAGCATGGGAGTTTTATCCTTGTATTTGCTTTTTTACATTGAAAGTGGTAATGTCACTGTGGAGTTAATATTAGTCAATACTCATTATTATGGTAACACATTTCCGCTACATGATAAAATTATTTTAATTTTAGATTGATAGAGGCTAAGTAATCGGCCTTACGACGATTCAGGTGGAAGTTCCCAAGGAATCACCACTTTTTGTTTGGTTCATTAATATTAGTTACTTCACAGGGACTTTATTTGTCTGATGATAAGATACACAGCTGGCGATGTTTGGACTGTTCAGAGATAAGATATAATGCAAGTTTGTGCGCTAGATCAGGTCGCACACCACCAATAATGTAGAGCTTGGCCCCTGGGGGTGGATCGGCGGGTTAGAGTTTCGACAGTTCCGCTGTAACTCTCATACAGGGTCCCTAGCCCTTCAAGATCTCCCTCAGTGTTGGATTCTGTTCATAAACTGAGACTCGCTGGGTAAAATTCTGCATCCTAATTATATTGTTCGACGTTTTTAGACTCAATATTTGGTTTCGGACTAATGTGTTCTCGCGCTCCAAGTTTTACGCGTGGTCGTTTAATCTCCACCCATTAGCAATGGTTTATTCAAACACCATTTAATTCTCACTGACAGTATGCATTTCATTTCTAATTACTCCACAATCGCAGTAGTGTTGCATTGTTTTCTTTTTTGAACCCGATTGCCTTTATCTTGTATTACATGTGTCGATTTACATCAAACAATTCTCTTATAGTTGTTTGTTATTTAAACCCAACTTTAAAAACAACTTGGTGCGTCCTCTATATTATTGTTTAAGTGTTTGTTCTATTAGGTATGATTCTAGTCTGTTTAATACTTGTCTACTTTCATTATAGGCCCAATTTATATTTTTGATGTTAATTTTTATCGATTCCACTTCAGCTGAATCTTTAATTTTTAATACGATAGCAAAATATTCTCCATTTGGATAGTTATATAACGTTATTTAATATCTACATTTTTCATTTTCTTTAATCCCCATGGTGGAAAATTTCCATATCTTCAGCTCTTCATTCTGGCTCATTGTCTAGTCCCGGTTCTTCAATATTCCCACGTTTATTTCAATTTTGAGCTAAGGTTTATTTTCCATCAAGTATGCGATTTACGTTTTAATTAATATCATGGATCAATATTATTCATTTAGGACTAAGATATTTTCACTCATACTCCACCAATCGTATAATCCAGTCAGAGGCTCCCATCTTGTTTGAATAATTCCTTCTCAAACGACTTTCTTACCAGCTCTATCTTACTATCTTTTGTTGTGTGAACCGACCTACTAGTTGGAAGTCGTTACAAAAAAAGGGAATCATCTCCGTGGTGGTAAAGTTGATGACTTTCAGAGTGCTGTGGCATTGATTTGTTATGTAAATGCTAGAGTTCTTCGTTCCAACCAAATAAACTTTACTTTCTACTTTCTTGATTCTATTGAATCTGTTTCCATTGAGGTCAGATTTCCCCATAGGATAGCTGGTGTATTACTATTTTCTTTCATTTTGTTAGCCACTAACTTCCGTTTAACGAGTGTTTATGATTTGAGCACTCTAATCGCTTATTTATACTCCAACTTCTCGGGCATCATGCAAACTCAGCTTTGAATGACATTTTAATTGCAATTTTACCAATTCTTTTGGCTTAACTATCATTCCACTTACCTTATATTTAACTATTCTTTAAATCGAAACTGAATTTATTCTCTGCGATCCGCGTTTCGTTTCATGCGGATCCGGTTGCTCCCGTTGCATTCCTTTCTTTGCACGGCTTCCCTTCTTTTGTTCGACTGCGGGTGCCGAGCGTTTGCCCTTCCATGCTCGGTTGTTTTTCCGTTTGTGTCTTGGAGACCGCTTTTTATACTCAGCGGTCGTCTCGGCTGTTGTCGCAGTCGTTTGTTGCGTGGACTTCGTAGATCTGGTGCATGCATTTTGATATGACCAACTTTTTGCATATCGACACACCATTCCATTGTCATTTAGATCGATGGTGACCAATTGGAGGCATTGAGAGCAGATAGACATTTGTTTTTCTTGTTGACCTGGATGGAAATTCGCACCTTGAAGCTGTGAAGCATGATCTCGGGAGCGGTTCGGTGGGTGGGTCTATGTACACACTCGGTTCCTGTTAGACATTGAGTCAATTTTCATCAACTTGTAGTTTTGGGTATACATATGATGGGGCCGTGTATTCTTATGACTTTTCCTTCTCAACTCTGTCCGCTTACTGACTATCCATCATGAACAGAGAGGGGTTATGTCTTTGATTTATAAGACTCTTTTGTACGTAATCTGCTAACTCCACTTCTTTAACTCATCAAATATTGTCGGATTAATATTTTTCTATTTGACGATGGGGAATCAAACTTTAGAGGAGGTAGGACTTGTTACTCGATCATTACTCTTTCTGAACCCTGTCAGCATTTACGATCTGAAACTTCCTTAAGAGGTTCTCACATTTTGTGACTTTAGGTTAAAGTACGAAGAGACAATTTGGGATACTTCCTTCGCTGATTATTCTCCTAATAATGTTTAATCACTTTTCCCACTTTTCATCATTAATCGATACATTGACCCGTTGCTTCAGTATAAGCTATCACAATCTATAATCCTGTTATTCCGTAGAGTATCACACTAAATTCCTTCTTCTTGCTTGTTATGTCTTTCAAACATATTGTTCAAGCTTAGTATCAGATTTATAAACATTCATTTAATTCGGTTACCAGTCTTACCATACTCTATTTCCCATTGTATCTTAAAAATGAATGTGGGAATATATCTCGGAATTGTCTATAATGATGAGACACATATGAACTAAAACCGAGAGTTATTGTGTTATTCTTTTTGTCAAGGTGCCTTGCTATCGGCCAGGATATAGACGCCCAGTTTTGTCTATGTTGACGTGTGCATAAAAGCTAATTTGCGGTGGGGGTGCCATCGGGCAGGGTGGAACATTTGCATGGAAGTAAGCAAGTACATACGTGAGAATATTATAGGAACAAGAGGCAAGAACGGAGGTAGATCCTAAATATTAGAAGAATAGTCTAACCTGGATTGTTAGTACACTGTCGCCTCAAAAGACATTTATGAGTGTAAATCAGAAATATACATAGTATCCGTGTTCGATACAGAGAGAACGAGAACTCCAATAGCAGAATTTTCGGCACGGGGGAGATAAGAGGAAGATGGAAAGGAAAAGAGAGTAGAGGATGTGAGAGAGGAGCAGAGAGAGCAAAGGTATGGGACGGGCAATGAGCGTTTTGTAGGGAGGTATTTTGGAGAGGCACCTTTATCTTTCAACGAACATTTAAACACGATGAAAGGTAAAGAATTTAATGGGGTGGTATATAAAGTGGGTTTTCACAGATACAATATATGGAACTCTCGTATGTCTGTTTCTATGTATGGTGACTAGATCTAGAGAAAGTAGGTAGGAGAGATAGAGAAGGTTAAATAAGAATATGAAATAATATAAAAGAGCAAACATAACTGGATAGAGAAAACAGATAAGAAAAGAGAAGTGCTGGAAGTGGTTGGTGTTTGTAGGGCAGAACATCGTTGTATAGAGAGACGTAGAGGGAGAGGGAAGAGCAGCAAGCAGGAGTAGTATGATACTACGTTTAGAGGCTTCATGATAGCTAGATGAACTTGACACACTCAAAAATTTGTGTGGCTTGTTATATGCATTATAATGCACTATGGAGGATTCACATGGACAAAGTGCTGAACTTTCAGCAAAAATGGGCAAAGAGCTGACTTCGTTGGATTCGAACCCGGGTCCCTGCATGAGAAGCCGTGACAGCACGTTAGACCAATTCACATCTCACGGTTGCTAGCAAATCATATTTTTGCATGATGAACTTTCTTCAAATTTGCCAAAATCATCTACTATGCTGTCATAATTAAAGCCAGTTATCGAGATCTCCGTTGGTATATTGGTAGCGTCAGCGGTACTCTTCCATGTGTAGGTGACCCGATTCGAATCCCATACCGACCATGAACATTTTTTGTGATAAATTAGCACTTGGGTAAGTGCTAAAACAGCACTTCAGGTGCTGATTTAGCACTTCAAGTGCAGTCACTATACGAGCACCCATAAATTAGCACTTCAGTTTTTAGAGTGTACTTGACACCCTATGCCCATAAAAGTATACATATTCTGAAAGAGAATTGTCTGAAGAATTCAAAAATCATTCTGAAAAGGGATAGGGTCAAGTTATAAGAAGTTACAGATCAAAATATGTGAAAAAAGGTGGGAAAAAAGTATTCCAGAAAAATCTTGGCAGAGAAAACACTAAGGACCCTACAAGAAAATAACATGCATATTTGAACTCTTCAAAGTAAGACCTTTCCAACAAATTATATTACTTGTTAGGGGTTAGTTGTGGTAAATAATTTTGCGCGATCATCTTTCCAGCAGAAAATTTCAGATCGAAAAATTTGGGGAAATATGTGTTATGATGTTTATTTACCCCCAAAATATAACTCACTCTTGCCTTTTACAATGTTTTGAAGTTACACTAATTACTTGTAAACACTTAAAACTTCAATAAAATATATTTACAGTTCTTATTGTTGATACAAATGATGCGATCTGGCTTAGGGATTCGACTTTTCTTGGTTTAAAGACATGTAAACAGGTACAATGTATATACATGTGTATCTCTGAGAGTTACATAGATGAGGTTATACCACTAATTAGCTTAATTAAGTAACTATTAATGAGTATAAATTTGACCTACTATTAATTCTCATAAATTACAATCCAATCAAACTGTTTCATGTTATGTTCAATGATATTTATAACTCATTTGTCTAACTGAAAAATAGAAATGTATGTTCCCCTCCTTCATCTGCTGTACAAAAATGGGTAATTGGAGTTAATTAATCTTTAATTACTCATAAATAAATTGACCACAGGTACATGTATTTTCTTTACCCTTTTAGATTAATTCCCTTCAAACTAATACCCAATTTACCCATATACATTGTAGCACCCATATTTAAAGTTTGACACCAATTTTCAATTTAAACTACATGTACCATCTTACTTATTTAGATAAATTAATTAATTAGCTTAATTAGCTTAATTAGGTATCCTTAAGTTCAGATTGATCCATTTTCACTCATGAATGGATGATATTCCAATTAAACTATTTAATGTTTAGATGATGTGAAGGAAAAAGCTTAATTTGTTAAAGAATAGAAATTTATGCTCCTCCTCCTCCACCGTGCAAAAATGACTACTCAGAGTTAATTAAACGCTAATTACTCATAAACTAATTAACCATTTGCATTACTTTTACTTTTAAATAATTGCCAGATTAATTCCCTTCAACTTAATACCAAGCATACCCATGTAGCACAAGTATTTACATGTAGCATTTTATATCATTATTTATTTCTGTGCTTGTCGCGCAGATGTAACGACACCACCTATATGGGGGCCCACTATAAAACGCATGGCCAATTGTAGAGGTGAAAATTCAAGAATTTGTTGAAAAAATCGAGAGCTAGAATACAGTCGCGTGCAACTTTTCCTAGCGCCCTCTATCCTTATTTTGGGATTGCATTGCCATTGGTTATATTAGGGCCTATTAAAGGCTAATGCAAATAAAACAAAATAATCCCTGGGATGTAGGGAAAAAATTAATAAATATTCAATAATATCCCGAAAACGGTGGAATATTTCTGCCTAACCCAGTTGTTGTATGTCCTGACGGGTTGGATGTCCGGACATTCAATTTTAAACAGTCATTTGAAACTCATGAAAGGGTTTTAAATAAAAAACAATGTCTTTGTAGTTTTTTTGCACAAATTGTGAGAAAATGTTGTGGAGAACAAACATTGATGATGATGAGAAGTATTTAAGTAATATATCTGGTTTAATCCTTAGACGAAAAGCGTCCGGACAACCAACCCCCCATCTTACTGTCTAAATAGTTTCGCAGGAGATTCTAGAAATTGTCAAGCGAGACTGCATTGACAACTTGGTTTGGAAGCTTATTCCATTTGGGGATAGATCGTTGGGAAAAGGAAAATTTGTCTATGTTGCCTCTTGGGCGGTATGTCTGGAAGCACTTAGGGTTTTTTTCTGGTGGTTATAGTGCTTAAGGTGAAAAATTTAGTTTGTGGTATTGCGATGAGGTCATTCACAATCCTGTACACCACTTAATGTAGAAACATTCAGTCTTAAGCGCTATATGAATGTACTTTATTATTATTATTATTACCATGCTCAGTCTGCTCGCAATACGTCTAGAAGACAAGCTAGGCCATTTCAGTTTGGAAATCATGCCAAGTTCTTACGCTGCTAGTTTTCGGTAGTCAGCCATAACGTAGCAGGCTGCTTGTCTTTGGATCTTTTTCAGATTCTGGGTGTGTGCAAGGGTGTGGGGATCCCAGACACTGCAGTAGTATTAAATTGTTAGCCTATGTGCGTGGCTCTTTCTCGGAAACTAAACAAAAGACAAATTTACTTGGCTATATCCTCCAATTTGTCTCCTCTCTGCTCGCTCACTGTGTACAAAGTCGATTGGAGTTGAATGATGTCTCCGCAAGGGCAATCCATAAATATGTCAACCAGCAGGCCAATTTTTCAAATGAAACAAACCAAGCTAAATGACACATCATATTAAAGCTTATGATATGAACTTTCAGAAAGAAACGATCAATATTAGTTCATACCAAGGTCAAGGTCGCAGAGTCACATCAAAACAAGAGGGGAAAAAAGCATAAAACTAGATTATTAGCAAAAGCACCATTTTTATATTTCATGTAATGAATTGTACGTCCATAACAAAGAAATGATGTAATAATGACTAATTAGAATAGGATCTGATTCGTCATTTCTATGTTTTGTGTCATTTCACATCTAATTAAAGTAATAAGGAATCAATTTACTGGAAATTAGCCCATAATTCACAGAGTTTTTCAATTTCAATTTAGATGTCAGAAAATCCCATTTTTCTGAGTACGTCTGTAATGGCACTGTTTTTCTATCATTTCAAGGTCAAAATATTAATCATATTAAACAAAACTTTGTGATTACTTTACCCGTGATGGATGTTAGTAGTTAAATATACAAACCTCATGAAGGAACTGAACTCTGATTGCGAGAGCTTCTTTAAGTGTTCGAAATGTACGTCTGTAATTATGGAATTGCCCGCAACTGATGAAATGAACGGGAGTGAGTGGACTGGTGACTTATAACAGGATAATGCAAATTTACATTCATCATAAATTGGATTAACGATCCTGTCAAGAATCTGTTCTTGGCTTATATTCAAACCTTTTCAGACTATATCATTTGATGAGACCAGTTGAGATTAAAAAGAATGAATTACAGAATTTTGAGAAAGTTATGGACAAACTAAATTCATTCAGCTTCGTTATATTTGTGGTATTTAAAATGTTATCACATGCAGATCTAGTCCAAAGAGTTCTACTGACAGACAGGGTAAAAGTAAACATCTTTTTGCATGTTCCACACTTATCCAATCTCTCCCATGGCCATGGTGATCTCATTTCATGCCCCTTTAATTTTCAAAATAGATTTTTACCTTTATTCTATAACTTGTTTTTTGATTTCCTTTCACTATCCCTGCTGCTTTTTCTTTTTTTTCTTTTCTCAGATAAAGTATACATGTAATTCATTCATCTCATATCCATTTATTCAAACCTTCTCTCTAAAAATGAAATTACATAGAAATACAGGGTGTTTCCGAAAAAAGGAAACCAACTTTGATCAACAATAATTTCAAAAATATTCCAAAGGTGATTATGAAATTTATTATCACTGTAAAGTGGAACTCATTGCCATTCTAATGATACCTCGCTCACTTCACCAATGTCACGCACACTAAACCCCATTGTTTTGAAAAAGTCTTGTAAAATTGTGCGTGTTCACTTTCATGCACCTTGGAGTGGTTTGTGTGAATGTGCCTGGAAAGGACCCAACCTTGATCATCAATAACTTCAAAAATATTTCAGTGTGATTTAAGAACTTAATATCACTGGAAAGTACAACTCATTACCATTCTAATGATACCTCTCTCAGCTCACCAATATTCATGCATCACTGAACCCCATTGTTTTGAAAATTGTCTCGTAAAATTGTGATAGGTTCTCTTTCATGCTCCTTGAGATGAGTTGCTTCAAAGCTAACAAATCTAAGTAAAGCATTCCAGTGACTTTAAATAAATGGGTTTGATAAATGGGTTGGAAATTTTTACTTATTTAGTAGTTTAATCTTACATCAAAGGTAATTTCAACATGTTACTACTCACGACAACCCAGAGAACCTTCAGTTCCCCGTGGATAATGTGAAGAAGCATGACAGTGCATCAATCACAATTTTGCAAGATATTTTCAGAACAATGGGTTCAGTGATGCGTGACATTGGTGAGCTGAAGAGATATCAATACAATGATAATGAGTGGCACTTTCCAGTGATATAAACGTCATAATTCACTGCTGTCATGTTTTTAAAATGATTGATGATGAAAGTTGGGTTCCTTTTAGGCACATTGCGGCGAACCATCTCAATGAGCGTGAAAGTGAACCACTCACAATTTTGCAAGACATTTTCAAAACAATGAGGTTCAGTGATGCGTGACATTGGTGAGACTGAAGGGTATCATTAAAATGGTAATGAGTTGCACTTTCCTGTGATATAAATTTTATAATCACCATGGTAATATTTTTGAAAGTATTGATGATCAAACTGCGGTTCCTTTTTTCTGGTCACCCTGATATATCAGGGCTTTAGTGTTTAGCTAAATTGCAAAATGTAGAAAAGCTTGGAGAAGGGACCCAGTTGCAAAATTGAAATTCATTATTATTTACACTTGGGCAACAAGGTCAATGTTATCGTATTATCATGAGTGCATCATTATAGATTTCAATAACGTGAGCTGACCTAACATTAGTAAAGTTGGGAGCCTCCCCTCCCCTCCCAAGACAATAAACTTCAGCACTTTATAAATAACATATGTATACATCTTTCTTTGCAGGTGCTTTGTGCTTTGGGTATATTACTCATCATCCAACCTACTTGGAAACAAAATGGAAAGAGGTAAATTTCCTGGTTCATGTACCAATCAGTTCCTGCACATTTTTTCATCCAAAGAAGACTAGAATAAGAAGCTCCTGAACATGACTTGAAAGTCTTGCAACTTCTATTTGTGAACTACAAAATGTGGAGCACCATAGTTCAAATGAAAGACTAGCAGACTACATGTGGCAGAAATCAGCAGCAGTACAATTTATATTGTATTTAACTTCTTGCATCAAACTACTAGCTCCTCAAGTACATGTAGCTCTCTGTATATAATACTACACAAAGGTGGCCGAGTTTAAAATAGACTAAAGATTCAGGATCTACTGCCTTTCATCCTACATGGGAACAACCCGTTGTGTAATACAGGAAGCATAAATAAATAACAATGAGGTAGATGACATGCAAAGGACATAGGCCTACTGTACAACCTCTTATTATTTGTTACCAAAGAGAGACTTTGATCATTATTTCAGCGAAAAGACCAAGGTGGATTTTGCTCTCTACATTTGGGGCTACAATCCTGTAGGCTACAGGCAAGAGGTATGTTTTTACCAGGGTCTAATTTATGGCACTTGGTCAAGATTCATGGCTTAAAGGAGAATTGTCCCTTTGTAGATAGTAGGCTTACTGTGGATGCAGAAAAATCAAATAAGCACATTAGTGAAGATTTGGTGAAAATCGGATAAATGATAAGAAAGTTATGAGTATTTGAATATTGAGAACTCTAATGACATAGGAAATCTCCCAATGGCAACGCGGTCACCATTTGTGATGTCACAAAGGGAAACTCTACATATGGTGTGCACAAAAACTATTCAAAATGTCTCTTTATTTTCATTCTAATAATAGAACAGCTTTTCTTTTCATGATATATTATGACTTTCATATATTTACAAGTCATCCCATAAAAAGATTCTTTATTCTCCCTATAGAATCAAGAAAAAAGAGGATTTTAGAACAATGTGTACAATAGATATGGGAAAAATTTCCCTGCATTACATCACTCATCATGGTCGCGTTGCCAATTGGAGGATCTCCATATCATAAGTGATCTCAAAATCGAAAAATTCATATCTCTCTTATTCATTGCCTGATTTTTCTGAAACTTTCCCAATATGTTCTGGGGGTTTGTCTCCATTCACTGAAGCTATATTTCTCTGAGGGGATAATTCCCCTTTAATAAAGGGAACCATCTGTGTATAACTAGAAATCCAAATTCTGTAGCCAATGTCTCATTTCATATTCTGTTATAAATACAGATTTCATTCACTGTAACCTGTAGTCAGTAGGGA
>CALNVZ010003747.1:260287-273016 GCA_940671915.1 Paracentrotus lividus | reverse complement strand
GAGAGAGAGAGAGAGAGAGAGAGAGAGAGAGAGAGAGAGAGAGGGAGATTTTTTGTAAAGTAGAGTTTTCATTTGTAAAGTAGAGTTGTAAAGTAGAGTTAATACACGTAAAAATTGTAAAGTAGAGTTCAATTTTGTAAAGTAGAGTTTTTTGAGGAACTCTACTTTACAATCCCTATCACTTTACACGGTGTTTTTTGTAAAGTAGAGTTCTCCATTGACTGTGTGTTTAAGGATTTCAACGATTGACTCTGCTTTTCTTGGTATAGTCTTGCCTAAAGATAATTTTCATTATTAAGATATATATAGTAAAAGTGAATATGAAGAACAAATGGGATATCAGGGAAAGAAGAATATAATTATTGGGATGAAAATAAATCAGTTGAGGACAAAAAATAAATAAATGGGCCAAAATAGACAAATAAATAGATCATACCTAATAAATAGATAACAAACAAAAACGAAATATAAATTAAGCTTTGCCTAATTGGAATAATTGGTAAATTTTCCTCTGAGCTGGGTAGGCTTATAAGGCTGAAATGCTTATTGGGGGGTTGGTATAGGTAAACTTTGGCCTAAAATTTAGTCCGAAACTGTCAAACAAAATTTATTGGCTGTTTTTCCCCGCTCCAGTGATCCCACCGGCCAGGGCAGCGACCCCCGCCCCCCCCCCCGGCGGCCGCGGCGCGGCGGCTTATTACGCACACCGCTTGCTCGTGACATGACATCAGCTGATTCTCGCCGACTTGGATCACGATCGTCGTAGACGTTCTTGCTGTTTTAAATAATTTCTGTAAGTACAATAAGTATTTATTTTTGTAACGGTAATGTGCCTTTTAATTCGTCATTGTCTTTGTGAACATGTGAAATGATTTAAATAAGACTATACTAGATGCGGTGAAAGAATGTGAGAGCATAACCCGACTGATTATTGCCACATGCCCCACATACAGATAATCGCGTTGGAACAGTGCATGAAAATGACTGCTTTCTCACGTAGAAATTTTTACTCCATAATAAAATTCATTTATGCACGACGCTCGAATGATCACGTTAGCATATGAAAAACACTACCATTGTGCCTTCCAATGAACAATAGTCACGATAAATTTTAGATTCGTCATTTATTTTTTTGGTAAGTATACGTTTTCACCTGTCGGGCAAAGTCCAGTGGATTCGTTGAAGTTCCTATTTATATTTCTCTTCTTTATTCTAAAAATTATTGAAAGAGTGGTTTTGTGGAAAACATTTTGTGAAGTCGAGTCTTGCATTTTTCTTGCGAAATGGGTCCACTTTGGTTATGATTTACAAGCGCGCACGATAAAAGCGGTCTTTATCGGGAACAGCTGAATCGCGTTGTTCAGTTACGTTCAACGCACTTCAGTCATCGCAACCTCTCTCTCTCTCTTGTATCCTTCCTCCGCTCAGGCAGAGCTCCACGCGATAGCTAATCAGAGCACCCAACAATCAAAATGCATTGTTCTCCATTCGGGATCAATTATGTAAACACATTTCTAAAGAATTCTAAACTAGGGGTATAGCACACAAGCAACTGAACCATCTGGGACTAATGACAAGACTCAGTAAGAAAACTTTCAGAAAACAAACTTAATTTTTTACTTTTTAAAATAACATTTTCACTTATCTTTCTTCAATAACTAAGTGGTTGGATGTTCCTTTCACTATCCCTGATGTTTTGAGTTTTCTTTCTTTCTTCTTGGATGAAATATTATTTTTTAAAGTCCACTTTATGAAAATTTCCCCGCACGTTTTTGGGCGAGAAAGGGCAAAAAAATAAGTGATGTTTTAATTTTTTTTTTCATGATTTTGATTTGAAATTTATCCCAAACCTATTCACTGTGTCTTATAATGACATAGACATATGCTACTACTTAATTTTGGAGCTGAAAGTTATTGCAAAAATGAGAAAAACCTCAGATAAAACAACATTGACAAGGTTGCAAAGTTTCCCCCAAAATATGGCAGTTTGGTCCACGAGGTCAATACTAAAGTATTGACATCGTATCATGAGTGGGGTATAGGTGGTTTAGAATTTGATATGGCTTTGCGAGTTTTATGTTGGAGGAAGCTAATTTATCTATTTTCTCGTTAACTTGAAGTTAAGGTGGTTAAAAACTTTGTTTAAGAATTAGGTGCATTATTAAACTGTCCACAACGATTAGATTAATTGCATGTTAATCATCAAAAATGACATTTTCCGACACGATTGAAGTGTTAGTTTAGCCTGACATATTGTAGAGAGGACAACTGACGCTAAAACCAACAATAATCTAATGGTGGCAAGTCACTTGTCATTACACTGGAAAAACGGATTTGGAACTAGTTTTAGACTAATTTGAGAATGGTTTGAATGATTTTGGATGTTTTTTTGTCGCGCAGCGTCTCCGAATATTCCCACGACCCAAGCGCGGCGATTTCATGTCACGACCGGGAGGCGGGGGGGGGGGGGGGACAGAAACATCCAAAAGTGAAAAATAATACACTCAAAATTCGCATACTTCGCACATTATGCAGAAATAATGAAATAATTGCGAGCGCGAAGCGCGAGCCGGAAAATTTTGCCTTATAATAACATTTAGCATCTTATTTGACATACATTTGATCTCTTTATTAGCCTCACAGCTAATCACTACATTAAAAATTGTTCATTTTTAAAAATCGAAGGGGGACGATCCCCCATAAAAAATCGAGGGAGGGGGACACGTCCACCCCCCGTCTCCCCGGGATCGCCGCGAATGCTCGCGACAGAAAAAAATATATAGGGGAGAGCGGGTTATATGGAACATTTTTCACAAAAATGGCCGTAAAACAAAAGCGGATTATTTCAAGAAACAGTAAATGATCAGCTTGAGTGTTATATCTGTATGCTTACAAATGTACCCCATAAAATTCTTAAACTTAGTATGGTTCAGAAAAAAATCCACCCAACAAGACCATGTCAAGTGTCCAACTAACCCATACACGGGGGTTAGTTGGAACATGATATGGGGTAAGTTTGAACATTGTGCATGGTATCTTAAAAATTATATTTAAACTATCTACAACATTATTGCATGGGTTCAGCTAACTTGCTTTATTGATTCCAATTAAAATATTAAGATTGGTGTTCAATTTTTTTTTTACTTCATGTTTTATTACACTTGATAGCATCCACTCACATACAGATATTCTTAAGTCCAGTGAAGTAGCATTCTGCATAAAAATTGTTCAATTTGCACTAATATACATGTATAACAATATTTCGGAACACTTCACTGAATTATTGATTTTTATTTTTTTGTTCAGCTGAAACCTATTTACTTAGTACATGTTCCAACTAACCCCGTTCAAAAATGTCCAACTAACCCCAGAGGCCCTTTGACATTGTAAGCATTACAGCACAAAAAAGGGACAACAACATGCCATATATTTAACCTTGTTTTGTAGCTTGTTATACCGTTTGTTATACTAAAAAACAGGCTGACTTTAATTTATGATCTTCTTTGAGATAATAAAACATTTGTAAAAGTGATGGATGGCAGTTGCTAATGTGGTGGATGGCAGTTGCTAATAGCAACAACCTGAGGGTAGATTTGCATAAATATATTTACAAGCCGTTAAAGAAAATAACAATGTTTCATACTAACCCCGTGTTCCAACTAACCCCACTCTCCCCTATATATCGGAGCGTCCTGATGGAGTATCCGAGTCGCGCGGGGCAAAGTGAGTACACCTTTATAGTGGGAAAATAGAACATGCTTACGATATGTGTGTGTGTTTTTTTCTGTCGTGGAGACGTCTCTGATGATACATAAAACAATTATCGGAGACGTCTCCGAGTGTTCGAGTCTCAGAGACATCTCCGCCGACGTCAGATACCACCTATACGTCCATAATTCTAAGAGGAGAAAACACCTTATCATTTTTCAACTGAGAATGCAAACTAATGTTTTCTTCAAGACTACTGATTATTAATGGCACTTGACATAAATACGCCACTCGATTTCCTTTTTGCAATATATTAGTGTGTTGCTATGTGAGACAAGAAACGTGTTTGTCAGTCATAGCAACAAATAGTTATGCAAATTGGATTCAAAATACTAAACGAGTAGTTCATTCAGGCAATTGGGTCTGCCCTGAATTCTGAAACCTTTGTCCGTTGTCATGTCTGTGTCAGCCATAACCTGGAACCGCTAAGCTTCTCAAGAAAAGATAATCAGTGCTTTGATAATATACCTCGTAAAGCATGGATTACATTTTCATCACAATAAAAGAACTTCCCGCCTCCATTTCAAATATAGCGAGCATACATACATACATACAGCATGTACAAAAAAATAACACACAAAAAGAATGGAAAACAAATGTCCACCATTCTTCAAAGGTCCATATTAATTATAATTATTTGATAGTAGGGATTTCGAGGCCGAGTGGATATTGTTAATGAACATTGACGTTTTATTGTTTATGTGTATGGCTCTGTAAAGAGTTGAATATTTAATAGTGGAAAATTTATTTTTACCCCTTCCCATTATTACAACTTTTGCCCCTCCCAAATAAGAAAAAAAAACAAAGAAAAAAAACAAATAGTAATAAAGAAAAAAGATTTATTGCGCATGCACCTAAACGTGAGACTTTTGGCGCATGCATGTAGCGTGATATCGGAATCAAATTCAACGTTTTCATTGCCTTTGGCCAAATATGGGCACTTCACATTTGTGAAAGAAAAAATTCGTGGAGCTATTAGGAGATTAATTCAAAAAGAATAAAACTCCCTTTCCACCTCCTGGTTAATTGTTCCCATCCCAGGCCACTGAATTGTATATGAATGGGACGTGATATTTGAAAATGCATTGACAAGCGACAATGCACAAGACACTCGGCAGTCAAAGAGATAAAGCGGCTACAAACAATCATTTGTTGCGTCATTATTTCAATGGATTTCCGGTTTTATCGTAGTGCATTTCAGTGCACTAGAAACTTCCAGCTGTACGGAAGTTGTACACGTTTGGGAGGTTTTTTTCGTCCTGGGAGTTTTTTCTCGTACGGCGCTATTGTTCGATTCTATTGTCAAAATTGCCGTACACCTAACCCGTAACAGAATACGGCCTACGTGTTTCTGGGTTTCTCGACATCTTCTTCTTCTGTATCTTCAAGGGGCTCTGCAGCCTATCTCGAAGATGAAAAATTAACTTGCGTGCATCGTTATGAGGAGGAGTGCAGGGTGATACCAGTGAAGTGCCTATTTGGGATTTTTTTTTTTTTTTTTATAATTAAGAATTTAGTTGATAAATAAAAAAAAAAAAAAAAAAAAAAAAAAAAAAATCTTTTAACATATTATATAAATAATCTACTCTCTCTCTTGTATCCTTCCTCTGCTCAGATCGGAGATCGTCGGCACTTCCGAAATGTAGTGTTGAGTTGTAGTTCCGGTATAGACTGGGGCTGATAGATTATTCGTTATTATTCAGGAGTTTGAGTCGGGTTGTGTGAAGGTTGCGTATAAAATAGAGCAAAAGAGTATGTAGCTGAGCTTTTGTGCTGTTGTTTATTGATTCTGGAGGTAGAAACAGGACAGACTCTACAAACAGCTCAGGGGCCGATTGGAAATGCTGAACAAGGTGCTTTGTGTTGTTGTTGTCTTTGAGGTGTCGAATCAGGTCTTCACGCCACGATAGCAGTGCAGGGCATGTTGCAACAAGGTCTGGTGGTTGACGTCTTCCCGCCCTGTGTGACACAAGCGACAACCGTCATCAGGCGCCTTGCCATAAATCATTTTACATGAAACATTGTATGTTTTATTGAACAACCGTATTATAAAACATGCTAACGCTTTAGTTTTACAATCTTTTTCTACTTCTACTCGATCACAAATCATTTTCTTGAATAAACTGAATATACATAGTTCATGGAAAATTAACTTTCCATTTTCTCTTGGATATAATTTGAATAAATTGCATATTTGCATATATAATCAGAAAATTAAGGGTTTTAAAACGTTTGTCTTAATTCTAACCTTGAATTAAAATGTATTTACTGAAAGAAAATTTTGTTTTGTAGAGTACCTGTACAATGTCACCAAATCTTAACCAAAAGAGCTTCGTTTGTTTACAATTTACAAATAAATGAACAGTGTCATGTAATTCACCGTCAAAAGAACAAAGCGGATTATTAATTATTTTCCATAAATATAAATTACATTTATGCGGTATTATGTTATGCAACAACTTGTAGTTGAATTCAATGATTTTATTTTCTTTTATAGCTGTAAATTGAATTGCGATTTGATCTTGTTTGTCTAATAATTCTTCCCAATTATTTGTTGCTATTGGTTTCACAATTCTATTGCTCAGGATCATATGTCGAACAATTTTGACTTTCTTTTATTATTTGGCCGTGTGTTATAAGTTCGCGCCTTTTGCGTTACATGCCAATTTGACTACAAACGGCACATTTTTCACTTCAAAGACCTGTATCTTGAAAGTATACACCCTAATATATCAAAACTAAACATCTTCTGAAAGGAAATTCCTCAAGGAATCTAAATCTGCATTGAAAAATTATACCAGGTGCAAGATAAAAAAGTTATTACATGAGGAAAAAATTAAGGAAATTTAGATTTTTTTAAAATTTTCATTGTTTTTATCTCAAGTAATCTATAATCACCCAAATATTAATAATATTATTATATTCAGGTACAGAATAATACGGCCTTTCAAACAAGGTATAATTCGTTATGGTTTACAATTTTAGAATGAAAAAATACAACGATCTGAAATTTAGCCCTGAAAATATAGCTTTTTTTTATTTCATTAGGGGGTTGGGTCCTGCCAAGTACTGTTGCACCATCAAATATATTGTTAAATGATATGATAGTTATAACCAGTTTATAAGCTTTAATTTGGGGCTAAATTCACAATCATAGGCTAAAATTTGGAAGAGATATTGCAGTTTTCCCAACGGTACTACAATATCTCTAATTTCTATGACTTTGTACAGGAGGCATTGACTTTTTAGGTCAAATAACGATTGTTGAGTCTTCCTGGGTACTATTGTCACATCAAACATATTGTTCAGTGATTTCATGGTATAAAGCAGTTCATAAGCTTCAGTTTGACACCAAATTTACAGTCATAAGCGACAATTTGGCAGAGAAATTCAAGTTTTCCCCAAATCAACCATAAAATGCAAAATTTCCCATTGACTTTGTACAGGCGGCGCCGCTTCCAGCAACCACCTACTGTCCCAAACTTAAACCATTGTAACTCCACCAGAATGTTACCTAGAACAATGAAACTTCACAGGGAGCTAGCACAGTAACATAGCTTTAAAATGAGATCAAATTTATTACATAAACTTTCTTACTTTAGGAAAAATTGACAAATTAATGCTGAAAAATAGCAAAAATCGTAACAGCACCACCCTATTTGGGTGGCGAGTTCATAACACACGACCATTTACATTACTAAGTACCATTTTCATAATACCAATATTGTCTGATTCTGTACTATCATTTAATTGTCTGGTCATATTTTTTCTCCATACTTTTGGAATAGCATTTATAACAATATTATATTCTTGAAACAAAGAAGCATGTTTATTGTGAAATAGATGAGTTAGTTGCTTCAGTGACATTAGCTTTGATTGAACAATAATGTCTTTGATTTTCAGAATACTTGCATCTTACCATTTTTTGAAAAATATTACATTTTTATTGTAATCTTTTATATTCGAGTTAAACCATAGTTTTTCATTTTGAATATCGCTGTGTTCAATATCATTTGCATGATTATTTTCATTTGATTCTTTTAAACTAAACCAAGCATATATTATTTCTTTATAATATTTAGGCATTTTCATACTTTCTACAAACACCATTATTTCATCTTTTGTACAGTTGCTATTTAACACATGTTTTAAACCACCTAATTTGTGAAAGAAACAGTTAATTATTTTACTCCACTTAGAATCTACAATGTACGTGGGAAATATAATGTAATATCCATTTTAATAGATAGCTTTGAAGGAGGCTATCTAAATCAACCATATTCAGTCCTCCAAAGTTATATTTTGAACAAACAACACTTCTTTTTACTTTGTCTTTCTTGCTATTCCATAAAAAGGAAAACAATAAGAAATTTATTTGTTTAAGTACTTTTTTGGGCATTAAAATCATTTGTGCATTGTAAATGATTTGAGAAACCAAATGTTTTTATATTTTTCCAGATAGTGTTAAACATCTAGATTTCCAAAGTCGAATAATATTCTCTATTTTTGAAGTTTTGGAGGTCCAATTATGATCTATTAGATTTTGTTCATTCTTTCCAAAGTGAACACCTAGTATCTTTACATCAGAATCAGTTATGGGTATACCGTTTACATCACCTCTAGATTTACCACTGATATCTAGTACAGAACATTTTGATTTGTTTAACTGTAATCCAGAAAAAGAGCTCAAATATTCAATTTTTTGTATTACTTTTTTTAAAGAGTCTTTGTCATCGACAAATAATGTCGCATCATCAGCAAATTGTAAAATTTTTATTTCAACAGACTCAAAAATTTTTATTCCTTTTATTTCTGGATCTCTTCTTAACTTAATAGCTAACACCTCGACAGCAAGAATAAACAAAAGTGCTAAAACGGGGCAGCCTTGACGCACACCTCTTGATATGCTTATTTCTTCTGTTAACCATCCATTCACGTTTACACTACTTTTCACATTTGTATAGGGGAGACGGGGGTAATTATGGCCCCCTTTTTCACATTTCCTATTACATGTACTACCATTACATGAAAAGTCCAATGATATTCTAAATGTGTAAAAATACAGTCGGTCCATATACCTATAATATACAAAGGAAAGTATAAACCTGCTACTTCTCATTTGCATATTAATTACCATTATGTTAACAACTTTGGGGGGCCATAATTACCCCACGGGTTGGGGTATTTATGGCCCCTATTGTAATGACTGTATCAATTCAAAGATACAGTGTATTATGCTAATTAATGATGGTAATGTATAATAAATGTTGTTGGGTATTCCTAATACACTTATCAACCACCAACAAATGATTTTATCAAATAATGGTTCAGCCAAAATGTTGAAATTTTGCAATCAAAGCAATACATATATTTATGTAAAAAATCGTACAAGTTAATGTCCTCATCTACGCTTATCTGCGCTTATACACTGTTTATGCATTGGGGGCCATAATTACCCCAATGACATTTTCAATTTGATCCCCTTTACAGCTCTACTATTGAAGATATTCAGGTGGAAGTTTTTCTGTTGTGTTTTTTACTTCCTATTGTTTCAGTTTCAATCAAAATTTTATCTTAAATGATTTTAATTAATGGAATCACACTCCACATAAAAAAGCAGACTTGCCACTTTCCAACGAACAGAATTGTAATTGCCTACATTTTAGGCTCCCCTAAGCACTAAATTTCATGTAAATGGCTTATTTTTCTCATATGATAGTAGGAAGAGTTTAGCTAGGCATGTGTACAAATTAAATTATCATTGTGTAATGCAGCAAAGAATTAAGCTCTCAAAGACAAAGGGGCCATAATTACCCCAGCCATATTACCCCAGTCCCCTATAACGTAGTAATCCATTTGCAAAACTCAGTTTTAAAACAAATCTTTTTAAACATTCAAATAGAAAATCCCAACTTAAACAGTCGAAGGCTTTTCAAAAATCAGTTAGCAGTACTATTCCTTTATGTGATAGTTCTGTACGTAATAAAATATATCTTCGATTAAGCGAATGTTTTCTGCTAGATTTCGCCCTTTAATATCCAACTTGGTCATTTGAAATTAACGTTGGAATTACTCTTTTTAGTCTTTTTGCAAGACAGAAGCAATGATTTTATAATCATAGTTTATGTAACAATTTGATCATGGCTAGGTTTTGGGTGCTTGACAATTCTTTTTGTTCAAAACATTCGTTTAAAGAAGAACAAGTAACATTTTCACATCTGTCCAGAAGTATTGGTAAAACTCAATGTTTAAACCGTCACTCCCAGGAGCTTTGTTTTTAGCAAACTCAAAGATAACTTGCTTACATTCCATTTCTGTTACTGGCCTTCGCAGGATTCTGCTAATTCATCAGTAAGAATGGGGTTTTGTAAATCAAACAAATATCTATTGAAAATCATTGTAGTTCTATTTACACTGTAAAGATTTGTATAGAATTTATGGATACATTTTCTTATCTTTTGTTGTCTCGTTATATTTTACCTTTATCATCACGCAGTGAGGGATTGAACTTTTATCAAAATTTCTTTTTCTAATGACAAGAAATATTTAGTTTTTTCTCCTTCTTCAAACCACTTAACTCTTGACCTAACAATTGAGCCTTACATTCTCGTTTAATATTGTTGCAAGTTTTTTGGTTATTTGTTCGTGATCATTTATAATTTCCTGCATTTTCTCTTTATAACATTCCATATTTTTTTCATTTAATTCTTGTAATTTAACTTCTAATCTTTGACATCATTTTCTCTTTTTGTTTTATCTTTTGCCTAATGAATAGAATATATATTCTCTAATTCTAATTTTTACATAGTTCCCATGCATCTCGCCATGATATACCTGAATTGTTCTTTTCTTCAACCGTTTCATTTATGATGCACCTTATTTCTTCACAATAATCATCTTTGGTCAACAGGTTTGTGTTAAGTTTCCAGAATCCTGGTCCATGTTTAGTGTCATTTACCTTGATCGTTAAAGTGACTGCATTGTGTCACCGCATACCACTGGCCTAATATCAGTCTTAACAATTTCATTTTTTAGATCCTTGCTTACCAATATGAAATCTATTCTGGATGCAACATGTAAACTTTGTTTATGCCAAGATATTGTCTTTGTTTAAATGTACTTTTCTCCAAATATCTATTAACAACAATTTTTCATTAGTTGTTTTAAGAATCGAGGAGTTTTGTATTTGCTTTTTACATTGAAAGTGTCAATCTGTGGGTTTAGTACACAATTAAAATCTCCGCCTATAATAAGTTGTGTTCGGAGAACGAACTTTCTTGTTTTTATATTGTACACATTTTTGAAAAACCATTGACGTTTCAAATGAATATTTGGTGCGTAGATATTAAACAATAATGTATTTTATCGCGTTAATTTCACATTCTGTAATCAACAGTCTACCTTCAAGATCTCTATATTCTGATAAATTCTTATTTCATTTTGTCGTCTTATCAAAATGGCAACGCCTCTTGCGTTGGTGTTACCATGGTTAAACAATACTCTACCATTCCATTCATTTCTTATAATGTGTTCTATGTCTTCTTGACCCAATGCATTTCTTGTATAAGGGTAATAACATCATTTTGGTTATTAAACCACTTAAAACACATTTGCCTTTTAAGTTTGTTACTTAACCCATTACAATTTTGGGTAATTATCATTACTGACATCATAACAGTTTGGGTTTATATAGGTATATATCCATTTTCATTTTTCAATCATGAAATCCATTTAAGCATTTTCCATTGTCAGTTGGTTTTTCATTTGAGCAGGTTTTCATCATTGCGATACATTTCATTTTTATTTTTTCACTCCATCTTTCCTTTTTCGCTTTCTTCCCTTCTTACATCTTTTGTTGTTACCAGTTGGAAAGTCGGGGGATTCTGGGTTGACTTCAGAGGGCTCATCTTCGTCGTCTTCGTCAACTTCTTCTTCTTCTGATTCGTCGGAATCTGATTCTGAGGTCGATTTCCCTAGGTAGCGTGTTATTTTCATTTGAGCATCCCGAAGGTTGATTGGCTCGCTATTACTTCTGGATCTCAAATCAGCTTGTGCTTTATCTTTTACTTTGCTACTATCATTCACTTTATTTCCTTTCTTAATCGCTGTTTGCGATCGGGTTAGCGGAGGTGCTCCCATTGCATTTTTTGCTGGCTCCTTTTTGTTGTCGACTGCGGTGCGAGCGTTGCTTCCAGTCGGTGTTTCCGTTGTCTTGGTAACCGCTTTAACTCGTTGAGTGTCAGCTGGTTCAGTGTGTTGTTGCGTGGACTTCGTAGATGTGCATGCATTTTGCATATGGCCAACATTTTTGCATAATCGACACACCATTCCATTGTTACATTTAGATCGATGGTGACCAGATTGGAGGCATTGAGAGCAGATGACATTTGTTTCTTGTATTTGACCTGGATGGAAAATTCGCACCTTGAAGCTGTGAAAACGCATGAATCTCGGGAGCGGTTCGGTGGGTGGGTCTATGTACACAACTCGGTCTCCTGTTAGACATTGAGTCAATTTTCCATCAACTTGTAGTTTTGGGTATACATGTACATATGATGGGGCCGTGTATCTTTAGACTTTTCCTTTCAAACTCGTCGCTTATGACACTATCATGAACAGAGAGGGTATGTCTTTGATTATAAAATGATTTTTTTTATCAAATTAACTCTGTTTTGTTTCTCATTTATATACAGCCTCCAGAGGCCTCCTATCTTTTGTATTCCATGAACATCTCTTGTGTTTACACTTTTGCAGATAACTTTATACATCTCTTCCAGTTCCACTCTGGTATCTCCCGGAATGTCATTGTGAATAACAAAAACAGGTTTACCTTTGTCAGGTTCCGCTTCGGGTAGCGCCGTTGCTGACGTATAACTCGGTGCATGCATGATGTACGCTACGTTAGGCAAGGCAAAACGGGTAGATCCAAAATTAGAATCTCCTTTACTGTCCTCCAATTGA
>CALNVZ010003747.1:225384-240784 GCA_940671915.1 Paracentrotus lividus | reverse complement strand
ATCCTACCCTCTTGATCTGTTTCTTGCGTCATCTGGGATTGAGCCGGTCCACCAATTCGTCAAACATGACTGGGGCATTCTCATAAATTGTGAAAGGCACGAGGATTCTTCATTACGCAGCACCATCAGCTTATTGTACATGCCAGGTCCAGTTTCTACCAATCAATCTCTCACATGATTAGCTCTTTTATTTCTTCTTCGCCTCCTTCTCCGCCTCTGAGCAATTGCTGGACTTGCTGGAAAAGTTGATTGTTATGTTGTTGGATGGCAGCAACTATTCCACGTCTTTGGGGATCCATGACTGCATCAAAATTCTGTACTTCTCCATGCAGCTGGTGGCAATTACTGCACATGTCAATTTCTGCCACATCATAATGTGATGCATCAGTAGCGGACGCAGACCGATGTCATACAATGAATTTATCGGGCCCATGAGTAACATAATAGAGCCGCTTTTGTCCCAGACAATTGGGCCGAGAAATGCATTCAATTCCGTTTCTTGGATCCGCCCCTGTGCATCACATCGAAATCAGACACAAGTCGCCGAACAAATTCAGAATAGGGTCGAGGAAATCGGCAAAATATTAAAATTGTCTAATTTGGAGGAAATATTTTTTTTGATTTTCTGAATTTCAAATGTTTCTTGTATTTCTGTAAAAAAAAATGAGTAGAAATGATTAGGGAAAGCTTTTAAAAATGGATTGCTTTTGTTGAAATCTTTTACTCTTTTCTGGTGACTGTGTTCTAATTTTGATATGATGAGCACTCGCATATTGTTCGCAATAAGATGCAAAGCAGACGTTTACAAACGCACTATTTGTGGCAAGTCTGTACGCATTCGTTACAGGTTATTTTAGTTCGGGATGTAGACGTGATAGGAATGCTGTATGTCCGTTTTACGCACTATCTAACTCCGCCGCCAAGCCGCAATACCCCGTCAGTTGCGGATATCACGGATAACACCGGATATTCAGCGCATGGATTAAGTATACATTGTGGATGAATTGCGTATAAATGCACGATTTTTCCGTTCCCAGGATTTTTGAGCTGCTCAAAAATCCTGGGAACGGGAAAATGTGCCTTTGCGGATAATCGCGGACTCGTGCGGATGTCGGACAACGGAAACAACATGTTTTACGAATACTGCGGATATTTAGCGAATGCAAACCAATTTTGTGCGCAATTCATACGTAAATCGTCCTAAACGCCACTGGGACAGGGCCTTAAATTAGGTATCCTTAAGTTCAGATTTGATCCATTTTCACTCATGAATGGATGATATTCCAATTAAACTATTTAATGTTTAGATAATGTGAAGGAAAAAGCTTAATTTGTTAAAGAATAGAAATTTATGCTCCTCCTCCTCCACCGTGCAAAAATGACTACTCAGAGTTAATTAAACGCTAATTACTCATAAACTAACCATTTGCATTACTTTTACTTTTAAATAATTGCTAGATTAATTCCCTTCAACTTAATACCAAGCATACCCATGTAGTACATGTATTTAGCATTTTATATCATTATTTATTTCTGTGCTTGTCGCGCAGATGTAACGACACCACCTAATGTATATGGGAGCCCACTATAAAACGCATGGCCAATTGTAGAGGTGAAAATTGAAGAATTTGTCGAAAAAATCGAGAGCTAGAATACAGTCGCGTGCAACTTTTCCTAGCGCCCTCTATCCTTATTTTGGGATTGAATTGCCATTGGTTAGGGCCTAAGGCTAATGCAAATAAAACAAAATAATCCCTGGGATGTAGGGAAAAAATAAATAAATATTCAATAATATCCCGAAAACGGTGGAATATTTCTGCCTAACCCAGTTGTTGTATGTCCTGACGGGTTGGATGTCCGGACATTCAATTTTAAACAGTCATTTGAAACTCATGAAAGGGTTTTAAATAAAAAACAATGTCTTTGTAGTTTTTTTGCACAAATTGTGAGAAAATGTTGTGGAGAACAAACATTGATGATGATGAGAAGTATTTAAGTAATATTTCTGGTTTAATCCTTAGACGAAAAGTGTCCGGACAACCAACCCCCCAATATCAATATTAGTTCATACCAAGGTCAAGGTCGCAGAGTCACATCAAAAGAAGAGGGGAAAAAAGCATATAAACTAGATTATTAGCAAAAGCACCATTTTTATATTTCATGTAATGAATTGTACGTCCATAACAAAGAAATGATGTAATTAATGACTAATTAGAATAGGATCTGATTCGTCATTTCTATGGTTTTGTGTCATTTCACATCTAATTAAAGTAATAAGGAATCAATTTACTGGCAATTAGCCCATAATTCACAGAGTTTTTCAATTTCAATTTAGATGTCAGAAAATCCCATTTTTCTGAGTATGTCTGTAATGGCACTGTTATTCTATCATTTCAAGGTCAAAATATTAATCATATTAAACAAAACTTTGTGATTACTTTACCCGTGATGGATGTTAGTAGTTAAATATATCAAACCTCATGAAGGAACTGAACTTTGATTGCGAGAGCTTCTTTAAGTGTTCGAAATGTACGTCTGTAATTATGGAATTGCCCGCAACTGATGAAATGAACGGGAGTGAGTGGACTGGTGACTTATAACAGGATAATGCAAATTTACATTCATCATAAATTGGATTAACGATCCTGTCAAGAATCTGTTCTTGGCTTATATTCAAACCCTTTTCAGACTATATCATTTGATGAGACCAGTTGAGATTAAAAAGAATGAATTACAGAATTTTGAGAAAGTTATGGACAAACTAAATTCATTCGGCTTTGTTATATTTGTGGTATTTAAAATGTTATCACATGCAGATCTAGTCCAAAGAGTTCTACTGACAGACAGGGTAAAAGTAAACAAACTTTTTGCATGTTCCACACTTATCCAATCTCCCCATGGCCATGGTGATCTCATTTCATGCCCCTTTAATTTTCAAAATAGATTTTTACCTTTATTCTATAACTTGTTGTTTTGATTTCCTTTCACTATCCCTGCTGCTTTTTCTTTTCTTTTTCTTTTCTCAGATAAAATATACATGTAATTCATTCATCTCATATCCATTTATTTAAAACCTTCTCTCTAAAAAATGAAATTACATAGAAATATATCAGGGCTTTAGTGTTTAGCTAAATTGCAAAATGTAGAAAAGCTTGGAGAAGGGACCCAGTTGCAAAATTGAAATTCATTATTATTTACACTTGGGCAACAAGGTCAATGTTATCGTATTATCATGAGTGCATCATTATAGATTTCAATAACGTGAGCTGACCTAAAATTAGTAAAGTTGGGAGCCTCCCCTCCCCTCCCAAGACAATAAACTTCAGCACTTTATAAATAACATATGTATACATTCTTTCTTTGCAGGTGCTTTGTGCTTTGGGTATATTACTCATCATCCAACCTACTTGGAAACAAAATGGAAAGAGGTAAATTTCCTGGTACATGTACATGTACCAATCAGTTCCTGCACATTTTTTCATCCAAAGAAGACTAGAATAAGAAGCTCCTGAACATGACTTGAAAGTCTTGCAACTTCTATTTGTGAACTACAAAATGTGGAGCACCATAGTTCAAATGAAAGACTAGCAGACTACATGTGGTAGAAATCAGCAGCAGTACAATTTATATTGTATTTAACTTCTTGCATCAAACTACTAGCTCCTCAAGTTTAGCTCTCTGTATATAATACTACACAAAGGTGGCCGAGTTTAAAATAGACCAAAGATTCAGGATCTACTGCCTTTCATCCTACATGGGAACAACCCGTTGTGTAATACAGGAAGCATAAATAAATAACAATGAGATAGATGACATGCAAAGGACATAGGCCTACTGTACAACCTCTTATTATTTGTTACCAAGAAGAGACTTTGATCATTATTTCAGCGAAAAGACCAAGGTGGATTTTGCTGCTCTACATTTGGGGCTACAATCCTGTAGGCTACAGGCAAGGAGGTATGTTTTACCAGGGTCTAATTTATGGCACTTGGTCAAGATTCATGGCTTAAAGGAGAATTGTCCCTTTGTAGATAGTAGGCTAATATCGTAGTCACACCGGCGAGACCAACTCCAAACCGACACCAGACCGACCAAAAAATTACATTGCCGTGAATGGCAAGCTAGAGGTCGGTTTGGAGTCGGGCTCACCGGTGTGACAACTGTAATACTGTGGATGCAGAAAAATCAAATAAGCACATTAGTGAAGATTTGGTGAAAATCGGATAAATGATAAGAAAGTTATGAGTATTTGAATATTGAGATCTCTAATGACATAGGAAATCTCCCAATGGCAACGCGGTCACCATTTGTGATGTCACAAAGGGAGAACTCTACATATGGTGTGCACAAAAACTATTCAAAATGTCTCTTTATTTTCATTCTAATAATGAACAGCTTTTCTTTTCATGATATATTTACAAGTCATCCCATAAAAAGATTCTTTATTCTCCCTATAGAATAAAAAAAAAAGAGGATTTTAGAACAATGTGTACAATAGATATGGGAAAAATTTCCCTGCATTACATCACACATCATGGTCACGTTGCCAATTGGAGGATCTCCATATCATAAGTGATCTAAAAATCTAAAAATTCATATCTCTCTTATTCATTGCCTGATTTTTCTGAAACTTTCCCAATATGTTCTGGGGGTTTGTCTCCATCCACTGAAGCTATATTTCTCTGAGGGGATAATTCCCCTTTAATAAAGGAACCATCTGTGTATGACTAGAATCCAAATTTCTGAGCAATGTCTCTTCTAATTCTGTTATTAAATACAGATTAATTCACTGTAACCTATATCAGTAGGGAAAAAAATTTTGTTGATGTATCATGAAACTCATTTAGTGATCTTATTTATAATTTCCAAACTGTACGTAAGCTAAAGAATGGAATATCATGAGTACAAGTGTCATGGGGACATTGTTTAGCACTTGTTGCTTTTGCTTTTCAATTTATTTTCCTAATAATTTTCTGTTCATGTATTTTATATTAGGCCATTTTCAAATTGATAACAATTGATTTTTAGAATTTTCCACATTTATACAGATAGCCAGCTATACTGAAGTCAACTGTGCCCTAACTGAAACCATTACAATGTAGTATTGGACATTGGCCAGAATACAGTGCCTGGGATGAAACATTCTGGTGGGTGGAGGGGGGGGGATGGTGGCGTAAACCAAACTGACATTAGTCTTAATATACTGTACATGTACTGTTGCTTGAAAATTATTATAAGTCTGATATGAACCTTTTTTCACCCTGTCTGTTTGCTCCTTATTTCATTTCCAGGTGAGGACGGTGGTTAGCAGTGTGATGAGATTCAGTCAACATATCTTAGCAACCAAGCAAGAACAAGGAGATCACTCATGCCTAGTAATAGCACCAACACAGTTAAGATGGCATACATGAGATTAGTAGAGCATAAATTATGTGCTCTAGTGGAGGTCACCACTATAGTCTACATTGGGCTTCCAATAAAAGACATTGTATTGAGTAAAGAATTTGACATTGGGTTTTGCTTGCAATGAAATTGGGCCTGATTATTCAGAATTGTCACTAATATGTACACATCGGAAACCTACATCACAGTCAAACTCAGTTGGTTTTCCGACCTGTACGCACAGTATTTACGAGCAAGAATATCTTACCAAGATGCTCGTAGTTATGATACTCCCATAGAAACCCAGAGAACACTATACTTAGATCATTCGAAAGCTTCTTGAGGACAATCTCTTCTATTCTTTGAATAATCAACTAATTTATTTTATGTCAAAGTTATACTTTTCTTAAGTAACATTCCTATTATTCCTTTCTTCTCCTTTGTCGGTAGCGCCATAGGACTTAATTCATTTTTGTGATCATGCGCTAGAACAAGAATTGTTCATTATTATTATTATTATATTAATACATCATTGTCGGTGCTTGAACAGATATATTGTGAAGAGTAACTATTGGAATCGAGGAACCAATTGCACATGGTATGCATCATGAATGCCTACATGTATATAACTTTTGCCAAAGTTAAAGGCATTACAAGACTACTTACAGATATGCATGGAACACTCTTACTTCAATACCATGACAAAGCCACTCGAAACACTGATGAGAACCTGGAACCCAAATGCCCAGCTTCCAACAAAGCAGCACTACGATGCAACAACTCACTTCCATCTGTGCTCGTCGTGGTTGAAATGTAATTACTCCTGGCAAATATTTCACTATGTCGCAAGAATATTCTAATACCAATGGTATAACATGTGATGCCCAAACAGTGAATTATACTTTAAAGTAGAAAAAAAGGAACAACTAAAGATATATTGTGTTAATGTATTTAAACTAGTAACAAAGGAGAACAACAAAAATGTTATACAAAAAAAAACAAACAAACAAAATAAACAGTGAAAGGTAGAAAAAGTAACAATAATACATAATTAATTTGAAGTAACACAATGCTGTAGTAGATCAACATAACACTCTCCCAGTAGACAAAAAATACCGTCTTCCTCATTCCAATGTACATGTAGTGAGACCCTTGTCATGATTGCATTTTTCATTTTAACCCTGTATCTTGTCCTCTCATGAAAAATAACTATACATATTTTACTGTCCAAAACTGATGAAAGAGGGACAATCAAAGTAAAATTATGTACAAGGGAAATGTGGAAGTTGTTCATGTATGACTATGAATGGACATTCACACATCTTGTTACATGTATTGCCAAGGAGATCTTTTCAAGACAACTTCATAACTTGTGGATATTTATTCATTTGATTTTTATCAAACTTTCATTGGTCAGTTCTTTGATGGTTTCTGGTTGACGATTCCTGGGGGTTAAATCCTTAAAATGATAACGTGGTAGGTTCTACCCACTTAAAAAAGATACCAATTTGAGTTTGATTCATAATTTCTTGACTCTCTAGAAAGAACATTGCATTATTCTGAAGAACTAGCCCCAAATCCTTTTATTTTTTAAAAAGGTCTTTATATCTCTTCTTCTGGAGTCCTTTCCTCATTGTTTCTGCTTGCTTACAAAAATTATATCTGTTCACAGAGTCTTCAGCAGCGATTCCTGTCAGGCTGTTTATTCCGTTTGCGAATCTTTTTATCACCTATCTCTCTCTCTTTTATACTGGACAATTTTCTTCACCATTCAAATCTGCTCAGGATTTTACACCAAAATTTGTTATAAGAAAATACATCATAATGAAGGGTTATGAGGGTCGTCGGGTAAATCACAATCAACTTTGAGTAAAATTTTTAAACCACCATGAATAAATGGAACTCCTCTTTATTTAGTGTAAAAACAATAGATTAGCCAAAATATACTTTTGTTCCCTATTATTAGACCACATTATCAACATATTTCTTTCAGTAATCCACAGTATTAACTTATCCACAGGCATTCTTTTCATTTAGATCTAATGTTTATATCCGTTGTCATTGATATGCTTTAAAGGTATTGTTACATTTCTTTCTGGAAATCAGATATAGAAATAAATAAACTAAAAAACAAACAAATACCTAGGTGATGAGCTACAATTTGTGACTAGCGTTGTTGGATAACATTTTATGTAATATTGTATATTTAAAATTTGATACGACGTAAGTCAATATTACTTTAAAACAAAACAATGTAAACTTTTGATCCCCAATGTATTTTAAATTTTCATTTTAAACATGTTAAAGAAAGTTGACAATACAAAATTTGACCAATAAAGAGTGGACTTATGATTATTTTAAAGTCTTCACTGCCCTATGCTTGCTCTTTGCAGTACAATGTACATTCATGATCTGTATTATAGTATAGTTTAGGGGCTGAACAGGCTAAAAATCTAAATCTATGGTGTTTTACACGTTTTGTACATGTTTGGTGGACCAAGGTGTGGGGGGGGCAGGGCTGCAGACCCCAAGTCTCTGTGGCTCCGCAGCCCCTTACTGAATGTTTCAAAGTTAATTACACCTTCACTGGAAAATAAATTTGACATACCCTAATGTGAAATATAAACTTCTCTTGTAACCAGGATTATATCTTTTCACAAATTGTTTAACTTTTGTTGGTATCCACAAATATTTCATTTAGAACCAATGTTAATGTTTATTCTTGAAAACACATTTCAATAGAACCTGGCAAATAGATATTTTTGTACATTTCTCAATTACCTTGGTACCTAAGCTTTCCTCATATTTCAATACAAAATGTTAATTTCATTAATTGTCTTTTATCATGGAGCGGTATCATCAGCCTGCCCCACCTTATACATTGTACTATTGATCATATATGAACTTGTATTGGTCCAACATCTAAAACTATTGTTGATTGAAAGTTAGAATAATCTGGGAATGTTTAATTTGTAGAGGATTGAGGATTTAATTTTTATTTTAAATTTGTAAAGCTTGATAGTACTGGATTCATCTGTCTTGACTCACCAATGCAACCCATTTGAAACTGTTATGCTAAACTAACCAGCTATTAACCTCAAATAGGCCTAAATATATTTGGGCCTTAGGTCAATGGTGAAAAGAATGTTATGGGCCAAATCAGCTCGTTCATAAGAAGTTAAATTCTTCTAATTTTACTTTACCCAGAGTTAAATTGGTAATTACTTATATTTTTAAATGCTTTTTCTGGTTACATTGTTGTTATGGCTTCATTACATTCAATTCTTTTGCCAACACTTACTACAAGTTACTGTGCTAATATTCTCTTTCAATTGATTGTACCCTATTCAACTTGTTTGTGCCCAAAATGATACTGCTCTTTATCCAGGGTTCTTCCTTTTCTTCCTTCTCCCTCTCTATCTCTTTTCTCCCTTCCCTTCCTCTTTCATTTCTCCACACACTTTTTCTCCTAATCTTTCTCCCTTTTTGTCCGCCGCCTTTGGTCTCTCTCCTGGGATAAACTTTATTATTGAGTTTGTTACATATTTCAATCTCTGTACTTTTACTCAATGTGCAATATGAACTGGTTCTGTTTTGGTCTGTTCTCTTATTGCAATCTTACTTATAGTTTAAATGCTTTTTCATGTTACATGCTTGTTATGGCTACAATACATTCAATTCTTTTGCACACATGCACATATCAAGTACTATGTAATTCTAATTCAATATGTACCCATTCAGCTTGTTTTGTGCAAAAATGATACTGCTCTTTATCTCAGGTTTGCCTTTCTTTCCTTCTCCCCTCTCTCTTTTCTCCCTTTTCCCTTTCCCTTTCATTTCTCACACATTTTTCTGCCCTAATTTTTCTTTCTTTTGTCCACCCCCTTTGTCTCTCTCGTGGATAAAACTTATATTGGTTTGTTAACAATATTCAATCTCTGATGCTTACTCAGATGTGCAATATGCGAAACTGGTTATCTGTTTTGGTCTGTTGTCTTATGCCCAATCCACTATATTTTAGTTTCTCAATCCAATATGTAAATGATTATACTTTTTTGTTTTCTTTCTAAATTACCATCTTTGTTCTCCTCTATCTTTTCTCTTCAATTTCTCTCACTCTTTCTTCCTTTCTCTTCCTAACTTTTTCTACTCTCTTCACAATTCTTCCTCCTGTCTTTTTCTTTTCATTTTCTCTCACTCTATCTTTCTCTCTCTCTTTTCTCACTATTCTCCCTTTCTTCACATTTTCTCCACTGCTTTTACACGGTTCTTTCCAACTTAATATTTTCTTCTCTTGAACTTCTATCATGTATATTACAATTGTTTATTTAAATGATTAAATGAATTTTTTTGCTATTATTATATTTTTTGTAAATACTTTAAATGTTTTTTATATTTGTACCTTCATTGTTTAGTCTTCGACTTTTTAATGAATTTTTTAATAAACCACTGAATTGAATTGGAAAAAAAGTAGAATCAGGAACCCCCCCCCCAAAAAAAAAAAATAAATAAAAATAATAATAACTATAAAATAATAAATAAATGAATAAATTAAATTAAATAAATAAATTAATAAAAAAATTAATAAAAATATTTTGAAGGAAGACGGGCTTTTTTTTCATCTGATATATCATTTGGTATTTAATTGCAAAGGGCAATCCATTATGCAACAAACAGTCATTATGTGGTAAACCATGTTTAATGTTTAATTAATGTTAATGTTAATATTAATAAGAGAGTATTCCTTTTGGAAGCAGAGTTTTGAGTTTTATTTAAGTGTGTTGTCAGCAAATTTTCCATTAATTTTACAGGGATATTTCCATAACATGACTGAGGTCGCTTCAGGACGATAGAAAAAAAAAGAAAAAAACAATTCGTGTCTGATGATGATTTATTTGTGTGTTGAAGCATTTACCTAAGAGTAATAATATTAAAAGGGATTTATCAAGATTAGGTTTTGTAATTTGAAAAACCCAACTTTCAGTCCAATCATTTGGAATAAAGTAACACAACAAAAATGCAAAAAGCCCTCATATTGTTTAATTTGATACTTATTTTTATTTCTGTTTCAATGATAGAAAACACAGGAAATTTAAACACACAGAATAGGTCATATCTCCATTGACGCAAACTATCATTATAAGAATATGCATGAGAAAATTCTAGTTGAAATCAATTACTTGATTTTATGCATCGCCCAACTGTATGTTGGATCATGGAAAGAACATATTTTGTGCTGTGAACTTATTTTTACTATCGATGTCATATTGACTTAAATTACATTCTGTTGAATGTATTTTAATATTTTAATGTTACGTTTTCTTTATTATGTCCGTTATGCGGTGGTCACAACTCGCCGTACCTTCGACGTGCAACTCCCTACGATGGATTTGTAGAAAATCGTGCAGCGCAGTTACCTCGGAGGGCACGTGCCTGTACGACAGTGCAGGAAGTTTTTCCCAATACCCTATACAGAAACGCTGGAGAATCGCAGAAATTGACCAACGACCTGTGCATACATTGCACAGCAACGCAGCTACGTTGATGGCACGTGCCCCGTAGCCTACGACGAGTTGTGACCGCCGCATTAAAGAATCATTTTAATGAAGGTATATGGAGAAAAAGTTTCCATTAAAGTATCATGAAAATTTTATTATTTTTTGTTATGTTATAATATGTTCATGTTGCTTAAAGGGCTATTAGATTAATATTTGAAAAAATTTCTGAACTACAATGTAGCTTCGAGGGAGTGTGTTGCGACAATCAAATGCAACTAATTCAGATGAGTGGGTTTCTCAAAGTAACAAATCAAGTTGTTTATCTGAGAGTATTGGGCATTTAGGGTAGCCATATACCCAAGTGCTTAATAGTTCAGATAAATATCTGATGATTTTCACTCAAACATTTTCTGATTATAGGCCAATTTTGTGTGTTATAGTACAAAAAGATGAATGAGGGGGGTCGAAAAACTGTGTTTGCCTCACGCCAAAAACTCTGTTGTGAATAATTGATTGATCTGTATAGTAGAAATAAAGAATAATCACGTGAACATTACATTGAAGATAAAAAGGTTTACATCAAAACATGCTGTTTATTCAAGAAGAGTGGTCATGCAATTGATTCTGAAATATAATACCTGTAGGGGAACTGGTGAATTATGGCCTGGGGTAATTATGGCCCGTTTGTTTTTCGAGAGTCTTGATAAATTCTTTTGCCTTGCATTACACATATGAAATTTAATTTTTACACATGCCTAGCTAAACTCTTCTACTATCATATGAGAATAAATTCAAGCCATATTACATGAAATTTTGTGCTTAGGGGCAGCTAAAGATGTACGGACAATTGTAAATTCTCGTTCGTTGGAAGAGAAGTGGGCATAGTCTTCTTTTTATGTGGGGTGTGATATCATTAATTAAAACCTTTAAGATGAAATTTTGATTGAAACTGAAACAAAGGAGAGGTAAAAAACACAACAGAAAAAACTTCCACCTGAAATATTTCAATAGTGAGCGTAAAGGGGGATCAAATTTGGAAATGTCATTTGGGTACAATTATTGGCCCCCCAAATGAATAAACAGTTGTAATATAGCGCAGGATAAGAGCTACAGATGGGAACATTAACTTTGTACTGATTTTGTAATAAATTTATATGTATTGCTTTGATTGCAAATTCAACATTTGGTGAATGAACCAATTATTGACTAAATCATTGTTGGTGGTTGATAAGTGTATTAGGAATACCCAACAACATTTATTATACATTACCATCATTAATTCGCATAATATCTTTGAATTCATACAGTCATTACAAGAGGGGCCATAAATACCCCAACCCGTGGGGTAATTATAGCCCCCAAAGTTTTTAACATAATGGTAATTAATATGCAAATGAGAAGTAGCAGGTTTATACTTTCTTTTGTATATTATAGGTATATAGATTGACTGTATTTTTACATAATTAGAATATCATTGGACTTTTCATTTAATGGTAGTAATAGGAAATGTGAAAAAGGGGGCCATAATTACCCCAGTCTCCCTTACATTCTGTACATTTGTGGCAATTTACATATAAAAACTTAAGCAGGAATAAAATATGCCAAAGGAAGGTACATATTGAAGTAAATGGCAAAATTTAAAGTATACAAAAGTTATTTTGAATACAATACACTCTGCAAATGTCTCCCTTTCTATAGATGATAGCTGCCTAACTTTTTGGCAAATCCTGTGAACTGTATCATCCTCACGGAAACACTGATGCTCCTCGCATCTTGGTGAGGAGGTAGAAATATAAATTTTGGCAAAATACTAGTGCACTAATGTTTTCGGTAGTACTAGGGTTGGGCAAATAATTACTTTTTTCTGAAATGTTTTTTCAAACAAGTTACTTCTATAGTCAAATTTGATGTAGAATCTAAAAAATGACAATGATTTTTGTGTACGATGATGTTTGACGTCGCTAAAGTGCAAAAAAACAAAATAGTGTATTTTGCCCATTCATCACACACTTTATAGGTATAAACCGGTTTTATTTTGTTTCTTTATGGATTTTGATGGTCTAAAAGCTCAAATCTGACAATTTTATCATGACCTAATGTACCTAGTATGTGTTATAGGTGTTATTTAGTGATTTTGATATGAGGTGATTTTTGCTCGATATTGACTGAAACTACCAAACTACACTAACAGTCAACTTTGGTAGGATTAATCATGTTGGATTAATCATGTTGGGTTCCCTGACACCTAAAAGCCATATAAAAACGCAATAAAAGTGGTTTATACGTATAAAAAGTGTGATAATTGGGCATAATACGCCATTTTGTTTTTTTTGCACTTTAGCGACGTAAGATGTCATCGTATGCAAAAATAATTGTCAATTTCAGTTTCTACATCGAATTTTACTATAGGAACAACTTATTTGAAAAAAAAAGTTGAGATTCGCCCAACCCTAGTAGTACACTAATAGAACTAATTTGACAATTAGCATGCAGTAAAGAAAACTACTGTATAAAAGATATGTATAATTTCACAATACTATACATGTATAAAAACTATATTTGGTGCAAAATGCTTATTGTAAATAGCCTACTCTGCAAATTGCACTTTTGGAAACTCACAACATCATAAGTCAATAATAATAATAACTAGAAAATGATAAAATTCAGTACATTTACCTACATTATTGACATTAAAAAGAAAACCAATTTATGAACCCCAAATTATTACACATATTCCGAAAGAGTAACTTAATTCTCCCGCATCTTCTGTTACCATTTTTTTTTGTGGTATGTGTTTACGCTCGGATGAACATAGCACATCGTTTGTGAAAATGGTATTTTTGAATTGTGCATAAGTGGGGGGGGGGGGGGGGGGGGGGGGCTCAAATCAAGAAAAGCTAAGAAAAGAGCAACTCCATTCGGATTAAAGTAGCATAACTTCTAAAACCAAAAATTTGAGCTATTCAATTTTTGACAGGTGTTGTTAAACCTATTGACTACATTCTGTGTTGAAAAATTCATGAGTGCGCACACAACAAAGAATAAATGGTCACTAACGGACATAAAAAGGCCTCTTAATATTTAAAATATGATTACGGTACTTTGTCTCTAACGTGTGCTCACTCACTCTACAGAGCTATCTCAATTCACACAGAATTTAGTCGATAGGTGTAAGAACACCTTCCCAAGTTATTTTGCTAAAAACCTTTTTGTAAAAGCTATGCTATTGTTATCAGGTTAGAGTTAGCTTTTCTTGTTTTGATTTTACCCCACTTTGCACAATTCGAAATTCACAAGTACGCAAATAATTCGCCTTGTCCATCCAAGCCTATAAACATACCACACAAAAATGGTACCAGAAGATGCAGAGATATGTTATTCTATCAGAATATGTATAATAATTTGAAATTAATAATTTAGTTTTCTTTAAATTTAAATTTTTTAAGGGTGTCAAGTTTTTGTTTACTCACTAATATAGAGGATAGTAAATGTATACTATGCACAATACTCCATTTACATGGAGATATGAAGAATTTGAACCATCCAATGAAACAAATGATGGCAAACAAACAAAGAACAATCTGAATAGTGCACAACACCAGAGGTGTCAAACCAATCTGCGAATATAAAGCATTAAGGGGGGTGGGGAAGCCATTGTTAACACACAATGGCTTGTTCCCGCCCCCCCCCAAAAAAAAGAAGTTTTCTTTCCGCACAGGATTCCGACGCCTCTGAACAACACTTCTTCCTGAGGAACAGAAGGATATATACAGTGTACCGAGTGGGTCAGACAAAACTAAATGCCTTATCACTTGTTAATTTTGAAAATTAAACCATGAATAGATAACTGTTATACATGTGACTTTAAAGAGAATCTTCTACAAAGTAATTTTGCACCATATTTATGTTGCACAGGTTCATGCTCAATAGAATAGTATGCATTGTTTAATGCAATGTAAAGTATGTTTTCTGTGTAAGTAAAGTAAACAGTTAAAATGCAAATGTTATACAATGCATCCCAGAAAAAAGTAACTCAAATTTGAGAGCCTCATGTTGAAATATTATAGTTTACCCCAGTTGACCTTGAAATTTAGTTCATAATAAAGCATAGGTAACTCATATTCTATTAAAAGATACCAAACTTACAGATGTGTTGTGACGGATGACTTAAAAAAAAAAGGTGTCAAAATTTAAATGTTTAAAATGGTGTTCAATAATTCACCTGTGTGCCCCTCACCTACATATTCTCCAAAATATTATCAGGGGGCCATTGTATAAAAAAAATCACATTACATTTGTCTGTTTAACAATGGTGATTACCAATTGAGAGCAATATTGTTTAACAGCCAAATCAAAATCAAATATTTCATGAAAGCTCATTAATAAAAACATAGACTTCAAGGGGGCATTCTCGCAAGGAAATCAGATACATATATTTCTTATATCCCACCATCTGCGGTAAGGCAAGATGGAAACTTGTGGAAGCTAGAAAAGACAGTGTATATGCACTTGATGATGCA
>CALNVZ010003747.1:189685-203911 GCA_940671915.1 Paracentrotus lividus | reverse complement strand
TGTAGTTCCCATCAGTTTAGAAGAACTGGAAGGTAGGTGAGTATCACGATGTACATACCTGTGACTGTCATACTTTGTGTCATCTGTCATCTGTAAGCGTTCAGCTGAGGTGCTGCAGTTCATAGCTTCAATAGACCTAGAAATCAGGAATTGTTACAAGAAATTAAACGAATTCAAGCATTCTAGTTTTCTTCTTTCAATAACAATAGTTAACAATAATAATTACCAACATTATACATTTTTACATTTTAAATTCATGATACTCCTCCTGTTCCATTTTTCTTTTCATTTTAAACATATTTATCAATTCTTTTTAAAAATCCTACAGTGTACCTCTAGTAAGTCACCAATTATTCATCAAATGCTACATCTAGATGAGTATAACATAAATCTTTTCAAATTTTCTACATACAATAAAGAAAAAAAAGTATACCACAAAGCATTGTCTGACTTGTACTACAGATGGTCTCAATACTTTGCATGCCTAAAATCTGAGATTCCATTAAAGGGAACTCTGGACCCCAGAAAAAAAGTTTGAAGTAAATCGGACGAATATAAGAAAGTTATGAATATCTTTATGATGCACAAAAAAATTGATCACTATACCAAATTGGCAACACTGTCACAAAACTGTGATGTCACAGGGCACAACTTTCCATGCATTTTCTATATGGTTTTATGATAAATTTTCACTTTATTTGTTAAGAAACTGTTTCCTCATAACTTTGGCCAAGATATATTGATGGCAATATGCTATTTCATCCTACATGTACACATATATTGTAAATTCAGCACCCCATCTAGAAATACAAAAACAAAAGATTTTAAGTAGTTTTCATCAAAGTTGAATGTCATAAAAAATATCACTTTTCTTTTGAAATGTCATAATGATTCTCATTTTATCAAAATACATACATGTACATGTAGGTGAAATAACATATTACCATCAAGAATTATATATTGGCAAAAGTTATGAGGAAAACAGTTTCTTCACAAATAAAGTGAAAATTTATCATATAAACCATATAGAAAATGCATAGAAATTGGTGCCCTGTGACATCACAGTTGTTGCCAATTTGGTATAGCAATCAATTTTTGGTGCATCATAAAGATATTATTATAACTTTCTTATTATTAGTCCAATTTCTTTAAACTTGTTTTAATCTGTTTTTCTAATTTTCTGCTTCTTATAAAAGCAACTTATTTTGGGTCCACAGCTTCCCTTTAATCTACATGAAGTGGTTTATAGACAGTTTTACATTATTTTGTATTAATGTTATCTTTTCAACAAATGATTATAAGCCAGAAGGCAAGTGCTTCAATAGAAGGTAATAAACAAAAGAATCAAAAGGAATGCATGAGAAAGTCCAACTTTTTATCATAATTTTGTTGTACTCAGCAACCTTTAATTAAAAAAATTGGGCTTCATAGCAATTTTTAAAGCAAATTATTGATAAATTTCTAAAAATAGACCTTTAATTTGCATAAATTTGCATAATTGATAAAGTGTTGTCTCAAGAAAAAACAAAGAGTACAAGGTTATATTTTTTTCATGTGCCTCAACATCCATGCAAATTTTACATTAAAATAAAATAAATAAATGTAACCCTAATAAAATAATTTGAATATTTGAACAACTCTGTACATCAATAATTCAAATTCAAACTTGGTTTGTTGATCATTTCTCAGGGAGTATCATGTCATGATGTGTGGTCCTTTTGTTTATTTAAACTTTGTTTTTGTGTTGAGTGGGGGGGGGGGGGGGCTGGTAACACGTTTAACAGTTTTAGGGCACATTTCCTCTAGACCCTATACTGAACTTTTGGTGTTTGAAGGAGAAAAGCCCTTTCTCACTGACACTTGGATGTGTGATGGGTTGTTTTACGATCAGGGTACACCATTTTGTCTCACTGGACAAAAAAAAAGTTGTTTTATTTTCCCTAAATTTATGTGTATTTTTCTAGACAAGTAAAATGACATTGCTTTTAAATTTGGAGGCATGAGGTCACCAAATTTTTTTTCTATAGGGTTCAAATTTTTTATTACACGTAAAGTCAATTGCTTCATTTTTTCGGAGAAGACGTTTGGACGGAACATGATTTGACAACATTGTAACGTGAACTGTCTGAAAAATAAGTGGATGGGGGGGAAGTAAACATTATAATTTGTGGCATATATGCAAGTATTCTTACAGACAAAACATTGTTCATTCAAGTGCTGTCTAACTACGCGTAAAACCACTGAATTCGGAGAGGACATTTTTGACAGAATTGGCACCCCATTTTGGGTTAAATGATCACAAACAATCAATTAACTGTAGCTTCTGGGATTTCAGTTTTTAAACAATCGCATTTCAGTAGTCAATTCTGATTGGAAAAACAAGCCTAACAATTGCTAAATACCAAGATGCGCAGGCCTCAAAATCAGAAAAATAAAATGAGACAGTAATTTTGCCCTTAAATGTCATAATGGTCAATTTTTAGAAGTAAATGTATTTCAATAATTTATTTTTCTCTTGTAGGTTGCTCTAACAGTGCCATAGCTTGCATAGATTTGATATTACATTACCTCTATTTCTTTTTATGGTGGCACAGAAGGCTATTTTTGGCGGTGACCCTGATCGTAAAACAACCCTGATGCAAAATATATTTTATACCATTCATTGAAATGCAACAACGTAATGAAGCCTTTTGATATATGACAGGAGTGACAAAACTATCTTGAACATTTGGGGCATGCCACCTCCCACCCCCCCCCTTGATCCAGCCTGTCTTGACATAAATGATAAAACAAAACAAAACAAATAGCAAAGAGAAGCATTTCTGATTTTTACTATATTTTTATGTAGACTCAAGATATTCTGATGATCCAGCAATTATGCAAGAATCTCCCCCCCCCCATTTCTATATAATCTAGATCTGAGGTAGGCCTTATACTAATAGACGTAGACCTAACGTTAGGTAGTATTTATTTATTTTTCATTCTATTATTTTTATGGGAGTATTTGAATTGACCTTGGTCTTCTTCCATGATCTTCATCAATGTCTCGAAAATATCTATCCACATCTCTGGCGATGACACACTCTCTTTTTAATTGACCATCTAACATCTTGATTCAACTTAATTGATACATTTTAATCATCAAAGACAAAGTCACAGTTCAAACAGAAACACTAACTTAAACAGAATGGTCAAGATTCTCTACAGTAGAAATTCATTTAGCTAGATCTAATATTGTTAATCTTTTGATATTATCCTCTGACACTATATGCATATACCACATCAAGGTCTAGATTTACTAAATTTAACTTTGCTGGAATTATGCCTAAATCTAACGTTAGAACAAACAAAAATCACCCAATTTCAACTACGCCAGGCTAACACATTATAATACATGGGACAAGATGGCTGTGATTTGTTACAAGAAGAAGAAAGCAGGAATTGCTTGTATATTTGCCATCAAAATTTTTTTCTCAAAACTCACCTGAATGTCAATAAGATAAGCCAAGTTGACCAGGAAGTAAGGAAGAAAAATTAAACTTTAATTCATTGGTGAGCAGTCTACGGGTGCAGCTGCGAGTTGATGATCCAGCAAATGCGATTACGTAACCGGTACGGTAAACGTTTACAGTATTGGCAGAAAGTTTCTCACGATCTGCCCTTTAGGCCAGGCCCCTTCTAGTATATTTTATCAGGTTGGGTTTGGATACTTCAGGCAAAGTAAGACTAGGAAGTAAAGAATTGGGGGGGGGGGGATATGTCTACGATGCACAGGAGACCTAGTCATTGTTGGCAATTCAGCTGGGTTGCTTGGGAGGGCTAGGTGGAGGGTGCCTTTGTTCCCTTCTTGTTTTACTTTTTCTTCTTCTTCTTCTTCTTTTTTAATTTCCCAGAAAGTAGCGAAACAAGATGTAGGCTAATAATAGGTTTTTTTTTTTAATTTATTTATTTATCTAGACCTGGGTTGAATTATCCAGTTAATAGATAATTCATGGTTGCTTATCTCTAGTTTCATAAGTTGATCCTTCTAAATTTTTATATTTTTACATACGGGTATCCCTTTTTCCATATTAAAAAAAAAAAAAAAAAAAATGACGCAACAACAAGAACAAAATCAGCTACATTGACTGAAAACATGTCTCATTTTCAATGATTTTACTTTATGCCAAATATGACATTGATTTAAGTTGGCCAAATTACTGTGGGAATCATGAGGCCCTAAGGCGGTTCAATTAAAAATAATAGGCCTATAAATTATGATTTTACTATATTCATGAATGAATAACTGATTGAATCCATTGTAGCTAATCTGAAAAATAGGTAGGTTGACCGATTATAATCCTAATTAAACGCCTAGCCAGAGCTCTCCATCCAAGCTAATAGATTAGCTTACAAATTCAAAGCCTTTAAATATATTTGAAAATATTTATAAGAAATGTAACAAGAATTACCTATAATCTCCATTTTTCATACATCTTAAATGATAACCGCGTATTCTGATTCATTATTTTAAACATAAATCCGTTGATTTGTAATCCATAATCTAAATTATTGCGTTAATAATACAACCTATTTACTTTAATGGCGGTCTGTTTTCTAAACTACATTAAGCAATTTAAGTGTATAAAGAGGGCGGTGTGTTATAGTTTAATTTTGAAAAAAAAAATAATTTTTTGCCTATATATTCACTGGCATTATATTTGAGAAAAATAAGCATGTGGATAATTAAAACTTGAACTTATTTCAAATACTTCATATTCCAATTCTTATTTTATAGATATCGGAACGTGATGAAATAAAGCAATATAAAAATGCCGACGCTTTCAAAAGACCCTTCTCTTATTTTTTCCGAAAAAAACGCAAAAGGGTTGATTCAGTTTACGGTCGTTCAAACTCGATAAAATCAATAAAAATGATGTTTTGTTTGATGAAATTTATCGGATACATGGTCGAATACATACCTTCATTATTTTCATTCATCATAAACCATTTTTTATGCCTGGAAAATACGCACATGAAGTCAGGATTAGAAGCCTTATTTATAAGTTTTTCAAATACAATTTTGAAATACGCAAACATTAGCCCTAAAATATTTATAAAAAAATAGATAACAACCCTAAATTCAGATGAAACTTTTGAAATACACACATGAGAAAGTCCTCTTTCAGATAAAACAAAGAAATAGGATATAAATAGTGTTAGTTTGAAATATATGAATTTACATCGAAAGAAGAATATTCCATTATTCTAAATTCGTTTTATCGGTAAAAGTCAAGATAACGCATAAAAAGCTGGTATGGTCAGACTTTACGTAGATATTCGAAGGGGAATTTATCTTTTTTTGGTCGATTTTTGAAGAGCGAATAAAAGGGATGGTCAGCGAATTGTTAAAAAATAGGAGGGATATGACAATAGCTCTCAGAATCATTTACTCTCTCATTTTAAACAAAACGGGCTTGAAAGAGCTATTTACGGAAGCTTTATAGTGCCATCTACTTGACGAGATAGTGAGATATATTTTATCTCGCCATGTTCGACTTAAATAGCCTTAATATGGTCGAACATGGGCGAGAAATATTTTATCTTGCCGAAGGTCGACTTATAAAAGTACATTGTCCGACATTGGCGAGATTACGTTATCTTGCCAGTCGACTTATAAAAGTGTAGTCGACATGGCGAGATACTTTATCTTGCAAGTCAAACTTATGAAATGTTGATGTCGACATGGCGAAGATACGTTATCTTGCCAAGTCGACTTATTAAAAGTTACATGTCGACTGGCGAGATACGTTATCTTGCCAAGTCAGACTTATAAAAAGTTGTATGTCGTACATGGCGAGATACGTTATTCTGGCCAAGTCGACTTATAAAAGTTGTATGTCGAATGGCGAGATTACGTTATCTTGCCAAGTCGACTTATAAAAGTTGTATGTTCGAATGCGAGATTACGTTATCGTTGCCCAAGTCGACTTAAAAAAAGTTGTATGTCGACATGGCGAGATACGTTATCTTGCCAGAGTCGACTTATAAGAAGTTGTATGTCGAGCTGGCGAGATACCGTTATCTTGCCAAGTCGACCTTTCTATAAAAAGTTGTATGTCGACATGGCGAGATACGTTATTCTTGCCAAGATGACCTTATAAAAGTTGGTGTTATGTCGACATTGGCGAGATACTTATCTGCAAGTCGACTTTATAAAAAGTTGTATGTCGACATGGCGAGATACGTTATCTTGCCAAGGGTCGACTTTAATAAGTTGTATGTCGACATGGCGAGATACGTTATCTTGCAAGTCGACTTATAAAAAGTTGGTGTATGGTCGACTATGCGAGATAATCTTGCGGCACGTGAATTAGTAGAGGACGTGACAGTCCATATATATATCCAGCCACGACCGCCGCCCTGGATATATCTTGGGAATCTCGTTTTCGGAATCCGTGTGGGGTCTAACGAATATACAGTCAACGGTATCAGTAGATTTACTGCAAATCATGGATTTGGTCTCTGTTTTGTGCGGTAAGAAACTTATTAAAATTTTGTATGGCAATCCCGTACTAATAGTATAGTGGACCACGGGCAGTGCTGATATTCACTTGTGTCAAAAGGATGTGGTGACAAGTGTTTGCAACTTTTCCACAAGAGTCGGCATGTGAACTGAAAGTTAACAACTCATTTTCCTGAGATATTCCTGGCGCCCAAATTGAGTTATTTCATAATGATCTGAGAATCTGACAGTAAGAAGACTTGTGTGATATGTAGAATATGATTATTGATAAAAACATAAACAGAAAGTCATATTTTAACCTCAATTGTGGCTGGCTCAGATCTCAGATTTTGGCAGTCACTGCAATCTGCATTGTACGATATGTGAACGCGCATTGCACCGAGTGGTCCACTATGTCCAGATAAAACGAAACCGGATTTTCATGGAAACAAGTTTTGTTCATAAATGATAATATCCATAGGCTTCGGAAGATTTTCAAGGATTGTGGGGGGGGGGGGGGCTCAATAATTTTTTTTGACGCACCATTTGGGCGGGGAAATTGTTCGATTATACCCCGTTGACAGAATTTCCCATGATAGTCCTCTTCTTTTTTTTTTTTTTTTTTTTTTTTTTTTTTTTTTGTGCAATATTTTTCCTTTTTTAAGAGCATTTTTGGGGTGAATATTTCAGGCTGGTCCCCTTTTTTTTGTTCTTTATCTCCCTGCCCCCTATTTTAGACTGCCAAATTAGTGGGGGGGGGGCGCTCTGACCAACGCATCTGGCCTAGGTGAATTGAAGCTAACCATGACAAAGCGCAAAGCGCAACCTATTTGTTTGGCATGAAATAAGTTTTTTATTTCCAATCCCCCATACTCCATTAAATCATGTGAGGCGAGAGAGAGTTTGTGGAATTGTCTCCCCTGAGACCAAATCTTCAAAATCGCATAGTATACAGGGTTTTCCGAAAAAAGGAAACCCAACTTTGTCAAAACAATTATTTCAAAAATATTCCAATGCGTAATTATGAAATTTATTATCACTGTAAAGTGCAACATCATTGCCATTTCTAATGGGATAACCTCGCTCCCTGCACCAATGTCACGCATCACTAAACCGCAATCGTTTTCAAAAAGTCTTGTAAAATTGTGGAGGTGTTCACTTTCATGCACGCCTGAGGATGGTTTCTGTGATGATGCCTGGAAAGGATAACCCAACTGTTGATCATCAATAAACTTACAGAATATTTCAGTGAGGTTGATTAAGAATTTAATATCACGGTGGAAAGTACACTCATTACCAATTCTAAATGATACCTCCTCAGCTCACAATATCATGCATCACTGAACCTCCATTGTTTGAAAATTGGTCTCGCAAAATGTGATAGGTTTCTTTCATGCTCCTGAGATGAGTTGCTTCAAAATTCCTGAAACAGAATCTTAAGGTAAGCATTCCAGTGACTTAAAATAAAATGACTTTGATAAATGGTTGGAAATTTTTACTTATTTAGTCCGTCTTAATCTTACCATCCAGGTAATTTCAACATTGTTACTGGTCACGGAACAACCCAGAGAACCTTCAGTTTCCCATGGATAATGTAAGAAGCATGACAGCTGCATCAGATCACATTTGGCAAGATTTTGCAGATATAGAACATTGGGGTTTCAGTGATGGCGTGCATGGTGAGCTGAAGAGAGATATCAATTACAATGAAAATGAGTGCGGCTCTTTCCAGTGATATAAAATTTCAATAAATCAACTACTCTGTCATGTTTTTTAAAAAATGATTGAGATGAGAAGTTGGGTTCGCCTTTTTAGGCACATTTGCCAGCAACCGCATCTCAATGAGCGTGAAGTGAACCACTCACAATTTGCAAGAGCATTTCAAAACAATTGAGGTTCAGTGATGCATGTGAACAATTGGTGAGCTAGGCATGGGTTCATTAAAATAGTAATGAGTTGCACTTTCCAGTGATATAAAGGTTTTTATCAACCAATGGTAAATTTTAAATTAATGATGGATCACTGGGTTTCCTTTTTTTCTGGGTCCCTTGTATATATTATTTTTATTGACGACCATGTCATTTGGACAATCCGGGCCCTTCGAACGAATGGCACATTGAAATTTTGCGCTTTTAACCAGGATTTTATTGGAATACCAAATAAATGAATCGCACCAATGATTTTGTTTTCCTTTTGCTTCCTCTTTCCGTTTCGGTATTCGCCGTCTGGAGCCATCTGTTTCCCATGTGTATCAGCTCCAGGAATTGTATACAGCAGCTTTCAAAACTACGTGGAAGAAATGCCCCAATGTCTTCACTAGATAAGAGTAAATACACATTACTTTCAGGCCGATAGCACTGCAGCCGAGATTCATTGAGGTTTTGTGTTTAAGACATAAACATGAATGATAAGCCTCGCAATTGCGACGTATTAATTGAGGACGGTTAAGACTTCGACGTCAGGCAACAGTTCGACGATAGAAGATGTAGGTTAATACTGGGGTTCAAACGTGTTACAGTGGTTCAGCTGGTTCGATGTGTACGCTTTATTGTGGCGTTTGTTAACCCACACTTACAATTTAACGCGTATACACAAGAAACTGTGAGAATGTAATTTCTTCACAAGTTTTTAAGATCTGAAGGAGTGAGAGCAAGATGCTCACCGAGTATTCCGGCAGTCGCCAATACTCCAATAAGGGTCCCAAATTTACTCATACATGGTCGACGGGATGGGACAAATTGAAACCTTTTGGGGAATAATCAGTACAATGCTGCAATGGATTGGGATTCTCCAGAAGATCTCCTGTGATCAAAGTTTGGTCCCAGCAATAAATCCCCAGTATACATAGCAACAATTCTTCATGGAGTAATGTACAGAAAATATAACGGAAAGTACAAGGGCTATCCGGTTGATAGGGGGAACAGAGAACCTTTGCTTAGAATCATTCAAATTAGCTTTAAATCAAACGACCATTGATGAAATGAGCGGAGGAAAGAATTTATGTATGGCAGATCTGTGCAAATATCAGCGTATTGAGGCCTTTTGGTCATACTATATCGGCATTGTTCTCGCTACTGGAATAATTTAATGAAAGATCTCGGACAGTGGAGACTGTGAGATACATCTAATGATGTCCACATTGAAGTATTAGATTCTGTTTTATCTGATTTAAATTCAGAGAGATTTGTCCCATGTTAGGCCGAAATGTGGAATCAACAATCGAATTCGACTAATCAGCGAATCTTGGAGTGCCCATGTGGAAAACCCGAGTATTCTATATTTTTACCTGCAGCATATGGATCAAGGAACTACAATATACCGCTGCAATTTTCTGACGGTAATGGATATTGAAGAGGTAAGCACATGTAATTGCAATGATATTTCCAAGTATGGATGCTCTTCCAACTTTGTTCAATGGATGACTTTCAGAACTCAATTGAAAACGAATTTGGATAATTTCACGATGCCGATTTCTCATGAAGAAGCCACAGAAATGCTAACGTTGTCTTTCAACATATTGGATTAGAATGGGGCGTCGTTTCTATATATGAATGCAGTTATTCACAATACGTTTTGGTCATGGTAATAGTCAAAGCTTGTTATTGCCCATGGCTAGGCATGGTTCAAACCAACAATCACGCAAAATTCATGTCTGTTTTTATTTCATTATACCACTTTTTCTGACTTCGAGCTCATCATTAGAACTTTTTCATTTTCTACGAGAAACTAAATGAGGTTTTTTTGGTAGTCTATACAGCCAGCTATGGAGCCCGTATATACTATAGACGTCTAGCTCGCAGTGGACGTAGCCATCTTTTGTGTTGCTTGTATTTTTTGTAGTGTTAATCGTTATATTATTCATGCTGGGGCAGTTGGGCACTTAGTAAATGAAAACAAAGAAGTATATGAACAAATTTCGGCTATTCATTTCTTAATTCGCCTCTCCCCAGAATGGTGAGCGGAAACGAAAAAGTAAACTTTTGTCCTTTTTTTTAGTCAGAATATCATTTATCTCAAACCCTTTTTGGTAAATGACCGAAAATTTGTTTATTAAATTGTGTTCGGTTCTTTTTGTACTGTCGAAAATTCCATAGTACTGACGAAATTCACATTTCAACCAAAATAAAATCCCTAAAAAATAGTATTTAGCGGGGGCGGGCAATTGCCCCCTTTCCCCTCCCATGACTAGGCTGAGTGACTGCCGTCTTCAAGCATTCATTTACATTTGGTTATGATGAGTGCAAAGATTTCATAGAGTAAGATAAAAAAAAACGTCCTTCTCAGCTATGTTCAAGTTAACACATGAATGCAAATTAATATATGTAATTTTGTAAATGTGTCAAAGATTTGTGATGAAGGGTAATTGATATCTTGTGATTTTCATGTAATTTTAGTTTAATTCAAATTTAATACACATGTAACGGAAAAAACGGTTTTAAATGTATTTCGCGTTATCGCTATCCTCTAGATACCACAAACACCGGTTCGTTCAGCAGGGCGGCGCAGAATATTTTGAATTGGGGGGGGGGGAGGGCAAGGACGACCTAAAGTGACATCAATTTTTTTCAGTTTAAAAAAAAAAATAATGAAAAAATTGCTTTTTGTTATTCTATTTTATTTTAAAGGGACCAGCGCCTTAAAACAAGCTTTGCTTCTTGCTGTTCCTGAAATTTTCTTTATAATTGTTTTTCTCTAGTTACTACTTATGAACAAAATATTCTATGTTACATACTGATGTTGTTAATTTGATTTTTTTCTGTTAACTTTTGAAAACATGAAAAGAAATCAATAAGTAATCTTGAATCTTGAATCTAACTTGAATGACCCACACCTCTCTTTGTATACCTTTTCTTTTCCTTTTTTGTTCCCGTTTTCCTCTTTCTTCTATTTTCTCATATTTTTTTCCTTTCTTATTTTTTCACTACTTAATATAGCGCCGCCACTGAGTCCACGTACCCATAACTAAGCAAAGATAATGTAAATCTAAATGGGAAAATTCAGTTTGCAGCGGAAATAAAAGATTATCAAATCAGATAATGGTCACATGCCTTGTTTCTTTTGTATTACTTGTTATGGTTCGCGCACCAAATGTGGGTGCCGGAGGCATTATGTTTTGGGTCGATCGCCTGGCTGTGTTACGCACATTTTTGGTAAATAACCAAAATGGTGTAAACCAAAATGTGCAGTAACACGTAAAGCACATTTTGGTAACTGCACTTTTGGTTTATTTACCAAAATGTGGGCAGGACATTGACAGCAACATTTTGGTAAATTGCACATTTTGGTAAACAGGAGATAAATTTGAACAGCAATTTTAAAAAAACAAGAAATGGGCAAAATGTTTCAAGAATAAGAAATTATACTCATTCAATTGTTTTGGCAAATTGGGCAACACTTAATGACATCATATGCGAACAGCTCTCATTACTTTGTGCATAAAATTTTCAACATTTTCCTCATTTATTTGGAAGTTGCACATTTTCTAACCCCCATAGCGAATTATGTTATGTTGAATATAATTGTTTCTGACACAGCATTTTTTTTCCTGTAATAGCGAGAGCGGTTGAGTGGGACAAAAAATTGTGATTTGGCACTTTTTGCTTCATAACTTTATTATTTCACTGTAGCATTCTCAATTTGTATGTGGTAAGTAGGGCCTTTAATCACCAATTGATACTAGGCTACAAATAAGGTATTTTGACAGAGTTCAATATTTTCAGTTTTTAATACAAAATACTGATTAGATTAATACATGTTTTGGGGGTAAAGTGGGCCATCGTGGCGGGTAAACTGGGAACATATGGGGTGAAGTGGAACAATCGGGGAGAAGTGGGACATTGAAAGTAATTCCATTCAATTCAATTAGGTTTTCTGTTAAAAAGCTCTCAAAAAGTCCGAAGACTTAACAATGAAAGTTTCACAAACAATATACAAAAAAAAAACATTTAAATATAGGTTCAAATGAAAATATACAAAAAGGGAGGAAATATATCTACATACATGTACATATTTAAAATTGTCAACTTTATACCATTACGTGTGGCAATGGTGTGCGAAGAGAACGAGAGTAATAGAGGGGAGAGCTGAAGAAATGAGAAGTGAGAGAAGAGAAGAACGCTTCGAATAGAGAAGAGAAAGAGCTTAGAAGACAAATGAAAAAAAAAAAGCAGAAAAAGGGAGAGAGATAACAGGGAGAAGAGACAAGGATAAACAGAAGAGAGGAGTTAGAAGAAGAATAGTGGATGAAAAGTAAAATATTGCACGTAAACATATAAGCATGTAAAAAAGAAATATTCAATCATGATATTGCACATGTTATTGAACAGAAGAAAATTTGAAAATCTATATTTTACATTCAAGGTCATTGTATTGCAATGACATTACGTACATCCAGATTGTAATGAAAATAATTACGAGGAGAGAAAAAGGAGTAGACAGTAAAACAGAGGAGAAGATTGTGAAGGATGAAGAGTAGAGAAGATTTGAAGGGTTGAAACGAGAGAAAGGGAGGGGAAAGGATAAGGAAAATACGCGATAGAACAAAGAATGGGGAAATTTCTTGAAAATTGTGTTCAAAACAAATGAAGAAATTGTCCACAAAGTCAGGCCATTTCGGTGTCTGTGATTGTGTCAGTGTGTGTGTGTGTGGGGGGGGGGGGATGCTGCCAGGACGATCATAACGATTGAATCAGCCATTGGAGATCCCCCTTGAATACCAAATGGCAATTTGGAAAGTATAGGAAGTGAAACAATGGTCCCCACAGAATTGACTCATTAAAGGCCAACCTCCAACCTCGGATAAGATGATTGGGTTGAAAGCACAAAAATAAGAAAACAAGGATGGTGTAAAGTTTGAAAGAAATCGGAACAAGGAATAAGAAAATTAGAATTGTTTGAAAAATGAGATCACTTCATCTATGCGAATCTCAAATTGGCATTTGGTCAGTCGATCGTGAACGTATATAGCGGTCAACTCTCCTATTTGTCGTACATTAAAATATCATTAATTTGCTGTTTCTCCGAAGCGCCTTTACCCTCGGGGTAGCTACTTCAAATCCATATTCGATATAGCATAATGCTAACATACGCTAAGGAAGATTTTCAGGAATTGGGGGGAAGGGGGGGGGGGGGGGGGCTCGATCAATTGTTTTTTGACGCGGGCCGATTGAAGTTTCTTTCCGCCTACTTAAGCAGTTGAAGAAATTAATGTGATGATCTTACTCCAATGCAAAGCAAGGCTGGTGTTGTTTTAACAGCGTGTGTCGAGACATCGGTCTTAATTGACCATCTAACATCTTGATTCAACTTAATTGATACATTTTAATCATCAAAGACAAAGTCACAAAGTTCAAACAGAAACACTAACTTAAACAGAATGGTCAGATCTCTACAGTAGAAATTCATTTAGCCTAGATCTAATATTGTTTAATCTTTTGATATTATCCTCTGACACTATATGCATATACCACATCAAGGTCTAGATTTACTAAATTTAACTTTGCTGGAATTATGCCTAAATCTAACGTTAGACAAACAAAAATCACCCAATTTCAACTACGCCCAGGCTAACACAATTATAAATACATGGGACAAAGATGGCTGTGATTTGTTACAAGAAGAAGAAAGCAGGAATTGCTTGTATATTTGCCATCAAATTTTATTCTCAAACTCACCTCAGATGTCCAATAAGATGAAGCCAAGTTGACCAGGAAGTAAGGAAGAAAAATTAAACTTTAATTTCA
>CALNVZ010003747.1:163088-175448 GCA_940671915.1 Paracentrotus lividus | reverse complement strand
GATTAGTTCACTTTTTATTCTATTCCTACTCAAATGATCTTTTTAAGGCACATGACACAGTTAAGTTAGTCATATTATAACATTTTATTACAGTTTAAACTGCAGGCCTATGTAAACCAAGTTATATTGAGTGCCATTATTTAGCCCAGATACAATCCACCATTATCAAGATTCCATGCATACATGTGCATGTATCTTTACATAAATTTAATGTGATGCATACGAAAATGGGTTTGAAAATCAGGGTAGGAAATCATAGATATCTGAATATTTAAGGTGGCAGGTGCCCTAAACAAATTTTTTTTTTTCTTTTTTTGGTCTCCTTAGGTAGTTTCATTTGCGTACTTCATCATACAACTTGTTTTATATCAGTATTTCACCTCTTTTTTAATAAGGGGGGGGGGTTAAAATATGTTTTCATCATATATTATATGTATTATAGCCATTTCTTTTTGTGCGATTACACAAAATGCAGGCCTTCAAGTCAGCTTGAATGAAAAAGTAGGAGAAAAGTAGGAGCAAAATTCTCCGAAAAGTAGGAGAAAAGTAGGATTTAATCTTTTAAAAAGTAGGAAAAAAGTAGGATTTAATCTTAAAAAGAAGGAGAAAAGTAGGATTTCATCTATATGACAAGGGCAAAATTAAGATGCGAAAAATTAACTTGTGATAGAATTTTCAGTGAAGTGTGATATCTTTGTTTGGAAAGTTACAGTAATCTTTACTAATTGCTGGTAAGAGTATTAGAACTACATGCAAGTACCTTCATTATGATTTATGTTTATGAATGAAAATCCCCTATTAAATATGTCCTAATAACAGTTCTGGGATCATATTGAAGCTGTTTCTGATGGTAGGATAAGTTCAATAAGGTACATGTAGATTAATAAAATGCTCACTAAATTACATTCTCAATGATAACACCTGAGGGAAATGAATATATACATTGTATAGAGTATCTGTTTGGTACTGTATCCTTTTTGTAATAGATCCAGATCTGTTTTTACTCAAACTCAAGGCAGTATACATGCACATCTATAACCCCCCCCCCCCCACCTTCAATGATGGAATACATACTAGATAAATGTTTTAGATGAAAGTCCCTACCTTTTATTTCAGATTGAATCTGAGATTAAACTTGAGGGATAACCAATGCCTAAAAGGATATCAAACTGAAGCTGTTAACAAACAGTGATCCAATGTATGACTTTATATTCTAATCAGGGGGCTATTCTCTTCTTTACAGCATAAACAGACAGGGCTAGCCTCTATCCCAAATCGTTTAATATCAAAAAGACATTGAATACATTGTTAATGCTCTCAAAAAACCAGAGCTGCACTTTCATCAGGGAATCTTCCTACAAGGGGATGTCTTCAGATAGAAGAGATCCAGGACCACAGTCTGCTCATCACCATCTCCAAGCTATAACACAGGCACTTTGCAAGGCATAGACCATGTGTAGATTACAAAGGATGAATAGCACCATGGCAGTCAATTCAAGAATGTTTTGTTACATTTGGTTCATCTGAGCCAAGATTGACAAGCTGCTTTAGTGGTAACTGGTATCCTTTCTTCTACAATGCATCAGGTATTGCCTGTCCCAACTTTCTGTTCTTGTGCATAGCCAAACATCAAAGCTTTGAGGTATCGTACATATATTTGAATCATCCCTGGTAAACATTATTGGGTAAACATATCAAACCATGGATTCTACTAGGACCTCGTAGAATCCATGGTTTAACTCATTGTCAATGAGAAAGACATTGCATGAAATATTTTGGAGTGCCATTGCATAATGTAAAGGATGTTTTATTTTCACTACATGCAGGTAGTACAAACTGTTTATTTTTTAATTTCCATTATTCCAATAAATCTTGCATTTACAAAATCACCATGCTTCTTTCTGTTTGCATGCCTATGACTTGGAAGAAACCTGAATTATCAACTCTGGATACCATGTGCATTGTATGCAGTCTCTGCCACTTGAGTTGTTCAGCTTGTAACCTAACATCATTTTCTTGGATATTGTTTTTGGAAAGAGGCATTGAGTGCTTATTTACGGTGTTAAAAAGAGAAATGTAAATTGATAAAGTCCTAATTCAGTGGATCACTATTGTTTTTTGCATTGGAAATCCATCAATATATACAGCATGTCCCACCAAAATGTTAATGGCACTCTAGATAGATATAATATTAAAATAAAAAACTATTGTTTATATCAACTGCAAGAAATTTTTTGTGATATGGTCCAAAAATCACAAAGATAAAGAGCATTTTTTCATGATACATCAGGAAACCTCTCCATCCAAGTTTTGTATTAAGTAGTACATGTACTGTACGTGTAGTCAGTTTCAGCTAACAACATGTTTAGTACAATTTTTATGTTTAATTAAAGTTATCATGCCAATTTTCTTAAACCTTCATCTTTAAATTTTTTTTTAAATTTAAGTATGTGCCCGCAAGTTGTGGGCCCAAATAATAAATAAAAAATAAAATAAAATAAGAGTGAATGAAGATGAAATTGGACTAGACCTATGTACTTTATTCAATGTAATATTAATAACAAAACTTGGATTGAGAGGTTTTCTGCTGGGTGTTGAAAGAAGGCTCATATCACTGTATTCAATGGACCATATCGCATAAAATTTAAGCCAGTTCCATAAAATAAATACTAGTTTACAATTATAAAATTATATACAATATGATTTGCTAATTTTCAAATTATACTCATTTAAAGTACCATTAGCATTTTTTGTTGGACATGCTGTAGTACCTATGGCTAAGCCTACGATTTATTTTATTTTTTTCCTCACTTTTTCAAAAAAGTAGTTAAAAAGTAGGAAAAGTAGGAGATTTCAAAGAAAAAGTAGGATAAGTAGGAGGTTGACAAAAAAGTAGTGAAAAAGTAGGAAAAGTAGGAGCGCTTGAAGGCCTGAAAATGGAAATTTTTGTCATGAAAAATCTAAAAACTTGAGTTCTAATCATTGGATTTGCATGAAATTTGGTAGAATTGTTTATCTTGAAGAGTACTACAAAATAATGATAGTTTTTAAGCATACTACCCCCACAGGTGGAGTTATGTAGACATATGAGTCTGTTTTAAATTTCTCCCTATCTTGACTATTGTTAAATCCATAATTTTTACACTTCTAATCTGAATATTCCTAAAAGCCATCATTAATTTGTTACAAAGGAGTCAGAGAATTAAATTATTCCATCAAAACCTAACTTAGACTCTATGTTGTGAAGTTTGACCTGTACTTTGATTTGTTTTGATTGAATAAAACACTTAAATATAAAAAAAGTTTTTAGAATTGACAGTTCATATAATGAAAAAAAAATTTCTTCAAAATTCTGACTTTGAATGACTATATTTTTCTTATGTTTCAAGATAATATGCCATAGTGCATATTTTTGTGTAGCCCAACTCATAAACTTTCCAAAAATGTATAGTTTGTTGGGGTACAGGATTACTTAATAAGAAAACTATGCTTGATTATTACTGTGATGTCGTTTTTGCACGGGAATAGGGCACCTGCCACCTTAAGCAAGCAATTTTTCAAGGGATTCTATACTGACCTACATGTTTATAATCATGCTGGCAAAATGAGCTATTTCAATAAATTATGATTTGAACTCTTGCTCAATGTTACTGCATCCCTTTAACCAGGAATGTTTTCTGGTCTGTCATGAGCCGCAACATGATGAAATTACCTGGCTGATAAGCTTGATCGACTACATTACTCTCCAAACCATTTATCAAAATCATCCTACTGAAAGCCATTGGTATGTTTTCTTTATAATTGCTAAATATATTAAAAAAAAAAAACATCTCAAGGAGCATGAACCACTCACAATTTTGAGAGACATTTTCAGAACAACAGGGGTTTAGTGATGTGTGGCATTGGTGAGCTGAGAGTGGTGTGATTAGAATGGCAATGAGTTGCCCTTTTAATTGATATGAACTTCATAATCACCAATTTGTAATATTTTTGACATTAATGATGATGATGCTTGGGTTTCCCCTTTACATGTATGTATACACCCGATTTAAGAGTAACTTCAGAGTTTTAAGAGTAATTCAACTCCAGCATCACTTTTCAAAATTGCTACAATGTATTAGGTTTTTGACAGTTTTCTATGCCCAAGTCTCCCATGCTTTGACTCCTATATCATGCAACCACTTGCAGCCAGTTTGGATGTCAAGAGGAATGACCAGCCAGATACATTCTCCATGATGCAACATGATCTCGTACATCGGAAAGTCAGCCATTCAGTATTTTGCTTTGAATATACTGTCTTCAGCTGAACTTTAGCATCAACTGTTAACTTACATAAATAGTATTGGTAGTCAGGAGGTTTGGGGAATATTTTGTGATAAGTATAAGAACTACAAGCAGGTTGTTTATAAATTTATAGCTTGATGCCTTTGATTATACACCTACTTGTAAGTGCCAAGATCTGGGCAACTACTGTAAATAGATATAGTGCCGAAGAATGACAAAGAAAGTAAAACCTTCCATATAAAAGCCTTAAACAGATCCTCATACATGAACACATAGTTCTCATCAGTTTAGAAGAACTGGAAGGTAGGTGAGTATCACGAGACATACCTGTGACTGTCATACTTGTGTCATCTGTCATCTGTAAGCATGAGTAAGCGTTCAGCTGAGGTGCTGCAGTTCATAGCTTCAATAGACCTAGAAATCAAGAATTGTTACAAGAAATTAAACGAAATTCAAGCATTCAAGTTTTCTTCTTTCAATAACATAGTTAACAATAATAATTTACCAACATTATACATTTTTAAATTTCAAATTCATGATACTCCTTCTGTTCCATTTTTCTTTTCATTTTTAAACATATTTATCAATTGTTTATAAAAATCCTACCTCTAGCAAGTCACCAATTATTCATCAAATGCTACATCTAGATGAGTATAACATAAATCTTTTCAAATTTTCTACATACAATAAAGAAAAAAAAGTATACCACAAAGCATTGTTTGACTTGTGCTTACAGATGGTCTCAATACTTTGCATGCCTAAAATCTGAGATTCCATTAAAGGGAAACTGTGTACCCCAAATAAGCTGCTTTTATGAAAAGCAGAAAAAAAAGTTTAAAGTAAATCGGACGAATAATAAGAAAGTTATGAATATCTTTACGATGCACAAAAAATTGATTGCTATACCAAATTGGCAACACTGTCACAAAACTGTGATGTCACAGGGGCACAACTTTCCAGGCATTTTCTATATGGTTTTATGATAAATTTTCACTTTATTTGTTAAGAAACTGTTTTCCTCATAATTTTGGCCAAGATATATTGGTGGCAATATGCTATTTCATCCTATACATATATTGTAAATTCAGCACCCCATCTAGAAATACAAAAAACAAAGATTTTAAGTAGTTTTCAGTATAGAAAAAATATTCATCAAAGTTGAATGTCATTAAAAATATCACTTTTCTTTTGAAATGTCATTATGATTCTCATTTTATCAAAATACATACGGTACATGTAGGTGAAATAACATATTAGGGCAAGTCCAAGCTATTTTGCACTAGTAACGCGCGGGACATCACAAGTATATTTAGCCCTATATCTTATATTTATTAATCAAAGTTCATTTCTCGGATAGTTTCTGGTAGATAGTAGGTATCTTCACACAAAACAACAGAAATAATCAGAATTACTCGTTTCGTAATTAATTTATGCCAATTAATTCGCCAGTAACGCGTGGGACCACAAAAATCATATTTTTTTCTTGTTTTACTTTGTTTCTGAAATATTGTGAAAATACTTGTAACCTTGGAAAATCATTGCAAACAACTTGTTATACATCTATTACTGAAGATTAATCAAAAGTTTCATTAACATTCATCAATTAGTTTTTTCTCAAGGTCAATTTTAAAGATATAGGTATAATAACGCGTGGGACAAGTAACGCATGGGACACTTTTGTCACTATGCATAATATACTGTAAATGACACTTTTACTTGAGAAAAAGTTGAGTTTGGTATTTATTTAAGCAACTAAGACAGATACAGAATGTTTGACTCCATTTCCTGGAGGAAATGTTTTATCTATCACTAAAAATCAATTAATTAATTAACTATTATATAAATAAGTGTACTTTAAGATATTATTTTTATGAAGATTATGAAAATTGTCGGATAAAAATGGATGAAGACTTTAAGATATACCAAATGCATATTTATATTGAATTCTGTTTATGTATATTTTTTGCAATGTTGGTAATAAATAAATACAATACAAAATACAATACAAAGATTACATTTATTGGTATCAGGACAACTATCCCCTGGCCAATTACCCCCCAGGACAACTACCCCCAGAAATAGGGTGTGGGTTAGGTGTAGGGTTATCAGGTGTATATTTGGAGGGGGAGGGGATAGTTCTCTCAGGGGTAATTGTCTGGGGGTAGTTGTTCTAGAACAATGCCCATCATCATCTTCAATGCAAAGCGCAAAAGTCATACCTGTGCATCTCATAGTCACATGATAACGTTATAATTTCAAACAAAAACCTTGAATTTGGACAATAAATCCTGAGTATCGTATGTTTACATACATCAAATATACTTACATTCATTCTTTTTTTTTGACTACATGACAAAAAGAGAAGGGATATGTATAGGCCTAGTACCTTGTGAACAAAACTTGATAAAAAACAGAAAGATATGCATGTGATAGGTCACACAATATAAAATGAAACTTAAACTCATTTTCCATGATACCAGTTAACAGCATCTATGTGTAGCACATTGTCTCTGAATGACAAATTTTGAAAAAGAATGAACAATGGAAGTTATATAATTAAAAAAAATAAAGCTTCAGTCTAAAACTACATTATTTAATTACTAAACTATATAATAGGGCCTAGGGTCCTAGTCTATTATATAGTTACATAGCATGAAACATTAACGTATGCCTTTAAATGCAACAATATAACAAAAAGTTGCTTGTGAGAATTTACATGTAAATAACCCTTTTAAAAATAATTATTTTCTTCATTGCTATGAAGGAAATTATATTGTGCAGCCTTCTATGCCAATAAAAACATTGTTTGATGGATTTGATGAGGAATAAAAAAATAAAAAAAATAAAAAAAAAAAATCCAGAAGAGCGTTGTTTCCTTGGGGGGGGGGGAGTATTTTTTCACTAATTTTAGGTTAATTAAAGGTCTTGGTGATGGCCAATGGATGCACTGATCATGTTAACTGATTTTCAATGTTCAAAAAAGTTATAGGGAATTTCCCCTTCCTTTTGGCAAAACTTAATGTACTTCCATACGTTTTACACACGTTGTCCCAAGCGTTACTGAAATGTCCCACCGTTAACCAAATCTAATTAAAGATGTGTTAATTAATGAATTAGAAAAACTTTTTTCTCTGATTATGATGGAGCCTACTGTAAATTTGGTCTTTGAAAGTCTCAATGAAAATTCACATCCACTAATTTTTTCTGCAAAATGAGAAATAATGACCTAAAAAAGTAGCGTGGGACATGCCAATTTTGTACCATCCCTATTTGCATATTTAATTAGTTGAGAAACGGAAATCTAGTCATGATAACTTTCATTCTGACTTTAGGGTCCAATAATATGGATAAAATGTGTAAACTTTAAAGATATCTTATAAAAGCCAAAATTTTAATTCCCAACGCGTTACTCAAATTTTAATTTATGCAAATGGTATTCTTTATTATTGTCATTCATGAGCATTTTTTTTTCTCGTTATAATTCTTGTACTTTAACATCTATCTTGGCTTCAAATGAACACCAAGTTTGTCTTTTTTAACCATTTTGAAATTTCACTCATGAGTGATCAAATAGCTGGACTTAGCCCATTACCATCAAAATATATCTTGGCAAAAGTTATGAGAAAACAGTTTCTAGTAAACAAATAAAGTGAAAATTTATCATAAAACCATATAGAAAATGCAAGAAAGTTGTGCCCCTGTGACATCACAGTTGTTGCCAATTTGGTATAGCAATCAATTTTTTTGTGCATCATAAAGATATTATTCATAACTTTATTATTAGTCAATTTTCTTCAAACTTGTTTTAATCTGTTTTTCTAATTTTCTGCTTCTTATAAAAGCAACTTATTTTGGGTCCATAGCTTCCCTTTAATCTACATGAAGTGGTTTATAGGACAGTTTTATATTATTTTTGTATTAATGTTATCTTTTCAACAAATGATATATAAGCCAGAAGGCAAGTGCTTATGTTTTTGGTTTATATTATGAAAATAATCGAAAACAATAGAAGTAATAAAACAAAAGAATCAAAGGAATGCATGAGAAAGTCCAACTTTTTAATCATAATTTTGTTGAGTATTATATTCAGCAACCTTTAATAAAAAATTGGGCTTCATAGCAATTTTTAAAGCAAATTATTGATAAATTCTAAAAATAGACCTTTGATTTGCATAAATTTGCATAATTGATAAAGTGTTGTCTCAAGATAAAAACAAAGAGTACAAGGTATATTTTTTTCATGTGCCTCAACACATCGCAAAATTTTACATTGATCGGACCATCATTAGCCGTGATATCTCTTTTTTCATAATTGGATGAATAGTGCAAAATCAGTTTTTGCACTTTTTGCATATTTTTGAGTAATTTCTAAATTCCTATGTGATTTGGCGTGGTAATCGTGAAGTATATTGGTTCATAATGTAGTTTTTGCACTTAAACATCTTTTGACTTAAATTCTTAAAGTAAATGACTCAAAATAATCCAAAACAGAGCTGACAACAGGTGTACCCAGACTTTTGGAGGGCAGTGTATAATTATGTAAGTGTAACAGGCGCGAGCCTGGGGCTGCACCCATTTTAGACTTACAAAAATGCAATGAAAATTTGTAATTTTACTGTTAGTACTTGCTAGCTCATTCAAAAAAGTCCGTGGTAACATTTGCTAACTGAAATATGTCAAACTATATTGGGTGGGAAGGGGCATCTTCAAGAAATTTAATTGAAAAAAAAAAGAGAATCAGAATATCAAAGGTAAGGGAAGAAAATAAAAATATATTAATAAAAGGAATGAAGAAACAATATACACTTAGATTAAGGGGCTTCAATTGACTGGTATAACAAAAATAAAAAAATAAATAATATATGTAACCCTAATAAATATTTGAATATTCACACTCGACATCATTTTTTTATTTCAATTCAAACTGTTTGGATATTTCTCAGGGATATCATGTATGATGTTGTCTTTTGTTTATTTTAAACTTTGTTTTTGTGTGTATGGAGAGGGGGTTGGAGTAAGGGTGTTGGGGGTGGCTGGTAACACGTTTAACAGTTTTAGGGCATTCCTCTAGACCCTACTGAACTTTTTGTTTGAAGAGAAAGCCCTTCTCTCACTGACACTTGATGTGTATGCAAAATTATATTTTATCCATTCATGAAAGCACAATGTAATGAAGCCTTTTGATATATGACAGGAGTGACAAACTATCTTAAACATTTGGGGCGCCAACTCCCACCCCCCCCCCTTGATCCAGCCTGTCTTGACATAAAATGATAAAACAAAACAAAACAAAATAGCAAAGAGAAGCATTTCTGATTTTTACATATATTTTTATGTAGACTCAAGATATTCTGATGATCCAGCAATTATGCAAGAATCCCCCCCATTTCTATATAATCTAGATCTGAGGTAGGCCTTATACTATAGACGTAGACCTAACGTTAGGTAAGTATTATTATTTTTCATTCTATATTTTTTTATGGGAGGTATTTGAATTGACTCTGGTCTTCTTCCATGATCTTCATCAATGTCTCGAAAAATATCTATCCAATCTCTGGCGATGACACACTCTTTTTTTAATTCACCATCGATACATCTTGATTCAACTTAATTGATACATTTTAATTATCAAAGACAGTCAAAGTTCAAACAGAAACACTAAACAGAATGGCCAGATCTACAGTAGAAATTCATTTGGCTAGATCTAATATTGTTTAATCTTTTGATATATCCTCTGACACTATATGCATATACCACATCAGGGTCTAACGTTAGATTTACTAAATTTAACTTTGCTGGAATTATGCCTAAATCTAGACAAACAAAAATCACCCAATTACAACTACGCCCAGGCTAACACAATATAAATACATGGGACAAGATGGCTGTGATTTGTTACAAGAAAAAGAAAGCAGGAATTGCTTGTATATTTGCCATAAAATTTTATTCTCAAACTCACCACAGATGTCCAATAAGATGAAGCCAAGTTGACCAGGAAGTAAGGAAGAAAAATTAAACTTAATTTCATTGGTGAGCAGTCTACGGTGCAGCTGCGAGTTGATGATCCAAGCAAAATGCGATTACGTAACCGGTACGGTAAACGTTTACAGTATTGGCAGAAAGTTTTATACGACTGCCACTTTAGGCCCCTCCTAGTATATTTTATCAGGTTGGGTTTGGATACTTCAGGCAAAGTAAACTAGGAAGTAAAGAATGGGGGGGGGGGAATTATGTCTACCAATGCACAAGAGACCTAGTTCATGTGTGACAATTCAGCTGGGGTGCTTGGGAGGGCTAGGTGGATGGTGCCTTTGTTCCCCTTGTTGTTTTACTTTCTTCTTCTTCTTCTTCTTTTTTTTTAATTTCCCGAAAGTAGCGAAACAAGATGTAGGCTAATAATAGTTGTTTTTTTTTTAATTTATTTATTTATCTAGACCTGGGTTGATAATCCAGTTAATAGATAATTCATGGTTGCTTATCTCAAGTTCATAAGTTGATTTCCTTCTAAATTTTTATATTTTACATACGGTATCCCTTTTTCCATATTAAAAAAAAAAATAATAATTAAAAAATGACGCAACAACAAGAACAAAATCAGCTACATTGACATGAAAACATGTCTCATTTTCAATGATTTACTTTATGCCAAATATGACATTGATTTAAGTTGGCCAAATTACTGTGGGCATCATGAGGCCCTAAGGCGGTTCAATTAAAAATAATAGGCCTATAAAATTATGATTTTACTATGTTCATGAATGAATAACTGATTGAAGCCATTGTTGCTAATCTGAAAAATAGGTAGGTTGACCGATTATAATCCTAATAAACCCTAGCCAGAGCTCTCCATCCAAGCTAACTAGATTTAGCTTACAAATTCAAACCTTTAAATATATTTGGAAGATATTTATAAGAAATGTAACAAGAATTACCTATAATCTCCATTTTTCATACATCTTAAATGATAACCCGGTATTCTGATTCATTATTTAAACATAAATCCGTTGATTTGTTAGCCATAATCTAAATTATTGCGCTTATAATACAACCTATTTACTTTAATGGGTCTGTTTTTCTAAACTACATTAAGCAATATAAGTGTATAGAGGGCGGTGTTTAGTTAATTTTGAAAAAAAAAAAAAATTTGCCTATATTCACTGCATTATATTGAGAAAATAAGGCATGTGATAATTAAAGACTAGACTTATTCAAATACTTCATATTCAAATCTTATTTTATAGATATTCAGGACGTGATGAAATAAAGCAATATAAAAATGCCGACCTTTCCAAAAGACCCTTCTTTACTTCTTTCCGAAAAAACGCAAAAGGTTGATTCAGTTTACGCGTTTCAAACTCAGATAAAATCAATAAAAATGAGTTTTGTTGAATGAAATTTTCGGATGACATGGTCGAATACATACTTCATTATTTTCATTCATCATGAACCATTTTTATTCCTGGAAAATACCGCACACGAAGTCAGATTAAAAGCTTATTTATAAATTTTTCAAAAATACAATTTTGAAATAACGCAAACATTAGCCCTAAAAAATATTTATAAAAAAAAAAATGAACACCCTAAATCAGATGAAACTTCTGAAATACACACATGAGAAAGTCCTCTTTCAGATAAAAACAGAAATAGGACTATAAATAGTGTTAGTTTGGAAATATATCGAATTTACTCGAAAGATAGAATTCCATTATTTTTTAAATTCGTTTCATCGTAAAATCAAGATCACGCATAGAAAGCTGAGTATGGGGTCAGACTTACTAGAATTCGAGGGGATCTTTTTTGGTCAATTTTGAAGAGTGAATAAAAGTGGATGTCAGCGAATTGTTAAAAAATGGAAGGGAATAACAATAAGCTCTCAGAATATCATTTACTCTCTCATTTTAAAGAAAAAACGGCTTGGAAAGAGCTATTTACGTGCTACTCTACTTTACAAGCGAATAAAACGCGAGCGAGAGCGAACTCTACTTTACAAATTAGAGAGAGAGAGAGAGAGTGTGTGTGTGTGTGTGTGTGTGTGTGTGTGTTGAGAGAGAGAGAGGAGAGAGAGAGAGAAATAAA
>CALNVZ010003747.1:113297-141213 GCA_940671915.1 Paracentrotus lividus | reverse complement strand
AATAAATACACCTGTAAAGGTTGAAAAAAAAAAATGAGTCAAGCATTGTCATGTTTTATCACAATTAGCTTATGTGGTTTAAATCTTGGATCTGTCAAGTGCATAGCTTTGATAAAGAAAAACAAAATGTTACAATTTCATTTGTTACAATTGCCCCGGACGTCTGTTACAATTGCCCCTGGCCACGGGGCAATTGTAACACTCGACCTCTTGTTTTGAAATGGTAATTGCTTCAAAATGACTTGTTGTACTTAGCCCAAACCTATTCATATGTCAAGCTAAGATATGCATATTTCATTTTATTTAGTTTTCAGCAAGTATTTAGCTTTAATAAAGTTGATAGGTCAAATTTGGAAAAAACTGTTACAATTGTCCCAGGTCTCCCCTACTGGGGATACCTAGTTCTTTTTTGTTCATACCAAGATTTTATTGTGTCAAATGCGTCTATGCGAATAACAGCTGACCTAAAACATTGCTGATACGAAAAAAATAACCTACCGCCCTGCCATTATGATTAGTCAAATCAAAGTATGCTTCTTTTATGTGTTAGCAAAGGGGGAAATGCCTGTATACATTCCTATCAAAGCGCTCGCTTATTGGCTTATAACTGACTCTCCGCTGAGAACCTATATGTTCTACGTTTCGGGAGAACGTACATTTCCCCCAAAATAGTGTTGTAGATTTTGACAACGGGGAGGTATCTCTTGTAGCTAGGGGAAACCCTCGTTTGTGCACACGAAAACTTGTAATTTAAACGCTTGCCAGCCGTTTCTAGCCAATGGACTACGGGGAGCTTATCTAGAACGTTAGCATAAAAGAGGGCACTATTTTCAAAATGCCTGCAAATCCTCGTTTTCTATCTTCTTCAATAACTTTGAATAAAAGTTTCCAATGGTAACTGCACATGTTCCCTTTGGCTTGTGAGATATTGTAACGTCTATTGTTGCAATACGAATTCAATCAAAAGGCTACTTTACTGGGGATACCTAGTTCTTTCTTTTTTTTTCATACCAAGGTTTTATTGTGTCAAATGCGTCTATGCATATAACAGCTGACCTAAAACATTGCTGATATGAAAAGAAATAACCTACCGCCCTGCCATTATGATTAGTCAACTCAAAGTATGCTTCTTTTATGTTTTAGCAAAGGGGGAAATGCCTGTATACATTCCTATCAAAGCGCTCGCTTATTGGCTTATAACTGACTCTCCGCTGAGAACCCATACGTTCTACGTTTTGGGAGAACGTACATTTCCCCAAAATAGCGTTGTAGATTTTGACAACGGGGAGCTATCTCTTGTAGCTAGGGGAAACCCTCGTTTGTGCACACGAAAACTCGTAATCTAAACGCTCGCCAGCCGTTTCTAGCAAATACCAGTTTTACACACTCCTTTTCCTGTACTAACAGTATGCAGGAGTTTGGGGTTTGAGCTATTTTGAAAATAAAGCCTTTCATAATGCTAACGTTCTAGATTATCTCCTCCGTAGTCCAGCGAAAGCACCCTATTGTAACAGACGCACGGGGCAATTGTAACACATGAAAATGTAACATTTTGTTTTTCTTTATCAAAGCTATGCACTTGACAGATCCAAGATTTAAACAACATTAACCACATAAGCTAATTATAATAACAGATGACAATGCTTGACTCAAGTTACATTATATTTTTCACTTGTTATATGCATGGCACGGGATTATTGCAGAAGTTTACGTGCTCTGTACGGGCGATAACAGAGCGCTGTATTGTCCCGGGGCTAGGTACGGGGCAAAGGCACTTACTTGTTATATTTTTCACTTGTTATATGCATGGCATGGGATTATTGCAGAAGTTTACGTGCTCTGTACGGGCGATAACAGAGCGCTGTATTGTCCCGGGGCTAGGTACGGGGCAAAGGCACTTACTTAATGGTATTGATACTATTGCCCCTGAGGTGGGTGACCATGTTTGGAGAGATTTTTTTCTTAACTTTGGTATTCATCGTTGAAATTTTAGCAAAATACAGGCCTAAGAATATCATTTCTATATAAATAAAAATGACAGCCATATCTCAACCACATATTTGTCCAGAAGAAAAACAATGGGTAGTGTGAGATTTTACTCTTTTGCTCAAAAAACAGTTTTTTTTTGCTGTAAAAAGTTCAAATAACCGTTAAAACTGTTTACACTCAAATAGCACGTGGAGCGATGAAATGTACATGCTCTGTACACAGGTTAAGTTTTTAGCGTGTTTCTGTTTAGGAATGAGAGCCTCTGTTACAATTGCCCCGTTGTTACAATTGTTCCCGGTCTCCCCTACCTCATTTGAATTTTGAATTACTTTGAAATTCCTTTGTGTGATTACACTGCCTGAACACCTGGGATATGCTAACCTCTTCGACTTGTATTTCTTATTATTAAATAGAATTCTAATTATACTTCATAAATTATTCGCATAATTTAGGAATTATACGGGCTGTCGCAGTTGTTCGGTGTAGACAGGCCTTGTGGGTAGTGTTTACGGGGAATCCCCACTGGAAATACCCAGTGTATAGTGTAGTGATACACACATAGAGATGTATGTTATTTACATCTCTATGGATACACATAAACAACCTCTAGGGTACGTTAATTTATTAGTACGAAATCATATCAAACCACAAAGTATCAACAGGGTCTGCTATTTCATTGCTGACTATACAGAATTTTCGTTAACGGTGAATATCATTACATACGTTGGTATAGTTGAGAAGCAAAAATGAGTGACTACGTTGGTTTAAATGTTGGTGGTAAGCTCTATCGGACATCGCGGCTTACTCTTATTACACGGTATCCAGATAGTTTCTTTTCCACTTTACTGGACGGTGACGTACCATCTGACAAAGATGATCAAGGAAACTATCTGATCGACCAGGATGGCAAAATATTTCGCCATGTCCTGAATTTCCTGAGATATGGAAAACTAGAACTACCAGAGGGGTTCAACGAACCTGGTATATTGAGACGTCAGGCAGATTTTTTTCTTGCTTCCTGATCTCAAAAACTCGATAGATTCGATAGGGCTGGTGTTTTATGATGGGAAGTTATTGAACACGACCAAAGAAAATTTGTGGAGAGAAGGGTCTTTTTTCACCAAGATGTTGAAGGGAGAAGCTGCCGTCTTAAGAGACCAACAAGGAAACTACATGTTGAACAGAGATGGCAGTTTGTTCCACCATATCCTGAACTACCTTAGGGATGGAGGTATCTTGAATCCCATCACATCGGATGAGTTGAAACGTCTCGAGGAAGATGCTGAGTATTTTGAACTCAATGTGTTTAGAAATCATATCCAGAGTATTTTACACCTGAAAGACCTAGGCGATACTTATATATTGCACGTGTATTGGTGTCCGTCATCTCCCTGTGTGGTATACGGTGCTCGTCTCAGCTCTCTATTTGATATCAAGATCAATCATATTGTAGAGGGAAATGTACAGTCTGGAGTGTTGGATATGGATAAAATAAATCCCAATGGACCTACTAGCATCAAAGATGTAGAGAATTATCTCAAGTTGGTCGCACCAATGCGTGAATCCCGTCGTTCAGTTCTAGTCTTCCAAACTCAAGTCACTTCAAATTGGACCAGGTTGCAAGTAAATTATTAAATGGGGTAAAGTTGGGTAAGTGGGACAATGGGGTTAGTGGGACACTTTGAGGGAATTGCATAATATGCCTATGATTAAGACACACCTTAGTGGGGGAACTATTTTAGCATGAATAAACATACATCTAGCAACAAATTGCATGCCTGTTTGGGAAAAAATTGACAGTTATCGGAAAAAATAATCGTTAAAAATCTGTAACATCTCACGTCTTGACATAAAACGATTGTCACGTAGCTATTTCAGAAATCATGGTGAACTATAAACTGGTCCTTGTGTTTTCGAGATCCCTTTTGTTTTAGGAGTAACTTGGCATTGGAATGGTTCACACAATAAATTTAAAACAAGAAAATAATCTAAAATGAAATATGATGTAAACAAAATACTTCAAGCAATTGTTTTAATTGAACTGTCCCATTTACCCCACATGATCATGATGATTGGGGTAAATGGGACGCACCAATTTCAATAGTATTTCAATTTATAAAAAAAAATTACAAAACTTTTATATCACAGTCCATTGCATGACATGTACCCACTCACCCCAACTTTACGGGGTAATGATTGATATTGTCTCCTTGACCTTTATTTGGAGGAAGTTTTAACCAAAATTTATCTAAAACGTTTATGTCTAATTAAATAAACTTCAAAATGAGAGATATGATTGCTTTATTGAGTATTTAATTATTTTTATTATAATGCTTAAGTGTCCCACTTACCCAAATTTACCCTATGTGTCATAGAATATGGCATACGGGTTTCATTGCTGTCTTAAACGGGGCACTGCTATTGTTGAATTATGCAGACTTTAAAACTTTAGTTTTCATAAAGTTTGGATTTGATAATGAAGAAAGTTGTAATATGGGAAAGAAAAAGGGTCCATTTTTTAAATATTGTATCTTTTTTACTTTCATACAAAAAAGAGGGTGAAGAACGAATGAGATAATTGCTTGTTTACAGAATCACACATCTTAAAAGTGCTATTGAGCTTTGATTTGTTTTAAAAAATCTTTTTTTTTTTTTCACTTGAAATGTGTAAAAGAAAAAGAGTATAATAATGGTCGTAATAATGTTTGAAGAAATAGTTTGGTAATCAGTTCTTATGGTATCTTATAAATGATATTCCTGGTGTATAAATAGTGTTTATAAAAACAAAGATCTTTGTTTCTTATACTTTTAAACCCCATTTTATTCCATGTATTATGCTGTCCCACTTACCCCAACATAACGGGGTAAATGGGACGATGAAGTAGTGATGATTAACTGTCCCCTTAACCTTAATTTGGAGGAAATTTTAACCAAAGCATTTATAAATGTTTATATCTGAATAAACTTTAAAATGATGTAGGGGAGACTGGGGTAATTATGGCCCCCTTTTTCACATTTCCTATTACTACCATTAAATGAAAAGTCCAATGATATTCTAATTATGTAAAAACACAGTCAATCTATATACCTATAATATACAAAAGAAAGTATAAACCTGCTACTTCTCATTTGCATATTAATTACCATTATGTTAACAACTTTGGGGGCCATAATTACCCCACGGGTTGGGGTATTTATGGCCCCTATTGTAATGACTGTATGAATTCAAAGATATTATGCTAATTAATGATGGTAATGTATAATAAATGTTGTTGGGTATTCTTAATACACTTATCAACCACCAACAATGATTTAGTCAATAATTGGTTTAGCCAAACTGTTGAAATTTTGCAATCAAAGTAATACATATATTTATGTACAAAATCGTGCAAGTTAATGTCCCCATCTACGCTTATCTGCGCTTATACACTGTTTATGCATTGGGGGCCATAATTACCCCAAATGACATTTTTAATTTGATCCCCCTTTTCAGCTCTACTATTGAAGATATTCAGGTGGAAGATTTTCTGTTGTGTTTTTTACTTCCTGTTGTTTTAGTTTCAATTAAAATTTCATCTTAAATGATTTTAATTAATGATATCACACCCCACATAAAAAAGCAGACTTGCCACTTTCCAACGAACAGAAATGTAATTGCCGTACATTTTAGGCTCCCCTAAGCACAAAATTTCATGTAAATGGCTTATTTTTCTCATATGATAGTAGGAAGAGTTTAGCTAGGCATGTGTAAAAATTAAATTGTCATTGTGTAATGCAGCAAAGAATTATAAGCTCTCAAAGACAAGGGGCCATAGTTACCCCAGGGCCATAATTACCCCAGTCTCCCCTATATGATTGCTTTATTGAATATTCTATTTTATTTTATTGTAATACTTACGTAAATGCTTAAGTGTCCCACTTACCCCAATTTACCCTATAGATATTGGAGCATGGTACTCTAAGGCGCCGGAAACGGCAGAGGATGAATGAAACCCAGTGCCTGTAAATCAAGGCGAAAAAGAGAGAAACAATTCTTTTACACAGTTAGAACGCTGTGGAAAAATTTCGCTTAAAAAAAATTGTTTAAAAATGTTAATATCGTTGTTTGATATTTAAACATTATTGTTCAAAACTGAAAAATCGAGGTTTGTTACCCTTAAAGAAGAGCTTTTTATAGATAATATAGATATAACGTGAATGAAATTAAACAGGGGTTGTTTAAAACAGCCGATCGAGGCAAAAGTTACCTGATAGTCATCAACCAAAGAGCAAAGCACTTGCATATCCCTTGTTGCTCCATACACTCACTTAGCACTGGTATTGCAACATAGTTACAGTGTCCCAAAAAATTATCTGTACACTTTGAAAAATGAAATAAAACAAATCGTTATTGGTTTAAATTTTAATTACTAGTTATATCAGATGGTAGGTAATGTCACTATCACCTGAACACTAAATATCAAATGTTCCATCAGTCTCGGAAGTTTTAGGCCGCCATTTGCAATTTTCATGGCCCAAAAATTATTTGTACACTTAAGAAAATGGGCTCATAAGGGAAATTTAGGGAAATTTTAGGGCCTTCTTTGACTTCCAGGGCCGTCATCATCCTCCTTGGCATACTGTCGACCAATTTAGCACTCATTTCACGGCCAATACCATTTCAAGTTCGTTGGAACGTGTCCTGGAGCTGCTGGATGTTGGATGGTGAGTCTTGAGGGCGCTGTCGCTTCAGATTACCTCTCATGTGCTAAATGGGGACTAAATCTGGGCTCTGAGGTGCCCTTTCTAGGTTTATAACAATTTTCTGCTAAAATAATGCTTTAATATGATTCGCTGCATGCTTGGGGTCCCTGTCATGTTGGAACTCAACTTGAAGATCAATCAGCCTTTACGCTAGTGGGAGCCTCTAAGAGGCATAAATAGTCTCATGGACATCAGTTTTCATGATGATATTGATAAACAGACAGTAAGCAATGAAAACTTGCAAATTACCACCAAAGAAAATTGCATCCAGGCCTCAGAGGCTGTGGAATGACTAGGTGCACTCAAGAGTGTCTGCAACAAGCTAAATGGCTACATGACTATAAGTGCAATAATTGGCAAGAGAGAAGCCAAATGTAAGGGACAGTAACAAGGAAGCGCCATGCTTTTGCAAAACAACATGTGAACAAGTCTGCAGAGTTCTAGCATTCTGTTCTATGATCTAATGAGAGCAAAAGTGATTGGATATGATGCACGGGACCATGTGTGTCTTGCAGATGGCTTGTAGGAAGCTTTCAGTCAGTCATGCATGGAGCTAACAGTGAAGCGCGGTGGAGGATGTTTTATGATTTGGGGCTGTATGGCAGCCAGTAGAGTTGGAGAGATAAATTTCATAACATGGCATCATGAATGCTGAAGCCATGAGGATATTCTTGCCCCTCTGAATGGCTCAAATGCTCCCATCTGCTTCAAGTCTGAATGATCGTCAATGTGGGGTCTAACATATCAATGACCACAAGTACACAGCAAACCATATTAAAGCAATATTGAAACAGAAACATGTTAAGCTGCTAGAAAGGGCACCTCAGAGCCTAAATTTAACCCCCATTTAGCACTTGAGAGGTGATCTGAAGCGAAAGCGCAGTCAAGACTCACCATCCAACATCCAGCAGCTCCTGGACACACTCCAGCGAACTTAGAATGGTATTGGCCGTGAAATGAGTGCTAGATTTGTCAACAGTATGCCAAGGAGTATGATGATTGCCCTGGAAGCCAAAGAAGGCCCCCCAAATTTCCTTTAAAACCCCATCTTCTTAAGTGTACAAATAATTTTTGGGCCATGAAAATTGCAAATGGCGGCCTAGAACTTCCGAGACTGATGGAACATTTGATATTTAGTGTTCAGGTGATAGTGACATTACCTACCATCTGATATAACTAGTAATTAAAATTTCAAACCAACATCGATTTGTTTAATTTCATTTTTTGTGTACAAATAATTTTTTTGGGCACTGTAAATGCGTGCATTTGTTTTCATATTTTTAAGTCTTTTATATATTGTCATATTTCATTCATGGCCAGAGATTTTCTGACAATTTTTGTGTATTCTGAAAGAGGAGACTTGTCTCTTCATTCCTGAGATTAGTAAATACTCAGACAGGGGCACTTGTTTAAAAAAAAAAGGGGCGATAAATGAACACAGACCCCTAAAAAATGAAATTTGAAGAGGTGGAGATTATAAGTGAATAAAATTAAGGAGGAGTCATATTTCTCCGAAACTGTTCACATGTTTTCATTATACTTGTGGCAAATTAAAAATGACCAAAGAGGTATCACTACAATGAAAGACAAAAGAAGGAACACTCGGAGAATATAAAATTATTTCTATCGTTGCCAAGGAAAATTTTAGTCCCTTATAAGAGAAACGATTTAATGCAAGTTTATTCCACCGAATTCCCTAATTACTGTTGAATTCTTGAAGTAAATATAATGTCGTTTACAATAAAAATCAAAATTTTCGCACTTCTATTATAAACCCCTCACAAAAAGTTTCGCAAGTCGACTTTGGGTCATGATAACTTTTCAGGTACGCTTTAGTTATTCCTGATTTTCATACCAATGGAAAGTTAATTTATTTCCCTTTTGATTGATATCCTATTTGTAATGATTGTATCATGCTTCAATGCACAGCATATCAGAATATGGAGAAAAGTAAAAAGTCAAATGTTGTAAAATGCATTTTTATTGATCACATTGAAGTTCCGCAACTTCACTTTAGGTCCTGATAACTTTGGGGATATTTTCTAATTTTTATTGAATTTTATACCATTGTCAAGTTAATTTATTCCTCTCTTGATTGATACCTTATTTGTCAGGGTGATGTCATGCCTGTGTCCACAGAACCCCTCAATACCACTTGAATACATGACAAAGCGAAAGATAATTTTCAGTTTAAATTTCTATAACACAACACTGAACCTTGATACATTTTAATGTGGGGATTTAATCATTGTCAATTTTTACAGCATTAAAAAGTTCATTTATTCTTCTTTTTATTGATACCCTATTTGCAATAGTAACATCATATTTGAATGCAGATAACTCACGAATATAATGCAAAGTAAAAAGTGAAAAGTTGCGAAATGCATTGTTATTGCTCGCAACAGACAATAATACTGACAATAGGTATTCAATTTGCAACATTTAACTTCTGACTTGTCCTAACATTCAGGTGTTCTGTCCATGCAGGAACAGCACTATCGTTACGATTAGGGTGTCATTGAAAAGAGGAATAAATTATCTTGACAATGGTCTAAAATTCAATAAAAATTAGAAAATACCTCGAAAGTTATCAGAGCATACAGTCGAGTTGCGGAACTTCGCTTTGATAAATGCATTTTGCAACATTTGACTTTTTACTTTTCTCCATATTCTGATATTCTGTGCATTGAAGTATGATATAATCATTACAAGTAGGATATTAATAAAAAGGGGAATAAATTACCTTTCCAATGGTATGAAAATCAGGAATAACTAAAGCATACCTGAAAAGTTATCATGACCCAAAGTCGACTTGCGAAACTTTTTGTGAGGGGTTTATTTTGCTGGATATTCATGACGTCTGATTTTGCCACGCATCCTTCTTAGCAACGGTGTAACAGAATTTTGTCTTCTGAGCGTGTTGTTTCTTTCATTAGCCTTTGTGATGGTTCCTTATGACTATTTTTAACTCGCCACAAGTATAATGAAAATATGTAAACAGTTTTCGGAGAAATATGACTCCTCCTTAATAATTTTTTCACTGATAATCTCCACCTCTTAAAATTTCATTTTTAGGGGCCTTTGTTCATCTATCGCCCCTTTATTAAAAAAAGTGCCCCTGTCTGAGTATTAGCTGATCTCAGTAATGAAAAGGGACAAGTCTCCTCATTCAGAATATTAAAAAAAATTCTGAAAATCTCTGGCCATGAATGAAATATGACAATATATAAAAGACTTGTAAATATGAAAAATTGCACGCATTTAGCTATGTTGCAATAGGCCTATACGCTATGCGACGTTAATTTTCCTCGCGAGAATTCGGCGGACGACTTTTAGTCACGCGTTGAAAAGTTCCAAATTCCAGAGCTGATAGATACATGTATATTCAGAGATAAGCATTTGGACTAAATGTATTGTAGTATCATATTAAATATACTCAAGACATTTTGTGCTACAGGCTACCATCTAGGCCTACTAGATCTAAACACAACACACAAATTAAGTTCCCCCTATTTCAGATCGTATCAGGACAATTACCCCCTGGAAAATTACCCTCGGACAATTACCCCCCAGACAATTACCCCCCCCCCCTGGCAATTGATGTTGGAATCAAGTAGCGCCCATGGTGTGTGTCGCCTGGTCTTGCAAGTTTTCTAATTGTTTTTTTTTTCTTGATCTTTTCTTAATGGCTTTCTCTTTCCCTTTCCCCTTCTCTTTTATATTGATCTTTCTCCTTTTCTCTCTCTCTCTCTCATTTTCTTATTTTTCCTTTTTTTTTTTCTTTTTTCCCCCTTTCCATTAACAATAAAAATAATATAGGTTTTCCCTGCCAATTTCATACATTTATCATCCGTTTTCATTTAATGTGTATTCAAATTCGTGTGTTTGATGCGACAGGCTGACTTTAGTCAAACAATTTCGTGTTCATGCTCTCAGATTCGTTTTTAGGCACACAAAGTAATGGTTGCAAAGTTCATATTCGAATACAGGCATTTCATTTCATGATTTGTGCATTCAAATTTGTGCGAATTTCAGTATTCAGAATGAAATGTCGACAGGATGAAGACGAATTTGAATAGCTATTGCCGAATGCATATGCTTATTATGTGAAGTAGAATGCGCAAATACGAAATCAATCACATCAATCGCTAATTTCAAGGATTGAATACGATTTTGACTGGCAACATTTCGATGCAGCAGCGTTTTTTCCGAACATGAATGCCTTTAATATGCAATTGATTGACAAAACAATGAAATTGGCGGGGAAACCTATATTAAGCATTTATAATATGCCGACTATCTAATAAACTATTCAGTGGCGCAGCTAATATTATTACCCGGCAATAGCCATAGCTGCCCTAATAAAGGGCGCTTCAGGCATTCGAGGAATTTCTTCCTACCGGTACCCATTTACCTTACTTGGGTCAAGTCAATTGTAGATTAATATCTAACCAAAGGACATTAGTGGAATGGAGGGGATTCGAACCGCGTACCTTGTGATCGTCAGTCCACCGACTTATCAATTCGACCACACAACCTCCACCCCAGCTCCTTTCCCCCCTTTTGTTTGTTTAGCGGCGCCTTCTGCGCCATGAAAAAATGGGGGGGGGGGGGCTTGCGCCCGAAGCCCCCCGTTTGGATACACAAAATGCATCAGAAAATATGTAACTGGCCCTCATTTTCCCGACGGTGGATTCGACAAAATCCGTGGGCGGTCATCAGGGCCATAATTAATGACTCCATAAAAAACAAATAAAGTGAAGATAACTTATGTATGATATTTAATTTTACGATTAACCTTATTTTTTCATAAATTGATATTGGGCTTTAGTTTATATTCTCACTTTATTTGTTAAATTATGGAGTTATTAATTATGGCCTTTATTGCCGCCCTTAGAAACCATGGGCTCAGACCACGGTTTTATCTATTTGCCTGATGGTTCGCGAAACACGAGTCTCGCCCGATTTCGCTATCAACAAAACACGCAATATGACCTTTTGACCTTTAAGTTGACCTTTTGACCCCTATATGACCTTTGACCTCATCATTCTCAGCAACACATAAGTTGTATTAACCAAGGATAATTTATACCAGGGGTAAACAAAACTGATGCTATAAAAAAAATGAGTGAAGGTTAAACAAAAAGTTTAAGAAAAGACGGCCTTTAACTTGACATTTTGACCCGTATATAACCTTTGATCTCATCATCCTCATCAAGGCACATGTGGTATTACCCAAGAATCATTTGTACCAAGTGTGAACACAAATGATGCGGAAATAAAGAAATCAGAGCAAGTTAAACAAAAAACTAAAGACTTTGACATTTTCGTAACAGACTAACAGACCAACAGACTAACGGGAAAATTGATTACTAGGTCGCTGCCGAACTTCGTTCAGGCGAAACAAAAATAAATAGAAATAAGATCAGTTGGAATCAGAGATGAATCAGAGATATTCAACATTTGTGATTATTTTGTGTAATCGTGTACTTTCATGAATGTTCAATTTATTTTGCTATGAAAATAAAAAAATATATGGGGGCCAACATATTTTCTGATGCATATATAGGCGCAGAAATCGAAAAAGGAAAAAAGGGAAAAAGCAAAGTAAAAAGAAGAAAGTGAAAGAGTGAAAGATAAAAGGAAAGAGACAGATATAATAAAGGAAGAGAAAGAGAAAGTCATTAAGATAAGATCAAGTAGAAAATACACTGTTCGTCATTAAGGTGGAATATTTTTTTCTGGCTCAATCGACATTATGTTGCTCCGTTATTAATTTCTTGAACGTGTTTGTCACCGCTTTCACTTTCTGGGATCCTGGGTATATCTTGGACGTTCCCTCAACCCTTCCCGGGGATTTTTCTTCAAAAAAGTTTGTCGCCCCCAGAAGATGGCCATTTTCGTCATTTTTTCTTATTTTGGGGCCCTTTTTTGTTCACACAACCCACCAAGGCCCCCTCACTCCTACCCCATGGAAACACGTCTGAGGAGGAGATTTGTTATTGTTCTTTAAAATAATTCTAGATTTATGGTTACAGGCTCGACCCTTTTGTCTAGGAGAGGGGTCAAAATTTATTTTGATTGGGGTTCAACATTCATTTTATTCATTTTTACACCATGGAAATTTCTATCTTCCCGAAATTGTATTGTAAAATTTCAACCAAACATAAATCGAAATAAAATATTATCAATAATGACTATTTACAGCCTTGTCATCAAGGCTAAACAAAGCTTAAGGGGAAAAGGATGATATTTAAGGGTTGAAGGTGGTTTTTCATTTCTTTTGTTTTCAGCATAAAGATGGAATAAAATATTCCGAATTTTCACCAATCTCGTTTTTTACTTCAACCCCTCCCCTAGACAAGAGACCTAAACCTGTACCCAGAAATGTAGATTTAACTTAAAGAATAATATCAAACAATACACCTCAGTCGCCATTTCTGGGGGTAGGACTGAGGGGGGCTTGATCGGCCGGGAAAACAAAAAGGGGCCCCAAAATGAGAAAAAAATGACAAAAATGGGCATCACGGGGGTTGACAAAACTTCTTTGGAAAAAGGTCCACGTGAATAATAATAATAATAATAATGTGATTTGTATTGCGCACGTATCCACTCTGTAGAGTGCTCAAGGCACATCATCATATTATTATTACCCGGCTTAGCTAGGCTACCCCGAAAGGCGCTCACAGCATTTAAGGAATTTCTTCCTACCGGTACCCATTCACATCACTTGGGTCAAGTACGGCAAATTTGCAGGTTGACATCTTGCCGAAGGATGCTAGTGGTATGGACGGGATTCGAAGGGTGAAGGGTTGAGAGAATGGCCAAGATATAGCCAGGGTCCCAAAAAGTAAAAGCAGGGACAAACATATTCAAGAAATTAAAGTCAGAGCAAAATCCAATGTCGCTATAAGGCCGCAAAAATATTCCCACCTTTATGACGGACAGTGTAATTCGAAAAACCTGCGACACCGGCGAGACTCAAAATAGGCGCCGCTTGATACAACATCAATGCCTGTAGGGGGTAATTGTCCGGGGTAATTGTCTTTGGGGGGGTAATTGTCCTCGGGGTAATTGTCCGGGGGGTAATTGTCCGGGAGGTAATTGTCCTCGGGGGGGGGGGGTAATTGTCCGGGGGGTATTGTCCGGGGTAATTGTCCGGTGGGTAATTGTCCGGGGTAATTGTCCCGGGGGTAATTGTCCAGGGGAATTGTCCGGGGTTAATTGTCCTCGGGTAATTGTCCGGGGTAATTGTCCTCGGGGGTAATTGTCCGGGGTAATTGACGGGGGGGGGTTATTGTCCTCCGGGGGTAATTGTCTCGGGGGTAATTGTCCGGGGTAATTTCCGGGGGTAATTTGTCCGGGGGGTAATTGTCCGGGGGTAATTGTCCTCGGGTAAGCCGGTAATTGTCCTCGGGGTAATTGTCCGGGGGGTAATTGTCCGGGGGTAATTGTCCAGTGGGTAATTGTCTTAGAACCATTTCAGATATCAATATATTTTGAATACTAGGAGGAATTGAAAAAATCTAATTATGTGTCCATGTAGGTAATTGTATTAGCTACCATGTGACTGATTTTTAGGAAGAATCATCATGTCATACTTCAGTGAGTAATGGTTTAATGCAAAGATGTCATTTTGTTCTTCAAATTTTTCTAACATCACACTTGTCAAAAACTATTGTTTAAACTATTAAAACTGCATGGGGATGAAAAGAGCATAATTTTTCCAAACCAAGCATGATTCCAGAATACAGTAAGCATGCAAGGAACAGTGCAAGGTAGACACATTTGTCTCCCATTTTACTAACCATAGTTAAACCACAGATTTGAGCTAGGCTTGACTTTAGGCCACCTTTATGAATACGGGCCGATGTGCTGTAGTATTCAAGTAGGCCGAAAAGGCAGATTATTATTGAAATCGGAAGTACTGAAGATAAACTATGGCCCAAGTAGTTTCGAGTGAAACAATTTCATGTACTGTATAAACTTGTAAACCATACAGGATGAATAGAAACCTTGAGGGCCTAGTTCTCATAAAATATCGCGGTTTAATTATCAGCCTTTGTTTTAGTATTGAAAGACAGAAGTATTGAAATTGGTAGTAAAAGTAGACACCCGTGAAGTAGCACGCAAAATAATATAATTATATTATTTAAATGGATGCTCTGTTAAGGCGCGGTCCCACTGGCCTTTTAGGATGATTTGCGTATGAATTGCGGATTGTTTGTTTTGTTTTTGTTTTTTGTTGCGGATAAACGAAATTTGTATGCGCAAATCATGCGCAATTTATCCTCCCGGGACCGGGCCTTTAGGCTTTGAATCCAATTTCATAAAGTCCTCCTTTTGATAAATGTCTTAAAATTTTTGAATAAAAAAATTAAATTGAAATTGGAAGTAGAAATAAACATACTTTAGCGCTAGAAGGCCCACATTACAGTGAGGTGTATTATGTAATTATTTCATTTGCAAGCTGTGAGATTGTGAATAGATAAGACGGTGTTTTAGTTCTTAGACATGCTAAAATTCATTATGTATGTGTACTTGTTTTATGTTGTAACAATATTGTAATCGGAAGAAGATGTACATAATTTAAGGCCATGTACTGCGAGGCGTATTACTTGATTTCATTAGCAAGCTTTAAGATTATGATTCGATGAGATGATGCTCTAGTTCTTACTAGGCCTAACGATATGGTGTTTATGCTTAAACATTTAAACAGAAGTGTTGTAGTTGGAAGTAGAATGATGGAGACATACTTTAATATGAGTACGAAGTGATTATTTCAAATTCAAGCTCTAACATGTCTAAGATATGATGGTCTAGTTCTTACTAATGTAATTTTTTTTTTTAAGTTTAAAGCTAATCTAGTGTTGTTGCCATGAGATTGAATCGTGGAAGAAACTGTCTCAAAGTGACGGGAAAGATTGGTAACAATGGTCCTAAGAATTGTTTATTGATGTGAGGTTTTGGAATCAGGAAAATGATAAGAAATTTACCGATTTCTTTTAGGAGTAACATGTACTGCACACAAAAATGCATGTATGGGACTACATGTACATGTGCTCACATGTTCGGGACCCGAACATATCAGCTTTTTGGGTCATATTATCATTATGAGGGCCAGTTTTTTAAGAGTTTTTTGAAGAGCAATCCTTTTCAGTGGACCTTTCTTCTATAAATTTTTCCTAAATACCCTGAAAATAATTTGAAAGCTCACTATTATTTTCTTGACCCATGGTTCACCTCTCCCACTCCACTATTATGCCTTTTAGTATAAAAAAAAAATCAAAAGTATTGTAGATGCAGACATACTTTAATATAAGTACTATGTGATCATTTTATTTGCAAGCTAGCTGTAAGTTTATGGATTGATACGATGAGGTTCTAGTTCTCATCAATGATAGATTTTTAAGTATAAGTATTTGCTACATGTTGTAATTGTATTGTAATCGAAAACAGATATAGACATACTTTAGTATGTGTTAGTGTAAGTACATGTGGATTTCATTTGCAAACTGTAAAATTTTGAATCGGATACGATGAGGTTCCAGTTCTCATAAAAGTGTTTATGTATGAGTATTGTGTTTGAGTATATAAGTAGAAGTATTGTTATTGGACGAAGATATAGACACACAAAGTGTTGGTAATTGGTAGCGGTTATAATTTATTTTTTATTTATTATTATTTTTTTCTTGGTATATATATCATTCTTCATATTTTAGACAATAAAAGTTGTGTGTATCTATAAAAAAATGTCACATTGTTGGTTTTGTTTGCTGCTGTGTTTTTAACACCAAGTTCTTGTTTAAATATTTGCAAGAGAAAGACAGTCAAATGTTAAACTTCAATATATGGATCTAATTTAAACCCCCCCCCCAAAAAAAAAATGGATAGCTTTTAAAGTGCGTGGTGATGAATACACTTTGTGACATGCTGTGACCAAAAAAAAAGAATCAAAATGTGTATGTACATTTTGTTTGCCTAGTTCTTTTTTTTTTTTCTTGTTTCAAGGTATTGTATTGCAATAAATAAATCACAGCATTACATATAGACAAATCAATGTTCATTTTCATAATCAGCAAAGTGACTAATTCGTTCATATACAGAGAGAGAGAGGGAAAAAGGAACAGGAGATAAAACAGAGAAGGAGAGGGAGAGAGCGCGCGCGCAGAAGAAGAAGAAGTTAAAGTTCAGTATCGTTTGACTCGAAAAAGATGAAATGAAAATTGTTTTGCAAATGTCTCCGCTTAAAAAAAATATATGCAATTTATTGTTCAGAATTTATGATCGATATATTCCACTCATGCAATGAAGAGTAGATGTGGATAACTTTGGGGGGGGGGTGTACAGGTATGCCTAAATGAATAAGGTCTACCTGTAAATTCTGATGATTTCTGTGTTTAAAGTCCCTGACCGGACCGAAAGATAAAATAGCCAAATAACATATAAAACGATCAAAGCTAATAGTCCTACACAATACAATAATTATAAATTAAGCGTTTTTATTTTCCGTCTAGAAAATTTTTCATTAAAAAGATGATCAAATCTCAACCAGGCCATCCTTCCGAAATACTCGAAAAATTATCCGTTTTAATGGCACTGGTGATGACGTCAAAGAATGTTAAAGGAATGCTAAAACCACCTGACCGCCAGGCATGACTGAATTTGCCCTTCCATTTTATAACAATAGATTTCTATCACACGTATTTGGTACTGACATAGCAATACAAATGTGAATTCTAAAGGGGAAACCCAATCACGCCAGGCCACTGGACAGGTGTAGAATTCCATTAACATCCTTTGACGTCATCACTCGCGCCAATAAATAAGGGGTAATTTTTCGAGTATTTGTGAGGGATGGCCTGGTTGAGGTTCGATCATCTTTTTATGAATACTGTTATGAAAATTGAATTTTATTTGTGCGTAGGCCTATCTACGTTAAATGCCTACTTACTTTTTCAATCGACGTAAAGATGTATTTACTCCTTCCAGGATCTTTAAGGAGTATAGCAGGGGCCGCGGAGCGTTTTTGAAAGTGGAGGGGCTGAACAGGCTAAAAATCGCATATGTATGGTCGTTTTTGCGTTTTTGTACACGTTGGTTGAAAAAAAGGGGGGCAGCAGCCCAGCCCCCCCCCCCCCGGCTCCTGGGCCCCTGGTAAGGTTGAACATCTCTGGAGAAAAAAAAAATGAGTAAAAAAGTTCACATAGCAACACCCATTCAGGCGCTGCTCAGCGGCTGCCGGGCCCACCGCCAGTGATGATTGTTAATGTTAGTGTTAATAGCTTATAGCGCCACCTTGCGTTTCTTAATTTAGCTGCGTTGTAAGCTGCGCTCATCTGCACGGATCAGCCTTAGCCTGGATATGTAGTGTCTGTTTTATTTATTGGTGTGGCGACAGCTCTCTACGAACCCACTCTCGTTGGAGACACCCCTTCAGCAGACAAATTGCTTTATCTCCGAGCCTTCAGCCGGCCAACTATCCAGTTCATATTTCTCTTAAGATTTTAAATGGGATTTTTCGGGCATTTGGTAGCACCCTCTCTAAATATTTAAGCTCGATTTCGGACTGCGCTCTATGATTTAAGACTTCATGTTTGGCCTACCTATTATTCTTTTTAAGGTATATGTCTCTAGGTTCTGCTCCTTCTTATAACTGTGGATGACGGCTATACTATTGTGGCTGCTGGAAGTCACGAGCTTAATCTTTCTGATGATTCACGGCTCCCGATAAGTTTAATGTGTTGGGGATGTCTTTTATTTAAGTAGATTGTTCATCCACCCTTCCTATCTCTGCTACATATTTATAGTGTCGATTTGGTGCGACTCCCCTCTTTAAATGTATTTATAAGTCATCTGGAGCAGCCTACTACATTTAGTCCTCAAAATTGTGGGCTCTCCGGTTCTTTAGGATATAGGTTCTAATGTCGGATCTTGGGTCGCGGCGCTGGTGTTATAGTCTGAGTGGGTGGCAATTCATTGATCGCCACCACCCCTTAGATGGTTAAGGTCTATTTGGCGCGCTCTGCCTCACGGTATTAGGTCGGTAACAATATTGTAGGCGATTGTCCTCTTAGTGGTTGAATAGGTTGTTCACGCAGAAGTTAGTCGACTCGGGAGCCCATTTCTTAAATTATAGATAATATATTGGAATCTTTGGGCTTCATACTTCACTTTATTTATAGATTATTTAGTTATCCTAAAATTTTGCGAACATTCTATAGCTCCTAACTTTCCTTTATTAAATTTCTTCTGCTCCTACACTTCTACTTCTCTCTCACGCCTTCTCTTGGCGATACCTACTTTTTTTTCTTCTTTCTGTCTTCCTCCTTTATACCCGTTTGGTGACGGGAAGAAGGTGTATGTTGTATGATCGAGGCCTAGGATAGTTTCCTCACCTTCCTAATCATTATAGTATTTGCGACTGCATTGCGGTTTTATGGTTGTATATTTTCACGTGTTAATAGGTTGCGTATGAATACTATGAAAGATACGCCAATAGTCTAATTCACGTATATCATATGGGCATATCGAATTTCTCATAAGTTTTATACGTGGTTGTTTCATATGCTTTTGATCCTATCTCTAGGTAGAATAAGTGTTTACTCTTTGTGTTCGAATATCTATCTACACATCTGGTTGAGATGACTGTTATTGCAAATTCTGTGAGGTGCATATTTTGTCTGTCTTCCATATAAATATTAGTGTTTCCACTCCTAACTAGACTTAAGTATCAGTTCTGTTGGTGAGCTGACAGCGTCTTAACAAGGTGAGTTTTTGACGTACTGTGTAATTGCTGACTGCAATTACTGCTAACATTCACTAGAGACACTAGCATTAATGTGTCTAGACCTAGTTTAGACTGATTATTGCACTAAACAATATTAATAGGATATGAGGAAACATAAAAAACTTATTAGCCATACTTGGTTACACAGCGAGAGGTGGGCCTACCACACTTATTGTGCGCTTTTCTGGTTTAGATGGTTGGTGAGATTTTTTTGTGATATGATAACATTATATGGGACAGAGCTCTCCCAGTCGGGTGGTCGCATTTGAGCTGTGCCGTTGATATACAGGCTATAAGCATCTCACATTTTATCATCCTATTATACGATCTACTTCGCTCTTTTCTCGGCGGTCAAGGTGAGGTTGAGTGCTGATTAATTATCAAGTAAATAGGACGAGAGGGAGGTAGAAATGTTTAGCCAAGGTATGAAGATTCGATAAAAATCATCTTGGTGTTAACAATGAGAACTATAAATATACTGTCCGCCTCAAGGAAGGAAAGATTCACGGCATAACATAATACCAATCTAAGCAGAATATATAACATAGTTACGATTTTAAATTCGGCTTTAACAATAATCTGCGACAACGCTATACCGCTTGTGGATATATTATCTTTGGGTCCATCGCAGGCTAACTGTTACTCCGGATTTTGAGGACGTCACAAATTGAGGCCTTGCTTACTACGTCGAAACAGAAGTTTCCTGTATAGAGACCTTATCAACATATAACTCATTTCGTCTTTGACAGTGAAACTTATTTTTTTGGTTTTTCATGGCAACAACTTTTCCCTTAAGATAGATCTTCCACATGACGAGACCGTCTGCCGTCGGAATGACTCAAAATATGATAACGAGAACAGATTCCAGATTGACTGGCCACTAATGAAAACTGCATCTCCATACATTCAGGTGAAGTATATCCACCTTGTTTACGCAAGGATAGGGCATTAATTCAGGTTGACAACACTTGTCCCTGATATATAATGACTTGCCATATGAAAAGCCGGCTATAGCTTAACATAGGTAATTGCTCGGTTACTAAACAAACCAAACAATGGAGAAAACTGGGTGGTTTTGTTACACTACTGGCGACATTAAGTGTAGGACCCTTACATATGTAGACATTTTTTTACAACACGGTGGACAGTTTTGGCTACACGTAAAGTCAGGGATATATGTAAGGTTCAATCAAGCCCGCTGATGAATTAGCCTAAATATTTAGGATTAATCAAATATGAAATATGATACCCATGATAATTGTCTAATGACTGACCTTTGAAGCTGGGAGCAGAGATTTAACTGTTTTTTATAGTGAAACAAATAATGTAAAGTGGGCTTATTCGTTGTCCTTCTTTTTGAAATGGAGTTCAACATCTTCATCATGTTAAAATCAAGTATTATTCGGGTGTGTAGTTCGAAGATGGCTTCCATTTCAGGTTTGCACCCCTTGATATTACTACTGTAGTTCCGATCGGCTCCAAATAATATTGAGAGTGATTACTACTCAATTCCTATTATAACAAGCTATGATATTTTTTTGATTTACGCACGTATAATACTTCACAGTCTAAGTTACCTACATAAAATATAAACTATGTGTTACACGAATTTTGTCTTCACATATTTATTATAGTAATTGTGGTTGGTTCCGAGAACCTTCTATTATATACATTAGAATAGTTTGTAGGAATTGTGTAGATTTAGTCTGTATAGGTTAAAACTACGAACCTTTCGTATAAGGTATGAGTATAGGACGACATTCTATTCATCAGATTTAACTTAAATGCAGGGCAAATCTCGACTAACTGTTTTAAGCAAGCATGTCATTAATTTAAAGTCATAGATTTCTTGTCCCCATTCTTATCATAACTTTATACTTCCATGTTTGTAGTCTTGATGAAATGAAATGGAATCGGCAAAGCTCTGGTTTCTAACTACCGTGCGGCATATCCTACCTTTCGATCTGAGTTTTTGGGAAGTAGATTGAAATATTTCCCAGTCGTGTATTATCCAAACCCTTTACATCTAGCAACTGGAATGATGCATTCAAACTTATCGGTGAGATACAGGTCCTATGTAGTAGCAAATCAGTGATTACTATGTAAGGCTCTACCATGTCAAGATAATATTGACCCTTTCTGCCTTATAATTGGTGTAGAATTCCACACACATGACAACCAATCAGAATTTCGCCAGATAGGCCAACAGTATATTAATGGCAGGTTTAGAAGCAGTAGCTTGCTTGTTACTAGCACTTAGTAGTCTTTATTTCAATAACCACGCATATTTAATTGAGTGAACTGTCACTAACTAAAGTAGATTGGTATCATACTAGAGAGGGCATGAAAATCCTCAGAGTTTTCATATTAAACGATTCAATTTATATTAATCCCAAATAATAGAGTTACTGTTGTCGACTTTTTTGTTTTAGTTTTGAAGTCTCGCGGAAGGGTCATCCTTAGATGCTTATACCTATAGCTATCAACAGGATCTGTTGCTACACCAAATCACTTGAAACGAACTTTGACTTTTGAAATATGCCTATTCATAGACTATTAGTTGGTAGACCAGGAGCAATATTTATAAAAAAATTGGAGCATGCTTTCTATAGTGATTAGAGGATAGTGACTGACGGCCCCCATTTATATATTTTCAGTTGAATTATAGACAAGTGGAGACACAGTTATTAGCAGATGAAGATCAGTATGGCTTTTAGGTATAGTGCTACTACTCTACATTACATTCAAGATTGTTATATATTTATTTTTATATAGGTTGTTCATATCTACAGTGAACTGTAATGGTTAGATTGAGGCATAGATCAAGGATCTACCGGTTGTCCACAAATCTTTGAAATTATTATATATTTTTTTTATAGGTTTCTATTTTATAAAAATTACATTAATCGCAGTTGATCGCAGGATACAGTGGTCAGTTTAGTGGGTGTAAGATTGTGGATTTCGCAACATTTGTCCAAGAGCTATTTGTGAACACTTCATTGATTACTTCATATGACGGATTCAACCGGACGATTATATATTAATCATCGTAGAATGCACCAGGGAAAGAGAGTAAAGGTTCGTTAATTGTAAGAGCATGGTTGACGGCGTCCTGGTTATACTGCTATTGTGATCGGACCTGAATGCCAGTACTCTAGTATTAGCTCTCATGATTGTTCGACTTCCGCGCAGGCATTTAATTGACAATCCTGGGATATGAGGAGACTATAAAAAGACGTAATTACTTATGTATTTGAAACTAGCCTAGAAACGTATCAAGAAGAAAACTGTGAGTACCTTAAAGTTTGTCTTTATACTATATTACACTTTCCTCACAAAGTTTGCTTGTACTCCTGTGTTTATGGGACAATCTATTTCTACCACTTGCACAAATCAATCGCCGAGAACGTCAATAAATACTTGGCTCCAACATTATTATTTATAAACAGACAAATATTAGCATATTTAAATCTTGAAAATGCAGCAATTTTTTGTTTTTTCTTTGTTATGTTTGGATTGACCTCAATTCCCTTTAATTCATATTTCAGATTATACTATTAAGTCTTTGCGAACAAAAATTTGGTCTATATTATTATGTTCCTAAAACTATGGGTTGGATTTGTTTCAAATGTAGATGTCTGTTACTTCTTTTTCCTGAAAGTGCATTTCAATTACAATTTGTTTTCTCATCTAGTCATTGATTGATGTATGAATCCATATAAAATGACATGTATATTTGTGCCTTACGATCGACTCGTCTGACGATATATTGTTGTTCCACTGATAGCTTAAAGGGCACCGAAGATAGTCGTAGTTTTGCTCCCCATTTCGTTTCATTTAATAACAACACACGTTCACAATGAAGGTTAATACATCTGCATAATGATATAAATAAATTATACAAAGAGACTGAAAAAAAACTACTCAGGTTTATTTTTGAATGTAATTCGTTACTCCGGAATTTTTGATCGGTTGATATTCAATGTAAGCTCAAAACTTGTACACAATTGTATCTATGGACACAAATACGTAAACCTAGCTGGTTTATATACGTTGTTAAATTAGTATGGGATTTTGATATGAGGTGGATTTTTTTGTGACTCGCATAGGTTCAAGATCGATAACTATATTTATCTTACAAACTACATCAGCTACAACACGCTATCGGAACTTAAGAGACAAGTGTACTATCAAAACATGTTGGAACCATTAATAATCATATAGGGACTTCGGCAGTTACATACCTTCGAAGGTCCATATACAAATTATCCGCACATAGACAAAGTGGTTAATATAAGTCACCGAATGAAGTGTAGATAATAACTGGGCATTAGGATATAACAGTTAACGACCTGCGACCAGTTTCGAGCTGGCTATTTTGGGTCGTGCGGCATATATTAGGTTTTCTAATGCACTTTATTTGCACGTGGGAAGACGTGCGAATGATTCATCGTATGCAAGAATACCCTTATTAGTCATTTTCTGTAAACCATTTCTACGAAGAGTTTAAAGTCAATTCATTTTCTTTTACTCTAATTAGAAAAACTGCTTTTTGAGATTAAAAATAAAGGTAGTATGAGATTCGCCATAACACTACTTAAAGGGCAAAAGGGGTTATGCAAGACGTTAAGTAGCGGATGCAGACCGATGTTTTAACTACAATGAATTTTATCGGGCCCATGCGTACCAACCATAATAGATTGCCGGTTCTTTTGTCCCCAGACAACCTTGGGCCGAAAAGGTGGCTTCAATTCGTTTCCTTGATCCGTGCCTCGTATTTGCGGAGCGGTCATACAGCTCTAGCCGTATCCTTCGACGTGCACTACCCGGTTCATGAGCCATGGAGTTTCGTAGTAAATTCGTTGCAGTCGCGGTAGGTACCTTCGCAAGTACATGGAGGCCTGTATCGACGTACAGGTGAAAGCCACCGTTTTTTTCCGCACTACTCGGGCGGGTATCTCTACTTAGAACGGAGAGAATCGCAGAAGTTACGCAGGAACCAGTGCGCTCAGCTTTGTACATGCAACAGCAGGTCTAGTCTGTTGTTGGCACGTGCCCGTAGCCTAATTGACAGAGTGGGTGACCCCAGCTTCGCATAAGGCATGATGCGCAAAATTTGATGGTTTTGCCTTAATTCTAGTCGCAGTTTTGGTTAGCGTTGCCGTTTTCTTGGCTATTAAATTCACTAATAATTAATATATCTCAAACTATCAAACGCCAAACACTTAGTTGATGCGAAAAGGTCAGGCAACCACTAGACCTTTTCCTAGAATTAAATAGAGAATGTTCATTACATGGTGATTTTAACATTGAGACACTAGACCGCACCGGTCTCTTTAGCATGGTTTTTTAGGAATGGAACTTCGTTAAGTGCTTGGGGATAAAACAAACTTAACTCATATTCAGGGAGTTCCATCTCTGAAACAAATTCCCCGTGATAGTAGGTGATAAGGACAGAAAGAATGTTGATTTTTAGGCTTACCATTATATATATTTTCATGGTCATCAGTTCATAAAATCATATAACATGAAATTTCTTATAAGAACTTTTTCGACTAAGTTCCTCTCTTTTGAGTTATTTTAATTTATCACAAATCTAAATAAAACATATGGCATGTTATGTATATGCCCCATATAACTGTAGTCATCATCATCGTTGTCGTCGCTCATCTCACTCAGTTCATTCATCAATCCATTCTGTGAAGGATTTTTGAGTTTCTTACAATTATCTTATCTTGCATGTATCAATAGTGACAAACCGACTGCTCTGAAATTTATTTCATGTAAGACTCGTTTGTCCTTTGTTAGGGTTAGAGGATTGTGATGAAGGTTTTAGCCGTTAGGATCCTTGGAGCAGGTAGGTTTTGTATCTACGGAGTTGTTTAATATTTTCAAGATCTTTAGTGAACAGCTATTGTATCATGGGATTGGCAATGGAACATGCAATTATGGCAACAGCAAACGACATTGGAAACCTTATAAATTAAAACCAAACAGAAATGTAAATCAGATTATCAATATCATCGTCAGGCAATTGCATGACGAGCTTCGCCAGTGATGTGATTGTTAATGTTAGTGTTAATAGCTTATAAGCGCCACACTTGTCAGCGTTCTTAATCTAGGTCTTGCGTTTGTAAGCTGCGCCTTCTAACTGCATCGGGATCAGCTTCTTAGCCTTGATTGTGTATAAATGTATTGTTCTCCGATTACCTGGAAAAGAGACTTTCGGGATGTAGTGTCGTTTGTATTTATTGGTGTGGTGGTCAGCTTTAATATACGAACTATTCGGAGCTCTATCTGTGGGCGAGAAACCCTTTCTATCCCAGCAGACAGAATGCTTATTCATCCGAGCTTTCAGCCGGCCAACTCTCTCAAGATGTTGGTTGGTTGTAGAGTTACTATTATTCCTTACTCTTGGTTCAGCAGTTAGTACCACAGGTCTCGAAAGTTTGATTCCAAAAGGCGCTAATTACACACTCTCTCTGTCACTTCGAGAGAATACTAGTCTATTTGTTGGGAAAAATTTTATAGTACAGCTGTTCTATCCTGGGAAAGTGAATTTATTTAAATGTACTATGTCTTTTGATCATGGAATCTGGCACTCTTGAATTTAGGGTTCCAAGAACTTTATTGTTCATTGCAGAACAGGTAGCAAAGTCTGAAAATGGTCGGGGAGAAGTAATAGCACTAATTTCAATTTTTCTATCATGACAATGAGAAATTTAAGCGCATTTTGGATATCAAACTCCTCATATTTACTAAATGGCGGTCGGCTCGCTTAGGGATTGTGAATTGACCGAAACAGTGGTGCTTTAACAGTGGCATTTTGAAAAATAAACCTCAAATTCCGAAAATTGTGTATGGCAGAAGCCTTTGATTTACCACGTTGGAGACTAGAAACCGGTTCTTCTAACACGTATCGATATTTTGCCGCGTCCCTTCTTGGCGCAGATGTGTTCGTGCGGCAAAAAGAACAAATAATAAACCCCTTCGTAAGCTTAACCGATGACCCCTCAGCTCCCCTGCCTACTGTGCGAAACTGCACGTCGAAAGGTCACAATTTTGGATCTTATGCTAGGTAGATAGGCCAATTTCTGTCCGGATCATTCTCGGTAATCGATCGTTCGAGGCTTCTACATCTACTTTTAGCATAATGGCTTTATTGATTAGCTTCCTCCATTTGGTTTTCGAGAACACTAGGGGCAACATTTCCTTGACTTCATGTAATCAAATAGCTTGAGGCCATGAACGTACTCACGAAGACCTCTATCAGACGACTTGTTGCAATTTATCTGGAGATAAATCTCCTTACTGCTAAATGGTGAGTATCTCACCAATACACGGGGACCCCGGTCTCAGGATGATGGGCAATGAAGACACTGTACACTTATGAGAATTCAACGTGCTTCTATCTGAGTTCCAGCTCGTATCATCACAGACCTCCCATCGCTTGTAAACAATCGATAACGGGCAGAATTAGGCTTCCGCACCCTGGCATGCTAAAACCAGAGATTTCCAAGGCCCAGATAGCCTCTAGATGAAACACTCTACGAAGAGAATTCATCACGCGCAATGAGAACATCAGCTCAGTGCCCCCTTTGACGCGGTACCCGTTCCCCACGTCTGTTACCATCCAACAAGCTAGGATCGAACTTCGGGCAGGCATCGGCCTGCAACAACCTAGCTAGCGAACCAAGCAATATGCCCCTATGCCGCGAAGCGCACGTGCTGTATACATCACTTATTTAAGTGAGTGGTGTTTTCCTGTCCTGAACAGGATAAGACGCTATCTTGCTAAAGCCCGCCAGGTTGCGATATTTGGAGATCTGATGACGATTGTGATGAGATATGCCAAGTGGAGCAGTGGACCTTTTCTGTCCCGGCCTTTGAAGATAGAGTTCCCGCTTCTGGTCCATCATAGGGCCTAGGGTGCAAAGTTTCGCCATCCGCGTATTTGGATGTGTTTTGTGGCCATCTAGGCATTGTTCGCATGTCCACTAGTTGAAGTGGTGCCAACGGGGGCACATATGATACAGTGGCTTCCGCAGTCAAAAATCTTTGTCAGATGTATTAAGCCCTAGTTCTCAGTCTGCCCACAAGTGCCGAATGGTGGCCTCCCTCTGAGGTTGTTGGTGAGACCGAAGGCTCTCCTTTACTCGGGAGAATAAAGGAGTTAGTTTCGAAGGAACTAGTTTCAAACACCATCTAGACGTGGACATAAACTTAGCGGGCACTCCTTTTATGGAGCCTACAATGACATTTCATTCGTCAGGTCCGGGCAAAGCGGCCAAGTTCGTATCGGCGATGACTTAGTTATCCGTATGGTTCCTGGAAGCCGGTTAGCTGCCAGTCCCCTGCTGTGCGGCGTGCTCATGTTCTGCCGTGCCCCTCCCT
>CALNVZ010003747.1:40969-113272 GCA_940671915.1 Paracentrotus lividus | reverse complement strand
CTCCCTCGTTGACTGTATTGTTGCCTGACGATTTTGTCGAACTCACACTTCCGGATGAGATAGCCTCCTGTGACACCCTTGCCCTTGAACTTAGGGTTACTGCTCAGACACCCAAGTACAGGGCAGATCTCCCTTGGCCCCAACCCTGCATTGTCAATAGCATTGCTGGTAAGGTTCGCATTCCTAATCTCACGCAGCAGCCTCACGTTATTCGTAAGCACGAGCATTTCTGTCAGGTTCGCCCTGTTTTTGTTCCCTCTGACCCTCAAACCTCCCATGTTCCACCTCAGGTGAAACAGACTCCTACTTGTCCGGCATAGTCTCCAGGTTCTTCCAGTTTCTCTGACAGGGTTAGGCTTGATCCTGACGGTGTTCTCTCGATGACTACTCGTCGCGAATTTCAGTCCCTCATGTGGGAGTTTGATGATGTTTTCGACCCCGCCTTCCCTGGTTATAATGGTGCCGTTGGCCCATTTGAGGCCGTCGTAAACATGGGCCCTGTTCAACCTCCTCAACGTAAAGGTCGCCTCCCTCTATACTCACGGGACTCTTTGGTAGAGCTTCAGGGTAAGTTTAATTCTCTCGAGGAGCAGGGTGTGTTTGCTCGCCCTGAGGATGTTGGTATTTCTGTCGAATATGTGAATCCATCTTTCCTGGTTCGAAAGCCTAGTGGTGGCTTCCGCCTAGTTACCGCATTTGCTGAGGTTGGCCGCTATGCCAAACCACAGCCTTCTCTCATGCCAGATGTTGACTCCACACTCAGGAAGATTGGCCAGTGGAAACACATCATTGTCACTGACTTGACCAATGCCTTCTACCAAATTCCCCTGTCCAAAGCATCTATGAAGTATTACCCCCTATAGAAGTGTCCGTGTCTACACGCGGTGTGCCATGGGCATGCCGGGTTCTGAGACTGCACTTGAAGAGCTTATGTGCCGTGTCCTTGGGGATTTACTCCTTGATGGTGTTGTTGTAAAGCTTGCCGATGACTTGTTCCGTGGGGGACAGACTCCTGAAGATCTGTTGAAGAACTAGGCACATGTTTTACATGCCCTTCGCAAGGCTGGTTTGCATCTTTCTGCTGCCAAGACAGTTGTGTGCCCCAAGTCGACTACCATCTTGGGCTGGATCTGGTCGCAGGGCACATTAGTAGCCAGCCCCCATCGTATCGCTGCCCTTGCATCATGCCCCTCACCACGTACAGTTAAAGGAATGCGATCCTTTATTGGCGCATTCAAGATGCTTGCTCGTGTTCTCCCCCATTGCGCATCCTTTCTCACACCCTTAGATGCTGTCGTCGCAGGCCGCGAATCCGCTGATCTTATTCGTTGGGATGATGATCTAAGAACTGCCTTCAAGGTTGCACAGGATGCATTGGCATCTCCTCGCACTATCACTCTCCCAAGCCCATCTGACCAGCTTTGGATTGTCACAGATGGTGCTGTCATAGACCGTGGTGTTGGTGCTACATGGTATGTTACTAGGCAGGGCAAGCCTAAGGTAGCGGGGGTTTTCAGCTCGAAGCTACGTGAGCGCCAGGTGACATGGCTCCCACGTGAGGTGGAGGCTCGTTCCATTGCTGCAGCCTGCAAACATTTTGGGCCATATATTGTCCAGTCTAGTCACAAGGCATGTGTCCTCACAGATAGTAAGCCTTGTGTACAGGCTTTCCAGAAACTTTGCCGCGGTGAGTTTTCAGCTAGCCCACGCGTTTCAACATTTCATTCCACTGTGAGTCGTTTCCAATGCTCTGTACGGCATCTTGCTGGAGCCGCCAATATCCCATCCGACTTTGCCAGCAGGAATGCCCCAGATTGTCTGAGCTCATGTTGTCAGGTGTGCTTGTTCATTCGCCAGACCGAGGACTCGGTTGTCCACAAGGTTTCCATATCAGATGTCCTTGCTGGTCACAAGAAGCTCCCATTCACATCACGGACTACTTGGTTTGGAATTCAGTCAGAGTGTCCTGACCTGCGACGCACTCATGCACATCTTCTACAGGGTACACGGCCATCCAAGAGACTTACCAATGTGAAGGATGTCAAGCGTTACCTCCGTGTGGCGACTGTTGCCAAGGATGGCCTCCTCGTGGTCCGTCGTGAACACGCACATCTCCATCTCACGCGTGAATGCATATGTTTCCCACGTAGTGTACTTGACGGTCTTCTTACATCTCTCCACCTTTCAGCTTGAGCATCCTACTAATCACCAGCTCAAGACTGTTGTCAATCGGCACTTCTTTGCCCTTGACATGGACTCGGCCTCTCCCGTGTTACTGATGGGTGCCACCAATGTGCCTCCTCCGAACTGCCCCACGCACTGTCACCCGCTCAGTAACATGGTGACTCTCCGAGGTTCGTAGGTACTTCTTTTCTCTGCTGACGTTCTCCTCCGCCGCTCCAGACAGATGATCCTCGTACTCTCGGATGCGTCACTTCCTATACAGTCACGTGTCTCATCGAGGATGAAATCGTGACACACTTGCGTGATTGCTACTCTCTGTCGCCTGTGTGTGAGCTTCGGTCCCCTTGACGGCCCCGCTATCATATCCGCCTGACGGGGGCCCCTGGTTTTTCTGGCCTTACGCAATGATCAACATCTCAATAGCCTCAGGATAACCTACGAGCTTGGGCGTGCAAAAACCCAAGGAACCACTGTCGCGGAGAAGGCCATATCGCGAGCTTGGAAGACGAGATATTGCGCCATGAGCCCACAGGTGGGAAGATACTCCGCTGTGACGTTGTCCCTAGCAACAGCGCGTCTCAATAGTAGACTCCGCTCTCGGGGTCTGTCTGCTCGTGAAATGTGGAACTCAGCGTGATCAGTTTCACATGACCAGATTCCCCTTTCCGACACAGAGCTTATTTCAACCCAACAACACTCACGCCTGGCGAATCACCCCTATAGTGAGCGGTCCAGGATTCCCTCTGGCGTCCAGCCTCTGATATGCAGTTTTGGGGTTGGGGATTGGTCTATCTCAAACAGAGCCGTGACAAAACTACTGCCGTCCCGGTATCTGGTCACTTCCACCGATACGAACTGGTGTAACATCCCGAAGTTTGTCGGGTCGCAGCTCAGGCAATCCTCATATCGGGTCCCGATGTCCAGTGGTTTTAAGGTACCTACTACTGTCTGCCTCTTCACGTGCTCCACAGATGTCCGATGGTGGATGAATATACCGCTCAGCCGTCAGATCACCTACTCCTGACTGTACCCACTGAACATATTCATCCCGCCTCACTAATCACTGGACCACACTGTCATCCCAACCTTCATGAGCCCTCCGTCTCCCACTCACTAGCTGCGCACAGGATAGTGTTGAAGAGACTGTTTCCAGTACCCCCCCAAGTGAACACGGGCAGTCGTCCTTCTCGTTCACACCGCCTGCCCACTAGGTTTGATGACTTTATAATGTCCTAACTTCCTCCCTTTGTGGACTTCTCCCCATATCTTATCATATTACCCTACCCCTGGATTCTTATATCCTGTTTCGTTGTTTTATATCGTGCCTATCTTAACATCCTTTTTATATGGACTCAGTTGGACAGTTAGCCCCATTAGTGGTTGGCCTTTTCAAGACATTTTTCTTGTGTAATAAGACTTGGCTTTGTGTTTATATGTGTTTTCTCTGCCGGTTTATTTTTAGAGAAAGTCGGTAGGGTACATATTGTAACGTAATTCATTTAGGGCCTGTAGAGGGCGTTAGTATTTGTTGGGATATAATTTGTAAGCGACCATGCGTTGGTCAGTTGTTGTCGAGCCGCCGTGGCGGTGAGACGTGTTTCGTGTTGCTCTGTGAATAAAGACTTTGATGTACCTTACAGAAAGCTCGTATATCTTCTGTTTTCACTGCATGGTAAGCGATATATTCGAGTGATTGATTGATTGTGAGTAGTGAGGGAGAGATCGTGTTGGTGAGTCACGTTGTTGCTTGCACAATATACTTTTGTGAACGAATCCGATCAAGAGAGCGAGAGATTCGAAAGACGTGACTGGGTTCTGTGAGAGACCGCCTGAGAGGCAAAACGCTACCCCGATAGAGCCCCGTTACGCTACACTGGTGGCACGCGGTGGGATTTTGGCACAACGTGAAGAACGGCAACTCGACTCGATGCAGATACAGCAGCCCTATTTGGGATGATCTCCGAGAGCAACGGAGGGACAGAAACAGTCAGTCAGTCAGATACTCACTGTACATTGAATGAGCCTATAGGCTACGAGTTAGCCTACGTGTAGCATCGTTACACGTTAGCCTACGAGGGAGCATACAGATGAGCCTATACTATAGGCTACGAGGTAGCCTACACATTAGCCTACGTGTAGCATCGTTACACGTTAGCCTACGAGGGAGCATACAGATGAGCCTATAGGCTACGAGTTAGCCTACGTGTAGCATCGTTACACGTTAGCCTACGAGGGAGCATACAGATTGGCTACGAGTTAGCCTACGTGTAGCATCGTTACACGTTAGCCTACGAGGGAGCATACAGATGAGCCTATAGGCTACGAGTTAGCCTACGTGTAGCATCGTTACACGCTAGCCTACGAGGGAGCATACAGATAGCCTACAAGTTAGCCTACGTGTAGCATCGTTACACGTTAGCCTACGAGGGAGCATACAGATGAACCTATAGGCTAAAGGTAGCCTATAGGTAGTCTATAGGTAGCCTATAGGTAGCCTACGCATTAGCCTATAGGCTACACATTAGCCTACGCATTAGCCTATGGGCTACACATTAGCCTACGCATTAGCCTATAGGCTACACATTAGCCTACGCATTAGCCTATAGGCTACACATTAGCCTACGCATTAGCCTATAGGTAGCCTATAGGTAGCCTACACATTAGCCTACGCATTAGCCTATAGGCTACACAAAAGGTAGCCTATAGGTAGCCTATATGTAGCCTACACATTAGCCTACGCATTAGCCTATAGGCTACACATAGGTAGCCTATCCACGCAGTTAATAGAGCCTGTGTTGTAAGACATACAGACAGTTCATCAATGAGAGATGGCTGAGAATAGGTTGTGCTTTGAGATAGAAGGGAAAGAGCCCAGAGTTGGCGGAGTAGGCGAGAAGCGACATGGATTGAGTCAGAGTAGTCAGGACTCAGGAGAAATAAATATGACGTAGATAAAGCAAGATTGTAAATAGATTGTAAATAGATTTGGTGATGAGAGCGCCTGGAAACGGCCGAGATATGTTGGCTGAATTATCATCTTAACATAACAATATAAGGTTTTTGGTTTTTGGAAACCCCCCTGCCCCCCTGTGGTGAAAGCCAATACCGTGACGCAGAAAGACGATGTAGCATCGTCTCAGGGTTCTCTCTTCGAAAGATAAATAAGAATGCTAGGAAAGAGTCAACCTGCGACGAGCGAGACAACTGGCCACTGAGACCAAGAAACTACTACATATTTCACACACTACGATAGTCCAGTTTACCGAACTCCAGCCGAGTCTTTGATTAACTTTAAATAGCCTGCATGTTGACTTTATGATAGCTCTGTATCTATATGCTTAATTTTGTATATTTAATTTTCTATTAGGTCTACTAGTATTTCTTCCACCATACTTTCTTCTCTCCGACGAGCCCGGGAGCGTACACAGAGCGTCTATGGAGAGTGCTCACGTACAGAGCGTCGTGGAAAGAGATGTGCGTCGTAGATCGTCTACGTAGGATTGTCTCATGAAGGAGAGTACCACGTAGGGCGTCTTGCAGAGTGCCACAGAGCGCTAGAGAGATCATGTAGCGCTATGAGGGTGTCTCATAAAGGAGAGTGCCTCATAGAGCGTTGAGTGTCGATGACGAGCACTCATAGAGCGCTAGCAGTGTACCTCGGAGGCAAGATGACTAGCGTGCCCGACTTACCAGAGACCCATCGACTGTACAAGTAAGTTGTAACTTTGCCGGGATCAGTCTAATGCAGGATGACGAGGCGTCGATCTTCAGGGTTATTCGAAGAGAAATCATGAGATGCAGTGAAGTCAACCTGCGATCGAGCGAACTACACTTTGCAAGATCGGAGAAACCACTACACAGAACTCACACCAATTCGTTGATCAATCTTAAAGGGATTCTGCCGCGATTTTATTCAAGTAATTATAAATTGTTTTATACATTGCTTTCTATTGATAGTGAATTTTGAACCTCGATTAATTTATCCTTTGTCCTACTCTTCTCTCTTATCTATCCACTGTTCTCCAATCTGTCAAGTATCAATATTTCAATGATATGCGTATAAGATGTTTAAAAATATAAGGTTCCAGTTTTACTGTTGTAATCTTTCGATTTCATGTAAACTGTATTTGACTCGTATTAGCTCATATTCATTAGGAAATATAAACGGATTATGAAGGAATAGTGGTATGCTTACATGAGGAATTAGTTTCCATTTGGAAAGTTCTGTTATTTGTTAGACGACATATTTTGTACTTAATATTATGTAAATGAATTGTTCTTTTTATGCATTGGTCAGAGGACTGCCCACTTTTGGTGGGGCCGTGTAACGTAATTATTAGGCCTGTAGAGGCGGTTAGTATTTGTTGGGAATAATTTTGAAGCGACCATGGCGTTGGTCAGTTGTTGTCGAGCCGCCGTGCGGTGAGACGTGTTTCATGTTGCTCTGTGAATAAAGACTTTGATGTACCTTACAGAAAGCTCGATATCTTCTGTTTCACTGCATGGTAGCGATATATTCGGAGTGATTGATTGATTGTGAGTAGTGAGGAGAGACGTGTTGGTGAGTCACGTTGTTGCTTGCACAATATACTTTGTGAACGAATCGATCAAGAGAGCGAAGATTCGAAAGACGTGACTGGGTCTGTGAAGGACGCCTGAAGCAAACGCTACCCCGATAGAGCCCGTTACCCTAATAATCAATTTATAATTAGTTTGTATATCATGTGATATATGTTCATGATTTTCAACCAGTGAAAGAGAGTTGAGGAAAGGTGGTTGCGCCAGTGATGATGTTAATGTTAGTGTAATAGCTTATAGCGCACCTTGCGTTTCTTATTTAGCTGCGTTGTAAGCTGCGCTCATCTGCACGATGCAGCCTTAGCCTGGATAGTGAATAAATATTGGTTCTCCGAATTACCTGAAAATAACTTCGGCTGTAGTGTCTGTTTTATTTATTGGTGCACGAGAAAAGGGGCAAAAAGAATATCCGGTTCAGACAATAAAATTTGGAGCTTTTTTTTTATATATTTTTTAAAATTTATTTTTGTAATAGGGCAAAAACAAAAATGCATAATCCAATGATAAAGAAGACGGGCTAATAATTTATCTCATTGTTAAGAAATTTTGTTGTAACAATATGCTTTATAACAGGTTAAGCTATATTACATATCTCTATACTTGTCGGCAATGGACGACATTACAGGCAACCTTGCCTAAGTCGAATCTGTAGAAACTGAGTAAAGAAATAGCTTCAACTTAAAAAAAAAAGACTTACAAAGGGTTAAAAACAGTTAAGAAGGTAAATATTTCATGCCTGTACGTGACAGTTTCATTGTGTAAGTATTAACAAATATTTTTTTTTTTACTATGATGACCAGGCGCAGCAGTTTTCAAGATTCAAGATTACTTTATTGATTTTCTTTCATGTTTTCAAAAGTTAACAGAATAAATAATCAAATTAACAACATCAGTATGTAACATAGAATATTTTGTTCAAAAGTAACAGAGAAAACAATTATAAAGAAAATTCAGGAACCAGCAAGAAGCAAAGCTTGTAAGGCGCTGGTCCCTTTTGTGATACAAAAAGGTGTCCCATATATGACCCTGATAAAAAAAAAAGTATATTCATATTCTCTACAGAATTACCCAAATAACATTTGTATTTTCATTGATGAATGAGTAATGACAATAAAGAATAATGTGGCCAAGTTTGAAACAAGTCGAATTCGATATGGTACTCTATTTAGCAAGAAAAAAAATTAACGTATAACTTTTTGATAGGGTGTTTATTCATTCATTTGTCAACAATATTTCAACAGGACACCCAATCAACATAAGCTGCTCTCCCTTGGGGTCCTGTAATATACGCATATAAAACTACAAAAATCATATATGAGTAAAATATCATATTAAGAATCGTTACGTATATCAACAGAAATACATAGTTATAGTAACAAGTCAAATCATCAAGAAGGAAATAGCATACTACAAGTTTGTTAAAAACAACTTAAATTGATTGAGCATATTCATCTAGAAGAAAGAAAAATAATTATTCAATTATTAACGGAAACATGCAAGAGATTAAATATTTTGGCATGAAGGTTCCACATCGTTCCGGAGAAAGACGGATAAATAATGCAAAGAATTTTAAAGGATTCTGCATTACATTTAATATACTTTATTTTGAGACAATGATCTAGTTCCATACGTGTGTAGGTCTTTTATAAATCTACATATTTTTGTCAAACTTGGGGGGGGGGCGATACTTACCTTTCATACATTTAAACATGAGCATATATCTGAAATATAGAACTCTATGTTCAAAGCCCATCAAATTTAATGATGTGAAATAATGTTTCAGAAGGAGTCATAAAATCCGCTCTTCAAATTATCCTAGCAGGCCTTCTCTGTATTTTGTTTATTCTATCTGATGTAACGTCCTTATAATTATCCCCTAAACAACACAACAATAATCAAATATCGGCATAACCATAGTAAGTAAAGTATTTTGATTATTACACCAAGTTTCTAACTTTGTTAGTATACTTTGTTAATATGAAAGTGTATTATCTATCGTCACACCTAAATATTCAAATAAAAAAATAAAAAAAACTTGCTTATCATTATTGATATTACAAGCTTTATTAAAAGTGGTATTACTGTAGTGTGATTGCTCCCGTACCTACTAATATTCAATTATATTAGTTTTCTCATAATTTATCATGATACGATTACCTTCTCATTAGTCAGCAGTATATTCTTAATCTTCTAATTTATTTGTTTTTCAATTCAACTTCCACATAACATATCGATATATCGTTTGCATACATAACAATTTTGGAGTGTTTCAGAAGTATATACATTTCGGAAGGGCGCACTGTATCACCTTTTAGGCAGATAATTATCAACTGCTCGAGGCACTTACTGCATTATCTTTGGGGTAAGAGGTTTAGATACACCTTGGGAATTAAAAAAAAAAACGTTCATTGGCCAAACACAATCTTCAAAGAGAATGAACATACAATAATATTTTGAACAAGGCAAAGCACAGTAGGGCGGATGGAACCAATGGATGATGAGCTAGTGAGCCTCAACAAAAGTGAATGGATTGAAATCATAAAGAAAAATTACAAAAAATATGGATCAAAACATCTCATTGTTGTTAGCTACTGTTAAACATGCTAAAAGGCTTTACAGCGTGGGTAGTTTATACGGGGAATCCCCACTGGAAATACCCAATGTACAGTGCAATGAACACGCAAATAAGATATGGAACAACGCAAAGCAGAGTAGGCCAGGGTGGATGGTTCCAATGGATGATTTCAATATACCTACAAGTGAGCCTCAACAAAGTAAATGGATTGAAATCATATTGAAAAATTACAAAAAATATGTATCAAAGCATGTCATTGTTGTTAGCTATTGTTAAAAGGCTTTACAGCGTGGGTAGTTTATACGGGGAATCCCCATTGCATTGTACCCAGTGTACAGTGCAATGAACACGCAAAAACTTGGTTAAGAAGTGCGAAGTCATAATAACCCTCAACTTGGTTGAATCAACAGGGTTTGCTTTAGCTGATTAAAATTTTGTTCTTGGAGAATATCATTCCGTACGTTGGTATATAGATGAGAAGCAAAAATGAGTGACTACGTTGGTCTAAATGTTGGTGGTAAGATCTATCGGACATCGCGGCTCACGCTCACACGGTATCCAGATAGTTTCTTTTCCACTTTACTAGACGGTGACATACCATCTGAACAAGATGATCAAGGAAACTATCTGATCGACCAGGATGGTAAGATATTTCGCCATGTCCTCAATTTCTTGAGGAATGGGAAGCTACAACTACCAGAAGGGTTCAACGAGATTGATTTACTAAGAAGTCAGGCTGATTTTTTCTCGCTTCTTGCTCTCAAAGACTCGATAGAGAAACATTCCTCGCGGGATTACGTTGGTTTAAATGTTGGTGGTAAGATCTATCGGACATCGCGGCTCACTCTCATACGGTATCCAGACAGTTTCTTTTCCAGTTTACTAGACGGTGATATACCATCTGAACAAGATGTTCAAGGAAACTTTCTGATCGACCAGGATGGCAAGATATTTCGTCACGTCCTCAGTTTCCTGAGATATGGGGAACTAGAACTACCAGAAGGGTTCAACGAACTTGGTTCACTGAGACGTCAGGCTGACTTTTTCTTGCTCCAGGCGCTCAAAGAGTCGATAATGAACTATTCATCGCGGTCTGATGTACCAATAGGTGAATCAGTTGGACTCATGTTTGACGACAGAAAGTTATTCAACATCACCAAAGAAAATTTGTCGAGAGAGGAAGATTCTCTTTTCACCAAGATATTAAAGGGAACAAATTCCGTCTTAAGAGACCCACAAGGAAACTACATAATGGGCAGAGATGGCAGTGTGTTCCACCATATCCGGAACTATCTCAGAGATGGGGGTATTTTTAATCCCATCACATCGGCTGAGTTGGACCATCTTAAGGAAGATGCCAAGTATTTTGGACTTGATATGCTTGGTAACCATATTCAGAGTATAAGCTCGTATGAGCCATATTATGGCTATCATTACATCCATGTGTATTGGTGCCCGTCATCTCCCTGTGTTGCATACGGTCAAGACTTATTTCAAATCAACAAGAGCAATTTAATTATCAGTTTTAATGAACATGGTGAAATGAATATATACGTGTATTCTGTAGTATTGGATATGGATGAAATAAATCCTAATGGACCTGCTAGCGTAGAGAATTATTTCCGAAAGGCGATTACATCATCTGAATATTCACAACATTCATACCGTCCTCCACAAATTGAATTCAACCACGTTCAAGTCAACTCCAATTGGACCAGGTTGGAAGTTAAGTATTAGTTGAGTGCCCTGTAACATAAAATAGATGCGACCTATCTTACACTCTCAGTACACGTTTTACCGTAGACTATAAGATTAATATCGACCGTAAGATTGATCCTATTTTTTTATGTTAAAGGTTACTAGACCAAGATCACTGGTACCCAACGGTGGAGACAAAAGGGTGGTGACGGGGGCATTTTCTCCAATATTTGAGGGTACACCAAGCGCCCCTCTCCCCCAATCAACCCCAACAGTGATATGTACGTAATCAGCATAAGGCTGGGAAGGGCAAATTCTACCAACTTGGTGCCGGTATAGAAAGGGATAACTCATTACAATGTCTAAAGCTCCTAATATAAATTGGAAAGCTTTGACACTGAACATTATTTTGTTTTATTTTGTTTGCTCTAGCGCTATGCACTCTATCTAACCATAGTCAATGAAATAAGCGTTAACACCTTTGTAGAAAATTATAAATGGCTGTCTAAACTAGGGTAAATATCAGATACAATTTTTTTTTAAAGTTCACTCTTGGAGGGGTAGAATTAATATTAAAAAAGACTTAGAGTGATATAAGTGTGAACTTGGAGTGAATTTACACATTTTCACTCGTTTTGGAGGGAAGGAGGGACAAAGTAAAAGGTATGTAACGTACAGTACATGTAAACATGATCTTGCCGGAGTAGCTTAAAAACAGCTAGAATGGTTGTGTTCTGTTTTTTAATCGCTGTGAGATTGATACTAGGTTTCATGTAGAGTTGAGCTGGGAGTTAATTATTGAAATCGGAAACAGATTTCGACATAAGACTTTAGCACAAGTAGCTTAGTACCTGTTTATACTTACTTGGAGAGCAAATCACATTTACATCTTACTGTTGTTATTGTTTTTGTTTTTGTTTTTTATGTGAAGTGCCTTGAGCAAATTTATTTGGAAAGGCGCTATATAACATTTAAATAGCTTTTTACTATATGTTTGTTAACTCTTTAATCAATTAAACAGTTGAATTTTTAAATGAATAAATTAAAATGTATGAATGTATGAAATCGAGTGTGAGGTCTCCCGACAACTTTTAAATAGTTTTTGTTTGTTAACCTCTTTAATTTGGAAAGGTTTCACATTGTTTTATAGTTTTTTTTCCAATATGTATGTATCTCATTCCTAAAAGGTTTTGTGTCAAACCCGTTTCCGGGTAGTAGGTGTATATATTAATGTGTTATGTAAGAATATGTTATTATTATAATTATTATTATTATTAGCTTGTAGAGAATGTGTATTGTATAACATTTTAAACAATGTAAGCTATACGAGGTGTATAAAACATATTAAAGTCCGAGTTCTCGTAAAACATGATGGTTCTTAAGTATCAGTCTTTGTTTTATCATTAAAATTCAGAAGTATTGAAGTTAGAAATAGATGTAGACACACTTTTACAGAAGAGCGTATATTATTTTTTTTAGCACACGCTATCTTTTTTAGTTCTACTTTGAATATATTTTAAGTTTATTTCAATACAGGATATAACTGGGAAAAGTATTTGAATCTGAATTAGATAAAGACATATTTTAGTAAAAGTACAGTGAAGCGTTTGATTTTGCTATTATTTCATTTGCAAGCTACGACTCTATTATGACTTGACTATGAATCGATGAGATGGTGTTCTAGTTTTCATTATAGTTTTTATGTATAGGTATTTGTTTTAGTTTCAAAGTCAGATAATATTGGAGCCCAATATAGATGGACATACATTTAGTTCAAGTACCTTACAGTGAGATTTATGATTATGTTATTATTAAAAAATTAAGTAGCATGGCTTTGAATCGACTTTAATAGTCTGTCTTCTGATAAAAGATAAGTTAAGAATGAATGTTTAAAAGTTTTTTATCTCTAAGTACACGTTTTAGAATTAAAAAATCAGAAGTATTGAAACCGGAAGTAGATGTAGACATACTTTATTATGAGCACTATGTGATCATTTCATGTGCATGATGTAAGATAATGGATCGATGCGATGAGATTCTAATTCTCATAAATAGGCTTTTAAGTATTTATGATGCAATTAAATTATAACCGGAAACAGATATAGCCCTGTGTTTTAGTGCAAGTACATGTACATTACATTGAGGTGTTTTATCATGGTACTATTTCCTTTGCAAGCTGTAAGAATCGATACGATGAGGTTCTAGTCCTCAGAAATGTTAAGGTCTTTATGCATAAGTAATGCGTTTGAGTTCATATCAATTCTAGTTGTAAACTTAAGGGGAAGAGGGCGCTATCACTCTACGCAAAGCGAACGCGGCCATAGACTTTTTGTAATTTGCACAGTTTTTTCACATTTGTTTTCTTGATTATGGCGAGCAACTACCTTTTCGAAGAAATGATCAACTTGAATAAGTACGCTAAGAGTCTGAACGTTTCAAAAATAGGAATAACTTATTGCAAAGGGGGAAAAAAGTCCTGTCACTTGTGTCAATTCGAAATCCTAGTGAGATCCAAATTCCTGTACAATATGGCCAACTTTTGCTCTCAAATAGCTCATACGCTGCATAGTCATCTTCCTCGATTACGCATATTATATTACACCGTAATGATCAAGCAGTTTTTAAAAGCTTGAATCTCAGCTTTCAGATATGGTAACATGTCATTTCGATTGGTTAGAAAAAAGTCCTGTCATTTGACATTATCACAAACGAAATCTTTACTCGATGGGTCAATATTCCGCATATCACATGCATTGCGCAGTGTGACGTGCGTTCTTCGCCAAGATGTGACAAGATCACTATTTATATCAATAATCGTTAGGAACATTCAATCTATGATGAAATAAAGATTCTGATTACAACTTTAGCACCAATGGTGTTATAGGCTTGCCAAATGTCTTTTTCCCCAATCTGGTCTTCGAGGCATCTACCTACGAAAAACTATGATAAAAGTTCAATTATTTTATTCATGTCCATGACTAATTTCCTCGAACGGGATCGACCAACAATACGATTTTACCACAGGGAAGTTTCTTAGACGAGTTTTTGTACGCTAAGTAATAATTGCATGCAGTTGTCAATCGGTCGCTTCCGCCGTTAGCGCGGGTTTTGTTGATATAATGTAGAGCCGTATAATTTTCTGCGCTCAGAGCTGCATGTATTTCCCCATAACTCATGAATGTAATGTTGCGTTTCCCTCCTCAAATAATGGACGCGTCTTTATGTTAATAATTGTCATACGTTAGATTTACATTTCACTGGAGTAGAATTGATATGGACACACAAAGCATTGTAATCAGAAGTAGATGTAGACACACTATAAAAACAGCGTTGGTTATTAGTAGAGTGTATAATGGTTTACAAATATTTAACTATTTGGACAGTAAAAACTATGTATATCAAGCAATGTGTCACTGCTTTTCCCTTTTTAACGCCTATTTCAACTTTGAATTAATGATAAATTGCAATATATGGATTTAATTCAAAACAAACAGAAATTCGGATAAGCTTTCATTTGTATTCATTATATACTTCTGTGACAATGACCAATAAAAAAAAATTTAAATTATATATATATATATATATAATATATATATATTATATATATATATATATATGTATATATATCACTGTTGCCCATAAAGGTTGATATTACTTTGAGTGCTCCAGCACATCATTTTACTCTGGCTATAATTTCTCGAAGTTGTTTGTCCCTGCTTCCACTTATGGGGACCTGGCTAATTAATTCTTGACGTTCCCCAAACTATTCCATGGGAAAGAAAAATCAAATACTTGTCAGCCCCACATGCCATTTTCGCAATTTTGTTCATTTTGGGCCCCTTTTTGTTTACCCGGCTGAATAAGGCCCCCTCAATCCTACCGCCACGAAACGCGTCTGAAATGTAGGGTTGTTATTGTTCTTTATGCTAAATGAAGTTTAAGGTTTAAGTATTTCGTCTCTTGTCTAGGGGAAGGGTCAAAGTTTATTTCGATAGGGGTTAAAAATTGATTTTATTCATTTTTACAACATGGAAATTTCTATCATCCCAAAATTGTATTGTAGAATCTCTGCCAAAAATAAATCATAATGAAAAATAGACTATAGTTACCGTTTACAACCTTGTCAATAAGGCTAAAACAAAATTTTGGGGAAAATTAAATTAATCAAGGGTTAATGGTTGTTTTTCATTTCCTTTGTTTTTACCATAAAATAAGGATAAAATATTTCAATTTTTCACCAATCTCACTTTTTACTTCAACCCCTCCCTAGACAAGAGACAAAAGCACATAACCTTAAAACTTAATTTAACGTAAAGAACCATATTAACCCTACACTTTAGACGCGTTTCGCGGGGTTAAGATGAAGGGGGCCTTGGTCAGCTGGGTAAACAAAAAGGGGCCCCAAAATTACAAAAAAATGTCAAAAATGGGCATTGTGGGGGTTGACAACCCTTTTTTATTTTTCATTTCCCGGGAATGGATGGGGGAACAACCATGATATAACCAAGGTCCCGAAAAGTGAGCGGGGGGACAGTTAATTTCATGAAATTCCAGTTGAAGCAAACATATGCTGGTGAAGCACGAAAAAAATATCCAACCTTTCTGACCAACAGTGTATATATATATATATTGGTGTGTATGTAGCATGTATTATTGCTGTCTATTATTCTATGTTTCCTATTCAAAGGTAATTAGTTATTATTAAATTTATTACTTACTTAACTTGATTAAACTTATTTACTAAATTACAGCATTCCATATAAGAATATTGAGTGTCTATTTACAAAATTAGCAAAGTGACGAGGCCTATTATTTTTACTTAAAGAGAGAGAGAGAAAAAAAGAACAAGAGATAAAAAGAGAAATGTGAGAGAGGGAGAGAGAGAGGAGGGGCGAGAGAGAAGAAGAATTTCAATATTGTTTGAATTAAAACATATGAACTGTAAATTCCATTTGAATTATCTTTGTTTAAAAATATGGACTGACTATTGGTTGTTCGGCAGCCCCCGTTGATACAAAAAGTGTATTGTAAGGGTTGTTCGGTATTGATAATCAGGCCTTGTGGGTAGTTTTTACGGGGAATCTCCACTGGCAATACCCAGTGTATAGTGTAGTGATACACACATTGAGATGTATGCTATTTGCATCTCTATGGATACACAGGTACCGGTATAGTACATGTAGTACGACGATCGAAGTCATATTAACCACAGAGATGTTTGAATCAACATCCAGAGCTGGCTATTGCTGACTATACATAATTTACATTATCGGTGCATATCATTTTCATACGTTGGCTAACAAGAGTCTACCCTTCTCGACGGGAGTGGTATGCGTCGGTTTGACGCTGGTAACTTCTTATAATTATTTTAAAAAATAAAATAAAAAATGAGTGATTACGTTGGTTTGAATGTTGGTGGTAAGATCTATCGGACATCGCGACTCACTCTCACACGGTATCCAGACAGTTTCTTTTCAACTTTACTAGACGGTGACATACCATCTGAACAAGATGACCAAGGAAACTATCTGATCGACCAAGATGGCAAAATATTTCGCCACGTCCTGAATTTCCTGAGATATGGAAAACTAGAACTACCAGAAAGGTTCGACGAACCTAGTATATTGAGACGTCAGGCAGATTTTTTCTTGCTTCCTGATCTCAAAAACTCGATAGATTCGATAGGGCTGGTGTTTCGTGATGGCAAAATATTCAACATGACCAAAGAAATTTGGTCGAGAGAAGGGTCTTTTTTCACCAAGATGTTGAAGGGAGAAGTTTCCGTCTTAAGAGACCCACAAGGAAACTACATGTTGAACAGAGATGGCAGTGTGTTCCACCATATCCTGAACTACCTCAGATATGGAGGTATCTTGGATCCCATCACATCAGATGAGTTAGATCGTCTCAAGGAAGATGCCAAGTACTTTGGACTCGATGTGCTTGGAAGCCATATTCAGAGTATTCAGAACATCGAAGGTCAGTCTTATTTCTTCCACTTGTATTGGTGTCCGTCATCTCCCTGTGTGGTATATGGTGATGATCTTAGCTCTTTATTTAGTATCAGTACCAAGTATATTGGAGAGGGAGGGGCACAGTCTGGAGTGTTGGATATGGCTAAAATAAATCCAAATGGACCTGCTAGCATCCAAGATGTAGATAATTATGTCAGAAAGTTGGTCACATCAAAACACTTTAATCATCACTCTAGTCCACAAGTTGTATTCAAACACGTTCGACTCAACTCAAATTGCATCAGGTTGGAAGGAATATATCAGTTCAAGACATAGAGCACTGGTACTAATAGGCACCAGAAAGGGTGGTGGCAAAGGGCGACGGAGACAATTCTCCCAATATTTCAAGTTGCCCCGGAAGTCCCCGCCGCCCTCCCCCCCCCCAATCCAATCCACTCAAAAACTGATGTGTAATCTGCATAATACGGCAAGATGGGGACAAATTCTACCAACTTGGGGCCGGTATAGCAAGGTATAACTCATTAGAAATTTCTAAAGCTAAATATAAATTGAAAAGTTTTGAGAGTATTTTCTTTTTCTTTTGGTTGCCCTATCGCTATGCACTCCATCAAAAATCCATAGTCAATGAAAAAGGTGTCGAATCCTTTGTAGGAAATTGTAAAAGGCTGCCTAAACTAGTGTAAATATCAGATCCTATTTTTTGTTAAAGTTCACTCTTGAAGGGGTACACATTAGAAAAGAGTGAATTTAGAATGAAATAATTAAGAGTGAACTTGGAGTGAATATACACTTTTTTCACTCGTTTTGGAGGGAAGGAGGGACAAACTTACAAGGTATATAACCTATACTACATGTAAACATGCTGTAGCCGGAGTAGCTTAAAAACAGCTAGAATGGTTGTGTTCTGTTTTTTAATCGCTGTGAGATTGATACGAGGTTTCATGTAGAGTTGAGCTGGGAGTTAAGTATTGAAATCGGATGCAGATTTCGACATAACACTTTAGCACAAGTAGCTCAGTACCTGTTTATAATTACTTGGAGAGCAAATCACATTTACATCTTACTGTTGTGTTTTTGTTTTTGTGTTTTATGTGAAGTGCCTTGAGCAAATTTATTCAGAAAGGCGCTATATAAGAATATGTTATTATTATTATTAGCTTGTGGAGAATGTGTATTGTATAGCATTTTAAACAATGTAAGCTATACGAGGTGTATAAAACATATTAAAGTCCGAGTTCTCGTAAAACATGATGGTTCTTAAGTATCAGTCTTTGTTTTATCATTAAAATTCAGAAGTATTGAAGTTAGAAATAGATGTAGACACTCTTTTACAGAAGAGCGTATATTATTTAAATAGCACACGCTTTTTTTTTAGTTCTACTTTGAATAAATTTTAAGTTTATTTCAATAGAGGATACCTTATCAGGCGCGTATCCAGGATTTGGCACCCCGGGGGGCCCGATGTGATTTTTATTTTGGCGCCCCCCCCCCCCCAGTGGTGGATCCACAAAGGTACATCCTAATTTTGGGGCCTGCGGCACGGCAAACCAAAGGTCATCATATATCAACCATAGGGGTAGGTTTGAGAGGTTAATCAGCTCAAATCATGCCCAATTTTCCGTTTTTACTTTTTTTTTTTTTTTTTTTTTTTTTTTTTTTTTTACATTTTGCTCAATTTGGCACCCCCTAAGGTCAATTTGGCGCCCCTTTCAGGTCATTTTGGCGCCCTTTCGGGCGCCTACCCGGGCCCTTAAAGCCCCCCTCCCCCAAATAAAAAAAAAAAAATACGCGCATGCTTATAACTGGGAAAAGTATTTGAGTCTGAATTAGATAAAGACATACTTTATGCGGCGGTCACAACTCGTCGTAGGCTACGGGGCACGTGTCATCAACGTAGCCTGCGTTGCATGTGCAATGCACGCACATGTCGTTGGTCAATTTCTGCGATTCCTGCGTTTCTGTAGTAAGGGTATTGGAAAAACTTCCTGCACGTCGTACATGCATTGTACCTGCAAGGTACCTCCGCTGCACGAATTTTCTACGAAATCCGTCGTAGGGAGTTGCACGTCGAAGGTACGGCGAGTTGTGACCGCCGCATAAGTAAAAGTACAGTGAAGCGTATGATTTTGCTATTATTTCATTTGCAAGCTATGACTCGATTATGACTCGACTATGAATCGATGAGATGGTGTTCTAGTTTTCACTATAGTTTTTATGTATAAGTATTTGTTTTAGTTTCAAAGTCAGATAATATTGGAGCCCAATATAGATGGACATACATTAGTGCAAGTACTTTACAGTGAGATTTATGATTATGTTATTATTTTAAAAAATTAAGTAGCATGGCTTTGAATCGACTTTAATAGTCTGTCTTCTGATAAAAGATAAGTTTTTAACGAGAGAGGGCCTACATACCATTAGCAAGCTCTAAGACTGAATTTATAAGATGATTTTTCTAGTTCCAATGGATGTTTAAAAGTTTTTTATCTCTAAGTACATGTTTTAGTATTTAAAAATCAGAAGTATTGAAATCGGAAGTAGATGTAGACATACTTTATTATGAGCACTATGTGATCATTTCATGTGCATGATATAAGATAATGGATATAAGTAGCATGGCTTTGAATCGACTTTAATAGTCTGTCTTCTGATAAAAGATAAGTTTTTAACGAGAGAGGGCCTACATACCATTAGCAAGCTCTAAGACTATGAATTTATACGATGATTTTTCTAGTTCCAATGAATGTTTAAAAGTTTGTTATCTCTAAGTACATGTTTTAGTATTAAAAAATCAGAAGTATTGAAATCGGAAGTAGATGTAGACATACTCTATTATGAGCACTATGTGATCATTTCATGTGCATGATATAAGATAATGGATCGATGCGTTGAGATTCTAATTCTAATAAATAGGCTTTTAAGTATTTATGATGCAATTGTATTATAATCAGAAATAGATATAACCATATACTTTAGTGCAAGTAGATGTACATTACATTGCGGTGATTTATCATGGTAATATTTCCTTTGCAAGCTGCAAAAATATGAATCGATACGATGAGGTTCTAGTTCTCAGAAATGTTAAGGTTTTTATGCATAAGCAATGCGTTTGAGTATGACACAAAGAAGCATTGTAATCAGAAGTAGGTGTAGACACACTTAAGCCAAGTGTTGGTAATTAGTAGAGGGTATAATGGCTTATAGTTTCTCAACTTTTATAAGCTCTGTGTATCAAGCAAATGTGTCACTTTTTTTTAACGGCTATTTCTTCTTTAAATATTTGCAAGAGTAAGACAATGTAATAATAAACTATAATATATGGATTTTATTAAAACAGAAATGTGGATATTTAGCTTTCATGGTATGCTTTTATTATCACGATGACCATAAATAGAATAAAAAATGTCTATGCACATTTTGTTTGCCTAGTTCCTTATTTTACCCATTTCGAGGTATTTTATTGCTGTAACTGAATTACAGCTTTACATATAAGAAGATTCAGTGTCTATTTACAAAATCAGCAAAATGACTAAATTCTTTCATAAAGAGAGAGAAAGAGAGAGAGAGAGAGAGAGTGAGAGAGTGAGAGAGAGAGTGTGAGAGAGAGAGAGAGAGAGAGTGAGAGAGAAAGAGAGAGAGAGAGAGTGAGAGAGAAGAAGAAGAAGAATTTCAATATCGTTTGACTTGATAAAGATGAAAATATAAATTGCATTGGAAATATCTTAGATTGTTCAAAATTTATTATTGTTATACCACTATAACTCCCTCCTCCATCCCGACACCAATGCAATATATAAAATAGTTGATGTGAACGTCTTGAGAAGAGAATGTGAATAGGAAGAACTTAAAATAGTCCTAAATATGATTTAGGCTGCAAGATGTATTCTATGCATCTAATGAGGTCTAATGAGGTCCTTATCTAAGTATTAAATCAGGCTTTAAAGGTTTTTTTTAAACACTCTGGACAAAGTGGATTTCAGAAAAACTGAAATTAGAGTGAATTTGAGTAGATTAAAAGAAAAATTTGAGTTCATTTAGCGTAAAATTCGAGGTAATTTAAAGTTAAATTTAAATGAATTTGAGGGGGAAATTAGTTTCACTCATTTTGGAGTGACATAAGAAATCCCTCTATGACGCTTTTCTAATGTTCACTCCTTCAAGAGAGACCATTTTCACTTATCTCTACACAACCATGTACTATACTGGCCATAATTAAGCCCTCGCCCCCTCAAAACCAAAAATGCAAGGCTTTCTGTAAATTGTAATATGACATTTATAATCATAGTGCTGTTTTTGATCCACTTTCTATCTTCTTTTCATTCCTGAGGGGAAGATAATGACCACACTCCGTAATTTTTCAACCACAGGCGAGGACAAAAGAAGGGGAAAAGGCACCTCTGAATTAAATTTTTCAGAAGTCGGGACTATCAGTGGAAAAAAAACATTATAAAGCTTTCTTGTATTTTGTCCAAAAACTGTGTACATGTTTTGTTTACACTTTTCCAAAAGAAATAATTGCTATAAGGTTCCAAAACAAGGGCGGAGCAAGAAAATGTGGCTCGCCGAGAAGATGAATTTATTTGTGCTGTTGCCAAGGAATATTTTGCCCTGTGTTGCAAATACGTTTTCCTGCAATTTCCTTCCACTGATACATTCACAGTTATCATGATTATATTTGGTCTCATAAAGAGAATATATTTAATTCACTATAGTAAGTGGACTTTTCACATATATGTATTACATTTTGCTTGATAATCACGATATCTTATTACAGTGCAAACCCCCTAGAAACGGCACAAATATATTCTCGGGGGCCCGCCGTCTCGCTCTACCCTTGTATTTACTCATTAATTTACGTTTTAGGGACTCTGGCAGTGACTATTGTTTGTTGGGTATTTTTGTTATACTAACTGTTCGTCCATTTTCAAGAAAGTATTGTAAAAACGACTAGAGATAAGTTTATAAGAGCGCTCGGGGGAGTTTGATTTCTATAGGCTGCGCGTACTGCCTATTCAGCCATACTTTGACAAAAGGAAGCAAGTAACAAAAGTGATAATTTCTTTAACTCTTTGCACGCCACATTAATTTTAAGCATAAAATCTCATCTTTCATTTGACGAAATTTGTATTACTCAATTGTCATGCGTGAGTGAGGAAGAACAATTTGGAGAGAGGAAACCAAAAAGTCGTTTGGCAGGTGGCATCTGGAATTTTGTTTAAAATCTACATATTTAAAAAACCCATTTCCTGCCCTGTCATATGACACCGCAACCAATAAAAATGCTTAAGAAATAAGAAAGTTGTGTTCATTTCAGTCCTTTTCAGCTGACTTGATTAACCTTGACTAACCAGTTCTTTTTAATTGCAATCTTCAAAGCATGAAATCTTTTGTTATACCTCTGCCTAGTGCAAGGACGGGCAACAGTCAAACAACTTTGTTGAATGAAATTATTAAAATGCAAGCACTATTTCAAATGATCATAACTTTCATATTTCCCGAGCATTTTTATCGGTCGTGGTTTCACATGAAAGTGCAGGAAATTAAGTTTTTAAATAGGTAAGAGATATTAAAATACTGCCCGCCAAACGACTTTTTGGGGTTCCTCTCTTCAAATATTGTTTTACCCACATATGCATGACAATTGGGTAATATAAATTGTATCAAATGAAAGAAGAGACTCTATGCTGGGTCATTTATGAATTTTGATTAAGATTAAGTTATGATAAAACATCGATTAATCTCGGTTTCGTTTTTTTTCTGGGACGCACTGTATTGTTGAACAGGCTTTACTCCATAAGTAATTTCCTCAGGAAGTCCCCAATGAAAGTATTCAGTGCAGTAACAACTTACACCGTATGGTGTAACAACTTACCCCGTATACGGGGTAGGTTGTTACAAAAAAAATGTCTTCATTAATTAAGCTGTAGTTAATTAGTGTTTACATTTTTTCAAGTTTTATGTGCCTCAGGTTTTAGCCAACATAACAGGCTAACTACAGACCCAAAATGGAGTGTGTGAGTACTTTCATTAGAATTATCTGGCCCAAAATATGAATTTTGTAACGTCCATCCCCGGTCTCCCCTATACTCATGTACAACGACACACATTATTCAGGAACATCCTCCCTTCACAAACAACATCGAATTCTAGGACGAGTTAATGTGTACCCCATTTCACTGACAATCGGACTCTCATCTTGAGCTCATCTGATCCCCAAAATGTCAATTTTGATGAGTTCCGATGAAATCTCACCCGAGGAGCCTGTTTTGGTGACTCTGATTTTTTTATTATCTGCATGAAATCGGATGGAAAGACTGGTATCTGCCCGATATCTGTCCGTCGTTTCCACCGGCTTGTCCAATCCATGCATTTGCTTTCGGAGGGTAATTTGGGGGCTATCTGACTCTAAACTGGCACTTCCAACATCCATCTGATACGAGCCCAACTCTAATCAAATTAATCAGTCACTTCTCGGAGTTCGATCGTACATTGACCCGATACTACCAACATTCCACAGTCGGGTTGAAACGACACTTCTTTTCGCAAACTTGATATAAAAAAACACTAATTGAAATAAGAGGAGTACCTGATCACCCAATATTAATCAGATGTCGGCCAGAGACGTCGGACAGCTGAAAACAATAGAATCTTATAGACATCGGACTGACTGACACATATCCAATATTGACTCGAGGTCGAAAACGGAAATGGTGTCCGGTCAGTCCGATAGCGAACTAAGGCCTCAGCTTAGTTCCCTCACCGGACTATTTTGCCTATTTGGATCCCGTCCAACACGTCGGACAAGTACCTGATAGTCGACAATCACACGTCGGACCATCAAAGTTTGACATGAGACCACTCGGTGGGTAACCAGAAGGATTAAAAATTGCGTCCTAAATTCTCAGTGGAATGGGGGTATAGTATGAAGTCATATTAAACCGTAAAGATCATTGAATCAACGGGGAGGGTCCACGAGTCCTCGGTCCCACGAGTCCTACGTCCCACGAGACCTCGGTCCCACGAGTCCTACGTCCCACGAGGCGAATATTTTCCACAGTCATGTCCCAGCACGAGACCTACGTCCACGAGTCCTACGTCCCACGGGCCGAGTTATTTTTCCGACGAGTCCTACATCCCACGAGTCCTACGTCCCACGAGACCTACGTCCACGAGTCCTACGTCCCGAGACCTACGTCCCACGAGTCCGTACGTCCTTCGAGGCTGAAGTATTTTCCCGCCGAGTCCTACGTCCCACGAGTCCTCGTCCCACGAGGCCTCGGTCCCACGAGTCCTACGTCCCAACGTCCTACGTCCCAGAGGCGATTTTGCTCATATGTATTTTCTTTTATCAGAATGTTTTTCAACATCAATGAAATTTTGTGTAAGCTGAATTATACAACATGAATTAATTTAGTTGTGGTTAATACCATAGGCATAGCATGGGATAATGGTGGCATCTCATTTCGCGGAGGCGGGTTTTGAGACTGATTTCGGACTATGTCTAAAGAGTCCTATCCTTGCTCAGTAGTGAGGGTCCAGGATTACTGGAGGGGGGGAGGTCCAAAATTTTCGGTTTAAAATGTACGGTCAATGAGTGGTTTTCAAATTATAGGGGCGCGTCCTCCCCCTCCACCCCCGATCCGCCTCTGCGTCCAGAGACGTCGCCGCGACAATAAAAAAAAAAAAAAAAAAAAAAAATTATAGGAGGCTCTTCCGCGACGGAAAAGAGTATCGGAGACTCTCGGGACAAGTTTCAAAACCGTTCACACTCGTCTAACAAGTCTAAAAGTAGTCCAATTCCGTCTCAAATCATCTCGGCGAAATAGCTTCCACCATTAGTTGCGGTATTTTTTAATGAATGTAGTTCTTGGTTTACATGAAAATAAGATTTACATCCTTGAGAAATCCTAATTACATATTTATCAAATGATTTACATTTAATCTAATCTCGATTTGACGAGATCATAATTCATGAATCCGAACAGGGGTCGTAGACACGGGGGGGGGTGCATCCTCAATTAAAAAGATGGGGGATGGCATGTAACATCACCCCCTTCCCGAATTTACGCGGGTGATATGTATTTTTTTAAAGCTGAATGGGCTTTCCACATCGTGTTTCTTCCATCATGTCCACGGAACTCTAACAATTTTCGCTCGCGCTTATTATTGTTATTATTTTTATTTATTTATCATTATTATTTTCATTATTAAAATCCAGATTAATTATTTATATTATCTATTATATCTTTAGCAACATAGAGTTTCACATTTTGGCAGTCATCAAACAAAAGAAAATAGTCGGGATATGCATTACACCAAGTTCTTTATTCATTTCATGTCAAATTTTCGACGGACCTGCGTCTTCATCAGGAATATATTTTTGTAAATTATACTCCTGCCGAAGACGGAGGTCCTTAAAAAATGGAGAAGAATAATAAAAAACTTGGCGTAAATGCATAGTCCCATATTTGCTTTTTATTATATTTTAATGTATGTTTAAGCCTATTTTAATTGTATTTATACTTATAATTGCAAAAAAATTGCAGAGTACACAAATTTTGACATAAATAAATTAGCTTAATTACTTTTATCTACTAGAGGTGTATGCAGTTCTCGCTATACAGTAGCGGAAGCAGACAGAGTCACACAATGACTTACAGGGCGTAAACCCATGCGTAAAACATAATAGAGCCGCTTTTGTCCCAACATTGGCCACCAGAAATGAGTTCAATTCGATTTTCTTGGATCTGCGCCTGACTATATTCTGCAGAATTAACCCTCCCTCCCCATCCCATTCCCTTCGGGTCCACGTGTTGTTTTGTTAACCTTCGTTAATAATTGAGCATTTATTATGATTCTTATATTGCAGATTCTGTTCATTTAGCCTAAACTTTCTGCTCGCATGGTATTTAGATTTGTGGAGACGAAATGGGCTCAGGCCCCCAAATTGGTTTTTTTTTTTTGTTTTGTGTTTTGTTTGTTTTGTTTGTTTTTTTAGCTTGCGCGTCTTGCTCGCTTAGAATTAAATAGGCCTTATAGGATTAATGAAATAAAATTTGGCACATACCAGGCTACTGGTACGGCATGTTTGTTAAATTCATTGGTAATCAATGCAGTATTTTTTATTTTTTTATTATGCAAGATTCGGTTATTTAACTCATAACATTTCCGCTCGCGCTTCGCGCTAGCTTTGTATATTTGCTGAGTAAATTCTGCACAACCCCTCAAATCTGCCCCAAAATCAATTAAAAGACTTTGAAAAAATGCCAGAGATGTTTGATTTTGGGTGGCGATTCCCTGGAGACCCAGAAGATGGTCACGGGCGACATCTGCAGGCCTACAGAGACTGGGGTCGCGAACTAGTTGCGACCGATTTTGTGTATAGTAGTAGACAAAAGAGTATCCGGCGATGTCAGGTTGCTTGCAGCTAGCAACTGGAAAGATTTTAAATCAATATCCCCGCACCTCTCCGGAGACTCAGGAGAATCTCCACGACTCTCGAGACTCAAATCGCGAAACTATCTAGCACTCGTTGCCAATAACTCATTAAGATATGGCATTGCTTCCTTGAAAACAAAGGTATGAATCACAGTTGTTAAACAGAAATAAAAGTGAAGCACAAATAATGTAGGGCACTTTTCTAATGTATTCCTTTTCATCAAACTGCGTGACCTACTAAAAACATTTTGGTTACATGTGGTTACATGTGGGGGTGGCGGTGGTATACCCATTCTAGGGGGCACTTTTTCATTGTTTTTTTTTTTTGTTATTCAGGGGCGGCCTCCTTTCCCCTGGTCAATGACTGTCTGACACCAAAACACAGCAAACCTAATAAGTTCAAGAAGAAATTTCAATAAAACATTTCATGCGGATGGAAAAAGGCCTACCAACCGTTTTATTTATTTATTTATTTTTTGTCGTCGGGGGGGGGGCTTTCCTATTTTTACGAGGGGGGCACCTTCAAGCCCCTCCGTATCTATGTATGTAAATTCATCATTTGTTTTAAACTGCAACATTGCAGTGACGCCTTGCGTATGTGAACCTTAACACATTCCAATTTGTTATATCTTGGGGCCGTCGGGGGGGGGGGGAGGGGTGTTTGAAAACTTATCATAAAAATCAGAAAACTCACTCACCTTGTTTCAGATTTTTAAACGCCCAATTTTTGTTCATAATAAACATATATTAACCCTACTCAGAAACACACTGCTCATGGGGTTTCTCTTAACCCCCCCGCTCCCCCTGCCCATTCAAAATCAAATTAAATTCGCCGCCGCCCATCAAGTACCCCCTCATGTGCTCTATGATCAGCCTAAAATTGAATGGAGTGGACCCTGCTTCGAAACCCAGACAGTCTCTCGGATAGTGACGTTAAAGGTCGGTGCCAGACGTAAATAATCATATCTGATTGATAACGTCTGCTAAACCCAATACCCCCCCCTAAGTTAAGATCAATTTGTTGCCCTAAGTTTTAGATCAGTTTAGCGCCCTATGTTGAAGATCGATTTAGGCGCCCCTACATACAGTCGATGTGGACCCCTAAATTTAAAATCAATTTGGCACCCCCTCAGTTTCTGGTACTCTTATTAAAGTAATTTGATGCCCCAGGATTTTGGATTAAATTGGCGCCCCTACAGCGTTTAATTTGAACCCCTAAATATACGTCAATTTTGCGCACGTATAATTTTTTATTATTTTTTAAATCATTATTATTCCTGTTCTCTCTCTCTCCGGCTCTTCTTTCTTTCCCCTTTTTTTTTTTGGTTCTTTGTCTTTTTTCTTTTCCTTTTGTCTTCTACTCCCCCCTTTCTCCCCTTTCCTTCTTCTCTCTCTCTCTTCTCTCTCTCTCTTTTCTCTATTTCTTTCATCCTTTGTGGCGCCCCTTTCCCCTATCGGGCCAGTGCCGTGGACCCCTCAGAATAGCTGATGCTACTTCAAGTATAATCATAATTTCCCGATTTACAAAACCTGCAGCAACCAATGCCCGTTGTAACTAATCAAAACTTACAAGATCATGAATCTAGTATACATTTGAGACATTTCCATCATAAATTTAGTCAATTTTTGACGCAGCCAACTCATTATGATTAAAATATGCCGATATGAGAAAAATCGGCTCGTGGACGCGAGGACTCGTGGGACGTAGGACTCGTGGGACGTAGGTCTCGTGGGACGTAGGACTCGTGGACGTAGGACTCGTGGGAAAATACTCGCCTCGTGGGACGTAGGACTCGTGGGAGCGTAGGTCTCGTGGGACGTAGGACTGCGTGGGACGTAGGATCTCGTGGGAACGTAGGATCGTGGGACGTAGGACTCGTGGGAAAAATACTCGGCCTCGTGGACGTAGGACTCGTGGACGTAGGTCTCGTGGGACGTAGGATCGTGGGGAAAATATTCGCGCCGTGGGACGTTGACTCAGTGGACCGAGGTCTCGTGGGACGTAGGACTCGTGGGACCGAGGACTCGTGGGAAGACCCCGAATCAACAGGGCTCGCAATTTATAGTTAGTTATTGTCATAAGGCTGTACAGCGTAAGTAGTTTCCACGGGGAATCCCCACTGAAAGTACTCGGTGTAATGTACAATGACACACATGACCCAGGAACATCCTCTCTGCACAAACAACAGCGACTTCTAGGACAAGTTAACGTGTTAGTGCGAAGTTATATTAAACCACAAAGATCTTTGAATCAACAAGGCTAGCTATTGGCTGACTATACAGAATTTTCTTTATCGGTGATATCATTTCATACGTTGGTTAGAGTCTACCCTTCGCGACAGGACTAGTAGCCCACGTCAGTTTACTTTTGGTAACTTGTTATAGGTTTAAAAAAAAAAAATGAGTGACTACATTGGATTAAATGTTGGTGGTAAGATCTATCGGACATCTCGGCTTACTCTCACACGGTATCCAGACAGTTTCTTTTCAACTTTACTAGACGGTGACATACCATCTGAACAAGATGATCAAGGAAACTATCTGATCGACCAGGATGGCAAAATATTTCGCCATGTTCTCAATTTCCTGAGATATGGGGAACTAGAACTACCAGAAGGATTTAACGAGACTGGTATATTGAGACGTCAGGCAGATTTTTTCTTGCTTTCTGATCTAAAAAAACTCGATAGATTCGATAGGGCTGGTGTTTTATGATGGGAAATTATTCAACACGACCAAAGAAAATTTGTGGAGAGAAGAGTCTTTTTTCACCAAGGTGTTGAAGGGAGAAGTTTCCGTCTTAAGAGACCGACAAGAAAACTATATCATGGGCAGAGATGGCAGTTTGTTCCACCATATCGTGAACTACCTTAGAGATGGAGGTATCTTGAATCCCATCACATCGGATGAGTTGAAACGTCTCCAGGAAGATGCTGAGTATTTTGAACTCAATGTGTTTAGAAATCATATCCAGAGTATTTTCAGCCTGAAAGACCTACGCCTTACTTATATATTGCACGTGTATTGGTGTCCATCATCTCCCTGTGTGGTATACGGTGCTAGTCTCAGCTCTGTATTTGATATCAAGATCAATCATATTGTAGAGGGAAAGGTACAGTCTGGAGTGTTGGATATGGATAAAATAAATCCCAATGGACCTGCTAGCATCCAAGATGTAGAGAATTATCTCCGAAAGTTGATCATATCAAAATATTCTAATAAGTACTTTAGACCACAACTTCAAGTCAAACACGTTCGACTCAATTCAAATTGCACTAGATTGGAATTAACATATCTTTAGTTTTAAACATAGGAGCACAGGTACTCAATGACTCCGGAAACAGGGGGGGGGGGGGCAGAGGGGCAGCGATGCTCCCAATATTTCAACTTGCCACAAAAGCCTCCCACTCAACCCCAATAGTGATATGTAATCAGTATAAGGCTGCTTTGGTGGGGGTCAAATTCTACCAAGATTAACTTAGCACCTGTGAAGCAAGGCATTACAGGGGAATAAAGACAGGGCCTACATCTTTATTCTTTTGTATTAACTCATTACATTTCTAAAGCCTTAGGTATGGAAAGTTTTGACAGTAAACCCTGTTTCCCCCCCCCTTTTTTTTTTCCTTTCTTTTTTTGGTTGCTCACGCTCCATGAAATATCCATATACAAATAATGAAATTAGTATGGACACCCTTGCAGGATATGGTAAAAGGCTGTTTAAACTAATGTTATTATCAAATGAATGGGCGAGTTTGCGGGGTCCATTCGCTGCCAAAATATCTAAACTTTTTGGGACAAAATTCTCGCTCGATGAGGATTAGGGAAGGGAAGGCTTGTATAAAAACGCTTTTTAAATGCTCAGCTTTCACTATTAAGACAGAATTTCAGCTCTTGCTCGCATGATTAAATACTTAGTTGATATATTTTCCTGATGAATTTAAGATTGCCTTTGGACCTACATTTCGATCAACTAATGAAAACAAAAAAATATCTTACTTGAATATGCTATACATGTTAATAGTATACAAAATGCAAGACCTTCTTTCTGTGGGGAAAATACAAAAGCATGATAAATTTCGCCAAAAGGGGGGATTTGAGCTTAAAAGGAATTTGGAGATTCGCCCATCCCCCCTTAAAAAAATTCTTAGTCGTTTGGTAAATTCATCATATACAGCGGTGATGATAACTATATGTTAACAAATGTATAGCCTGAATTTCTATTTGAAATATATATTTATGTATCTCAAATGACTGTTTTAACTTTTAAGCTAACCCATGCCGGGGTTTCGCTGTATATTTTGGCCAATTTATTTGGTATTTTTCATAATGTGATTGTTTTTTTTATTTTTTGTTGTTGTAAAGCTGTGGTATGTCTACCTCTACATGTAGATATGACTGAAATACTGTATAAAATAATGAACGAATAATTCAATAGCCTTTTCTGTTTGATATGATTCATACAGTATTTTGAGAACAGGAAATGGATGGAGAAACTTACATTATATTAGTATACAGTATTTTTTTTTTTTTTTTTTTTAAAGAATAGCGTATAAAATCAGCTCCGTTTAAGCTACTAGTATTTGGGCTAAACTATGTTTATATTTTTCCCGATTTTGATACTGAACTCCCTGTTATATACTCTACAATGAACCTTTTAATGAATTACTATCTCACAACGATTAGGCAAGTATAATCACGTTAAAATTTAAGCTACTAGCGCCAAAGGATGTTTACAAACATATTATATGCTCTTATTATACAAGAACTGCATTGAACTATGTAAATTATGTTTCATCTAACATGTCTAATGTTATAGCCAAAATAGTTTTGGTAGAGTATATAATATGCTTTGTAAACATTCTTCAGGTCTAGAAGCTTTAATTCAAAGAGTGATTAGGCTTTATATATGCATATATATATATATATATATATATATATATATATATATATATATATATATATATATATATATATATATATATATATATATATATATATATATATTTTGAATGAAAGTTCCACGTGTTGGAAGAATGTAATATTTATTAACAACACAGAAGTGAAGATCAACATCATGCTTATTTCCAACGAAGATTTTATTTTATTTTGATTCTCAAATTTTCGGAAATACCTTTTCCTTTTTCAAGAGAGACAAGATTGAACAATAACAATAACAATAATAAATAATATATATATATATATATATATATATATAATATTTAATCGATTGCTGTTTAGAAAGTTTCGTTAGATATAACGGGGAGTAGCCTACATGTATTGAAATCTGGAGTAGATGTAGATATACTTTAATATAAGTACTAGTAGCTTGAAGCGGACTGCGGATGCTATTCTTCATAATAATTGTAAATAATTTTATCTTTTATGGAATAGCATGATCGCTTGGTTCTAGTGAATGAATCTGATTATAATAGGGAAAAAGAAAATTGTATTTGATGTGGCAATCTTAAAGACTATAGAGAGACACAAAAGTGTACACATATACATAAATTTTGATTGCATTAATAGTTGTAAGCTGTATACTATACATGGATCAACATGGGGTCCTGTTCTAATTAATTTATTGATGTAGTGTTCGAATATCGGCCTAAACGGCAGTAGTATTGAAATCGAAAGAACATGTAGGCACGCTTGAACCAAAGTAACTTACAGAATAATGTACATTATTTAAATGCGCTGTTAGGCTTTGAATCCAATTTCATAAAGTCCTCGTTTTGATAAATGATTTAAAACTTTAAAGAAATAGTTATAATAATAATGATTGACATTGGAAGTAGAAATAGGCATACTTTAGCGCCAGTAGGCCCATATTACAGTGGGTAATGAGTATAATTTTGTATTTATTTAACTTAATACAAGTTGAAAGATTATGAATCGATACGATGAAGTTTTATTTCTCGTCAATTTTGAGGGTTTTTTTTGTATAATTATATGTATTTTGTTTTATGTTATAATAATATTGTACTCGGAATTAGATATAGATATTTAGTTCAAGTACAAAGAGGTGTATTTTGTGATTATTTTCATTTGCAAGCTGTAAGATTATGAATCGGTGAGACGATGCTCTAGTTGTCATAAATGTTATGTTTTTAAGTATGTAAGTATTTTGTTGCATGTTGTATTGTATTGTAATCGAAGGTAGATACTTTAGTGTAAATACATATTGATGCTATAATAATGTGATTATTTCATTTGCAAGCTGTAAGATTAAGAATCGATGATATGATGCTCTAGTTCTCACTGATGTAATGGTTTCTATGTTTAAGTATTAAATATCAGAAGTATTGTATTCAGAAGTAGATGTAAACATACTTTAATATGAGTACTAATTGATTATTTCATTTGCAAGCTCTAACATGTCTAAGATTATGAATTGATGAGATGATGCTCTAGTTCTAACTAATGCTATTAAAGGTTTTAACATTAATGTATGAAAACATTGTATATGTTTTAGTATTAAAAATCAGAAGTATTGTAGTCAGAAGTAGATGTAGACATACTTTGATATGATACTATGTGATATTTTTATTTGCAAGCTGTAAGATTATGGATCATGACTATCATGTTTTAGTTCTCATAAATGTTTTTAATTTTTAGTTTTCTCTATATTGTGATTGTTTTGAATTGTAATCGGAAATAGATATAGACATACTTTACTGTATATAAGTACAGAGCTTTGATATGTATAATAATGTGATTATCTCATTTACAAGCTCTGATATAAGGAGTAAGATACGATGAGGGTTTTAATTCTCATAAATGATAAACTTTTTTAAGTATGAGTATATTGTTTTATGTTGTAATCATATTAATCGCAAGTAGATATAGACATACTTTAGTGCAAGTACATTACATTGATCCGCATAACTATTCTATCTTTTGCAAGCTTTAACATAATGAATCGAATATGATGATGTTGTAGTTCTAAACATGTTTTTTTGTAATGTTTAAGTATTAAAGGCATAATAATTGTAATAAGAAGAAGATGTAGACACACTTCAACAAAGTGTTGTTAATTAGTATAGGGTATAATTTTTTAAAAGTATTATTCTCCATATTTTAGACAATAAAAGTTGTGTGTATCAAACAAAAGGGTCACATTGTTGTTGCTTTTTTGTGTGTTTAACGCCTAGTTCTTGTTTAAATAATTGCAAGAGAAAGACAATCTAATGATAAACTGCTATATGGATTCAATGAAAACAAACAAAAAATATAAATAGCTCGTTTAGTTTTGATGTTGTGCTTGGTGATAAATGGCGAGCATTAACAAAATTAAATATTGTTGTGTATGCAGCATGGATTTATGTCTGCCTATTTCATTCACGTTTCCTATTTCAAGGTATTTCTTAGCAATAGAAATAATACAGCATCACATATTAAATGTTTCAGAGTCAATATTTTGAAAATTAGCAAAGTGATTATTTTTTTAAAAAGATAATAAAAAAGGAGGAAAAGATGGACAGAGAAATAAGATAGAGAGAAACCAGAGAGAGATATACAGACAGATGGGGAGGGAGGGAGAGAGAGAGAGAGAGAGAGAGAGAGAAAGAGTGTGAGAGAGAGCAATAGAGAGAGAGAGAAAGTGAAGGGGAGAGAGAGAAAAAGAGAGTGAGGGAGGGAGAGAGAGGAAGAGAGAGAGAAAGTGAAGGGGAGAGAGAAAGAGACGGAGAGGGAGAGAGAGAGGAAGAGAGAGTGAGAGATAATAGATTTGAAATTCTATATTGCTTGACTTAAACAGAAGAACTTCAAGTTGTATTCAAAATGTATTTGTTTTAAAAAATGTATTTGTTAAAAAAAACACAATGGATTGTTTAGTCATTGTGTTTCGTTAATATTACAGTTACCTCCCATTATAACGAGTTGCTTTGTGAAAACGACATGTAGTTGTATATGTGCTCAGCTAATTATAACGGGAATGGAATGTAAGTCGCAAAAATAGGTATGATTTTTCATATCCACAGATTTCCACGGATTTTGAAATAAAATAAAAAAAAACTATATATATACAGTGTGTTCCTAAAAAAAGGTAATCGAAGTTCAAAGGTCAGTCATTTCAAAAGTATAGGGTTTATTTTTGTGATTTGTTTACTAAAATATTAAGTATCTCATCAGCTTTAATTTGAGACATTGCTTACGTCCACACTGTAATGGGTCACAGAGTTAGGGTCCTTTGAAGGTGATAGGTACGAAACCCATTTTTTCCAAGTTTTTCGTTTTTAGGGTATGAAACCAACTTTTTATTAATTTTTGGTTTCATAGTTTTGGGGGGTTTTGTCAAACAAAGTTTCAATAAAATGCAATTTAATTTGTCAAAGGACCTATTTCAATGTCAATGAGAGGGGTTGGCATTTATGAGTCTCTTGAGTCGTGGAGACGTCGTGGTGACGTCTTCTGAGGGAAAATGGAACAAAAGTCAAACATGTTCAATCTTTTAGTAGACTTCTTTAAGACGCCAGCAAGTTAAAATTATGAGCCCGTTCGATTCCTTTTAATCGTTAGCAAGTTTCGACGTCTCTGCGACTTCGTGGATACTTAAGGGACGTCGCAGCAACCGTCCGCAAAGATTTCACAGAGACTTGCTCACGTATTAAAGAAGTCTACTAAAAGATTGGACATTTTTGACATTTGTTTGATTTTTCACGCGACTTTTTGCAGAATCAAGAGACGTCGCGGCGACCTCTCCGAGACTCCAGAGAACCCATGTTATTGCCAGTGAGATAGGTCCTTTGAAAAATGAGATTGCATTTCATTGAAACTTTGCGTGACAAAATCCCCAAAACTATGAAACCAAAATTTTTATAAGTTGGTTTCATACCCCCAAAAACGAAAAACTTGGAAAAATGGGTTTCGTACCTATCACCTTCAAAGGACCCTAACTCTGTGACCCATTACAGTGTGGACGTAAGCAATGTCTCCAATTAAAGCTGATGAGTTACTTAGAATTTTAGTAAACAAATCGCAAAACTAAACTATATACTTTTGAAATGACTGACCTTTGAACTTCGATTACCTTTTTTTAGGAACACACTGTATATATATATATATATATATATATATATATATATATATATATATATATATATATATTGCATCGGACATGTGCTGCACATGTCCTATGCACTGAAGATAGCTCACTAACAAAGTGAAACTGACAAAGTCGCAGCCAAAGAAATCATAAATTTTCAATACCTAAAATTGCAAAATTTTCCGAAACCACCCCCAGGAGGTTCGGTCGCTACGCTCCCTCAGTGGTAACAATTTTCCTCTCTTTTTTTTATTTCTCTCTCTCTCGTGCCTGAAAACGTACAACCGAGAAAATGACTGGAGAAGCAAGCTCTTCCATATAATTTCCTTGATAGATCCATCATCTTTCTCTATAATTTGTCTCTTTATATTCAATTAAAAAAAAAAAAAATAATTATGCTTGATAGCATTTGGTATCTCAAGTTTTAGAAACAATATGGAATTACCAGAAATGAATTCTAGCGACTTATTGGTGCTTTCAAGCGGAAACAATCGCGTGGGTATTAAATGCCGATTGTTTCCGCAAAATAAATTAACTGGATATATCCATTTGATGGAAACCCGCCGTTCGTATTAAACATTGTTCGAACATTGTCATTGTTGGAACTAATTAAACATGATATCAATTAATTTCAGCAGCACTTGCCCATTTTTGTATTCATGGTTTAGATGAAAACAATTTTCCTTCTCTCTGAAGGTTCATGGTTCATAAGCCTTGTACAGGATTGACCTGGCCATGTTAAGAATGTATAATCCACAATACATCTTCACTAGTGCTGCAGGAGACATGTTGAAACTGCATAAACTCGGGACAAATCAGCGGGTAAATATCCATGCGACTGGTTCCGGAGCAGAGCTTTGTAACCGATCGCCTACATGTATGAGTCACAGCATGTAAAATTTTAGTCATGTAGTGGAGTCAGAAATGAAAACCTATACACATGTTCTATGTTTAACATATACAAATTTACTTTATTAGATTTTAATGGTTCTAGGACATCTCCCCCGGAGGACAACTCCCCCGGGGACAACTCCCGGAGGACAGCTCCCCCGGAGGACAGTTCCCCGCACGGACATTAGTCCCCGGAGGACAAGTCCCCCAAGGAACGATCTCCCCCAAGGACAGCTCCCCAGACACTCCCACGTGAGGACAACTTCCCTCGACAACTCCCCTGTAGGACAAACTCCCCGCGAGGACAACCCCCCTGAGGACAGCTCCCCCGAGACAACTCCCCCGCAGACAACTCCCCTGCGAGGACAACTCCCCCGGAGGACATCTCCCCCGGAAGTATAGGTCCCCCAAGGACAGCTCCCCGGCATGACATTCCCCTAACTTTAAATGCTTCTATAACTATTGATTTTATGCCAAGCCTTGGTTTTCTTTCTGTTAACAATTTATACCATTCTTTTCGCATGGAGTAACACCTTCTGTAATGACAAGCAGAGGATGGGAATGGTGTTTAATGTGCTAAAATAATCATCCATTGAACCACCCCTTCCAATATAAATGGCTACTCCTTTCCTCAAAAGGTTGTTAGGTTTGGCAGATTCAGATGTACCCCAACGAAATGTGACCCTCAGAAAAGGAAAATTAATGAAAATGCAAGAAATAAAAGAGGCGTTGAAAAAAGGAAGGCGTACAGGAGTAGAAAGAGACGAGGGCGAGTGGTACATATCTCTAATCGTCTTTCAGCAAGAGGGGGGGGGGTTGAGCACGTATAAATAAGCTTAAATTAATAATTAATCACACCCTAAAAAAAAATTAGAATGGCGCAAAAGTTTTAAACGAGAAATACAATTTTTATTTATCAAAAAAAAAATCACAAAACTCAATTCCAACATCATCACTGTTTTGTCATTTTTCAAGGAATAATGTAATACAATTCATTTCATTGGGTTGGAGATTTACAGACAATTGTTATATCTGAACGGTCGTGTGTCATAAGTATGCACTTGCACAGCTTTGCATCATGCCGGTCTCGCTATCATAAGAGGGTGTTATTGCAATTAGTTGGTATGAAAATATCTCCAGAAGTAGATGAAATTAAATACATCGTCGAAATATCAACCAATTTTCACAGTATTTCCGTCACATATCCGATGAAAACATTATAATTCTAAATATTGCTGAAACAAAGCCAAAACAAAACGAAACCAAAACCCTTGTATCAAATTATGTACATGGTATTTTTGTATAATTGAAGAGTGTGAATAAATTTTCCACTTTGGACAATTCGCGCTTGAATTCATTTTTTTTTTTTTTTTTTTTTTTGGGCTAAAGAAAGATATCGGCAACCGTGTTGTAAAGAGAATAACAACGAACAGAAATAATCACATAAAAGTAAAAATTATCCTGCTTCTGGTCATTTTTAGTAAAAATTTTCGGCTCGCGCTTTGCGCTCAAGTAGATCATCCCTTCAAAAGGTTATTTTTTTTTTTCAGATTTCGAACACACCGCAAAAAATCTTAGTTACGGGCCTGACCATTGACCTACATACTCTAAAATCTAATCAGATCATCTTCCTATGGAGATTTAAGATTAAAGTTGATATCTCTCTCTCTCACTTTTGACGATAAAATTCGGTTCCAATAGCAGTACGCCTCTATAGCTGCCAGACTTTAACACCCTTCGCCGGAAAAAACAAAAATTGCCAAAGATTTTGTATTTCTATGAATGGCTATTTCGGTTTAAAAAACAAAACAAAACAAAAGCAATAATCGCAAATGGAGCAAAAATTAACGAGTGCATGTGGATCTGTTATCTGGAATGGTTGAATTTTCCTCCGGGGGATTTGTCCTGCGGGGTAGTTGTGCTGCGGGGGAGTTGTCCTCCGGGGGAGTCGTCCTCCGGGGGAGTTGTCCACCATGGGAGTTGTCCTCCGGGGGAGTTGTCCTCCAGGGGAGTTGTCCTCCGGGGGAATTGTCCTCCGGGGGAGTTGTACTCGGGGGATAAGTCCTCTGTGGGACTTGTCCTCCGGGGGAGTTTTCATCGGGGGAGATGTCCTCCGGGGGAGTTGTCCTTGGGGGGACCTGTCCTCCGGGGGAGATGTCCTGCGGGGGAGTTGTCCTCCGGGGGTGTTGTCCTCCGGGGGAGTTGTCCTCCGAGGGAGTTGTCCTCCGGGGGAGCTGTCCTCCGGGAGTTGTCCCCGGGGGAGTTGTCCTCCGGGGGAGATGTCCTGATACGGATTTTAATATATTATAAGAACTCTTTGTAAAATGACCGTTATTTCAAGGTCAGTCCAAACATAAAAAGGCATGGGGAATAGGGGCTCTAAAATTGTCAAATGATAAGAAAAGATAAACATCCCCTGTGCCCTGTAACATAAAGACTTACAATGGATACAAAATTATGATCTATATCATCTACGTAGCCGCATCATGGACAGGGTGCCCCAAGATGATATTCCTTGCCCGAGCCCTTACGCTAATCTTAATCATATCCTAATCCACGACTGTACCTACGCTCCAAATGAGGCTACTGAGATAAAAATCAATCGTAACTTGAAATCCTAGGTATGTTAACTCTTTGCCTGTCACATTAATTTTAAGCATAAAAAAAAAGACTTTCTCTTTAATTATTAAAGATAGTATAACAATATTTGCTTAGGAGAACTAGGAGAAATTATGCCTCATGCCCGGCCCTCGCATTATCAGTGATTTTCAGATCTTTTAGCCCAGCCATTACAGAGAAAATGAATGGGATACGATTGTATAGTTAATAAGTACAATTGTGAATATAGTTGAATTTGGCAGGCAAAGAGTTAATGGCTACACAAACTCCTAGATATTGGGTGATTAATCAATTTAATCCGTTGAAGGCGCTGTTCAAGTCCACTATAATAGCTGCTTGACAGTTACTACAGGATTAATTATTTAATCCATTTAGATGAAGATTATTTTCAACATTGCCAGCAAGAGCGAAATCCACTGAAATAGCTGTTTGATAGTTACTAGGGGATTAACTTATCCATTAACTTTAGATGACGATTGTTCACGGCATTGACAGTAAGAGCAAACTCTATAGAAATAGCTGTTTGACAGTTGTTAGGGGATTAACTATTTAATCCATTTAGATGATGATTGTTCAATGCATTGTCAGCAAGGGCAAAGTCCATAGAATGATCTCGACCAGGGCTTGGATGGTTGTGTGTCCGCAGGGGTTTGACCTTTGACACAGGATGATGGCTGACAACACCGCTCCCTGATGATGGTTTTCTAGCAGATCTTAAGAGTTGACTAGTCGCTGATCCAAGGAAAAAGTTTTCTGCAGTCTGCAAGAAGGAAAAAAAAAACATGGTTAATCAGGGCTTAAATTAATCAAAAGCCACAGAGGCCATGGCCTTGGATGCCCCCTTACTGGCCTTAATGCCCCTTCCAAAAATTATCTGTTTGGCCTTGGAGATTTAGGTGAACTTTTTAGGAATTTGCATTCGTGCCGTACTTAAGAAAAAGTGACCTATGAAAAAAAAAGCCCTTGCCATAAAATTGACGAAATTTAAGGCCTGGTTAATCATAATGGTGTCTTTAAATACTAAATATCTACAGAGGTGCCAACACTACAGTAAAGTAAGAACATTAGAAAGCAAATAGTTAAAAAGCAGCTGAATCAAATGACTTCTAAATCATGAGACAAAGCATGAATAAGAACATTTTGCTCTGCCAATCAATTTTGGGAATGCATCCAAATCAATAGATTTCTTCTCTTGTGACCAAGACATTTGATTCAGCTGTCTTGAATATTTGCATTGTAATTTCCAATGTTCTTATTATTCCGTAGTGTTGGCACTACTGCCTCTAACTGCTTAGCAGATACAGTCCACTCCCATTATAATGAGCACAGATAGATGAATTTGGTTTGGGTGATGTTTTGTCATGGTGGCGGCCATTGCTGAGGGGGAGGCTTCCAATGTACTATGCATGCTCATTGCATGCACATGTATGCGTAACAAAGGAAAATGAACATAAACAGCGGTATGGGAGTTCAGCTTTTAAGCATTTTTTTTAGGGGGGTGGTTGATTTTGAGTTTATTTTAGCTCTCCTCTGTACAAAATTTATTGAAGCTCTTTTGATTTCAGCTTTTTTCCCCAGCTCTTTTCAGACTTATTCAGCTCTTTTATATTTTATAGGATAAGACACATAAGTACATTATAAATGAAAGAAGAGAAGAAGAACAAAACAAAGAAAAAGATTTTTTTTAAATGATAGAAGAGAGAGAAGATAGAAGAGAGAAAGGAAAAAAAATGTCTCCGAGACGTCTCCGCGACAATTTATGAAGAAAAAAAAAGTCTGATCTTGCAGAAGTCTCAAATCCGTCTCCGAAACTCAGGAGACTTCTCCGAGACGTCTCTGCTATATCGGAGACGTCAGATACTTTTTATCCGTCGCGGAGACGGAATTTTCTATTCTGTCGCGGAGACGTCTCCGTGACAGAATACAATGATAAGGATCCAAATATGTACAATAAATCATCAAAAGTGATTTACTTTTATTTGCAATATTTTCTGTTTTATTTACATTATTTTTTACAGGATAGTAAAAAGATATATGGAATCTGTCACAATCACACATTTTTTGTAAATGTACAATTAATGAAAACTGGCTGGAATTCTCTTTTCAATCTATAGCAATATCATCACTCAATATTATATGTTTCATCCTTTTCACCCTATTTTTTAAAGGTGAAAATAATCAGTCTGTAATGAGCAGGAATGAGACCTGGGTGGTGTTTCAATTAGTCATTCGTAATTACGTTACATTCTTAAAGAGCGGTGATCAGTTCTTGGCCTCAATGATTTAGAATAGTATTATTATAGCACCCAAGAACAATCCTCCGTTGTTCTTAAAGTCATGCGTAACAAGAGTTACATACCCCATTAACTCTGTGGGAACAACTTGGTGAAACACCCTTATGCATGGTTTTATGTGTGTCCGAGAATAATGTGTACCCAACTTTGAAAGCTTCATAGATGTATTAAAACCCATGCGAACCAGGAGCCTTGTACAGCTCTACCCATCAACCACATAATAGGGAGGTTTACTCTGGAAATTGATTGCTTTTAAAAATATAGAAAAATAAATATAAGTCATGATGAGTGAAGGTTTCAAGAAAATCGACCATAAAATAACGAAGATATAACTATCTAAGCTTTTGATTATGTGACGTCACGTGGCGCGAGCTTCCGTCCAATGTGTTGTGTGTATAACTAAATGAAAATAGGTTTATTTTATAAAGGCATGTTTATGAAGATAGTTTTAATAATATAACGAACGCACATGTGATATAATTCATAATCTTCTGAAAAATAACTTGAGGCGATTTGAAGTATGCAAGGTTACATCACCTTTTCGGAATTCAACAGAAGATGTTCATTTGCCAAATTTTTTATATATTTATGAAATTTATTTCATCTTCAAAAAGGAACATTCAATAATGGAACAAAGCACGTAGCACAGTATAGGGCGGGTAGCTCCCATGAGTAATTTCAACATAAATTACCTAGTGGGCCCCAACAAAGTGAATAGATTGAAAACAAAGAATAGTAAAATGAATCAAAACATCTCATTGTTGTTAGCTATTGTTAAACAGGCGCCAGCTTGGGTAGTTCCCACGGGGAATCGATCCCTGGAAATACCCAGTGTAATAGCAATGAACACTCAAAAAATTGGTGAAATATATATAGGATTTAGTTGATAAGAAGTGCCAAGTCACATTAACGCTCAACTTTGTTGAATAAACAGGGTTTGCTTTTGCTGATTAACATTTTGTTCTTGGAGAATATCATTTCATACCTTGGTATAGTTGAGATGCAAAAATGAGTGACTACGTTGATTTAAATGTTGGTGGTAAGATCTATCGGACATCGTGGCTCACTCTCACGCGGTATCCAGACAGTTTCTTTTCAAATTTACTGGATAGTGGCTTACCATCTCACAAAGATGATCAAGGGAACTATCTGATCGATCAGGATGGTGAGATATTCCGCCATGTCCTCAATTTTCTGAGGAATGGGAAACTAGAACTACCAGAAGGGTTCAACGAGTATGGTTCACTGCGACGACAGGCTCATTTTTTTTTGCTTCCGTCTCTCAAAGACTCGATCATGTCGATAGAGAAACATTCATCGCGGGATTACGTTGGTTTAAATGTTGGTGGTAAGATCTATCAGACATCGCGGCTCACTCTCACACGGTATCCAGACAGTTTCTTTTCCAGTTTGCTAGACAGTGACGTACCATCTGACAAAGATGATCAAGGGAACTATCTGATCGACCAGGATGGTGAGATATTTCGCCATGTCCTCAATTATCTGAGATGTGGTAAACTAGAACTACCAGAAGGGTTCAACGAACTTGGTTTATTGAGACGCCAGGCTGATATTTTCTTGCTTCCTGATCTCAAAAACTCGATAGATTCGATAGGCCTGGTGTTTCGTGATGACAAAATATTCAACATGACCAAAGAAATTTGGTCGAGAGAAGGGTCTTTTTTCACCAAGATGTTGAAGGGAGAAGTTTCCGTCTTAAGAGACCCACAAGGAAACTATATGTTGAACATGGATGGAAGTGTGCTCCACCATATCCTGAACTACCTCAGAGATGGGGGTATTTTCAATCCTGTCACTTTGGCTGAGTTAGACCGTCTCCAGGAAGATGCCAGATATTTTGAACTCGATGTGCTTGGAAGCCATATTCAGAGTATTCGGAACCTCAATGGTCGGTCTGATTTCTTACACGTATATTGGTGTCCCCCATCGCCCTGTGTTGTATACGGTGCTGAACTCAACTTTTTACTTGGTTTCAAGATCAATAATGTTGGGAACATACAGTCTGCAGTGTTTGATATGGATAAAATAAATCCCAATGGACCTGCAAGCATCCAGGATGTAGAGAATTATCTACGGCATTTAAGACGTGGACTTTTCGAATATACATCCAAATACAATCGACTCAACTCCAATTGGACCAGGTTGGAAGTAAGTTATACGTCTATATTTTAGGGAACACTGCACTGTAAACATAAATTAGTCATTTGACTAATAAAAATTAGTTCTGCCCTATGTCTGAAATGACTAGAATTAATTAGTCGAATGACTAATGTTTAGTCATTTCAGACACTTTTGGATTTAGCCAGATGACTAGAATGAATTAGTCAGATGACTAGAATTAATTAGTCGAATGACTAATGTTTAGTCATTTTAGACACTTTTGGGTTTAGCATGGAAAATATATATATAGATTTGTATTAGACTTTTCCATACTTCTCTATCCTGGTTTCTCTCTTCCTCTGTCCTTCCCTCTTGTTCTCCTTTCACTTTACTTTGTGTCTTCCTTACCCTCTCACTCTCTTCCTCCTATGCTATTTAAGTGTATTGGCCTCACAAATTTGCCTTTTAGTACAGTAATAACACTATGATGTCTTGGCAGACTATTTATTATGTAATCATCATTACAACAATTCAGAGTATCTGCTATCGTGATAATGTTAACTATTATGCTATATATTTTTATAATTTATGTTGTACTATGTAAAAATGAAATTTTGTACATTATTATTATTATTATTATTAATATGCATAGCCCGATTATGTTGAAATAAATCTGTTTTAAATCAAAAAGAGATTTAGTTGCTTCTTTTCTTTTGTGTTTACATAAAATGTGGACTTAAAATGATGACCAACTAAAATAAGTCACTAATATTTGGCTTTGTCTCACTAATTAATTTTAGTCATCTGGCAAAATCCAAAAGTGTCTGAAATGACTAAACTTTAGTCATTCGACTAATTAATTCTAGTCATCTGACTAATTCATTCTAGTCATTTGGCTAAATCCAAAAGTGTCTGAAGTGACTAAACATTAGTCATTCGACTAATTAATTCTAGTCATTTCAGACATAGGGCAGGACTAATTTTTATTAGTCAAATGACTAATTTATGTTTACAGTGTGGTACCCATAGAGGCGTCGGAATTGGAGGAGGCAGAGGGCGATCGAAGGAGGCAATCTTCCCAATATTTCAAGTTGCCCCAAATGACACAAGTTCAACTCAACCAGATTCGAGTCAACTACAATTGCACAAGGTTGGATGTAAAGTATTAGTTCTGGAAATAAACTTTTCACGGGTACTGGTACTCATAGGCGCCGGAAACGGTGGATGCAGAGGTCGATTTTCTTCCACTATTTCAAGTTGCACCAAAAGCCCTCCCCCCCCCCATCCAATCCAACCCAGCACTAGTCCATAGTGATATGTAATTAGCATAAGGCTGTGTACATGGGGGCAAATTCTGCGAAGTTGAACTTGTAAGGCATAAAAGAAAAAAATATGTTTCTTGTAATTGTTTTGTAGTAACTTCTCCGACCGGAGCAGCTACCTGGTTGATCCTGCCAGTATCGTGCTTGTCTCAACATTTCTAAAGTTCTAGACATGAATTTTAATTCTACGGTATTTTGTTGTTGTTGTTGCTCTGTCGCTATGTACTCCATCAAATATCCATATACAATGAAATAAGTGTTGACACCGTTTTAGGACATGGTAAATGGCTGTCTAAACTAATGTAGATATCAAATAAATCAGCGATTACCGGGGTTCATTCGGTGACAAAATAGGTCAACTTTGGGACAAGAGTAAGGAAAGAAAGGGGCTTATAAAATTCTTTTAAAATGATCAGCTTTCACTATTAGAACAGAATTTTAGCCCACGATTGCATGATTAAGTAGATTAGTAGATATTTTTTCCCGAAAGAATTTAAAAGAAGTCTTTGTAAAAAGTATCTTCCCTATTAAAAATATGCTATGCATAACGATATTATACAAAATACCAGACCTTCTTTCTGTAGGGGTAAAAAAACAAAAGGATGAAAGAAAGAAAAAAAAAAAAGAGTTTCGTGCTTGAAAGCTACATGGAGATTTACCCAACACCCCCCCCCCCCCTCGCCCTTAAAAAAAAATCTTAGTTGTTTGATAAATTCATAATGAACAGCGATGTTGATAACTATTTATATATGTATATATATCGCATATTACTGTAATGTGATTCTTTTTTTTTTATTATTCAAGTTGTGTTGTTTTTACCCATACCTGTAGATAGGACTAAATTATTGTATCAATGAACGAATAATAGCCTTGTCTGATTGAAATGATTCATACAGTATTTGAGAACAGGGAATGGATGGAGAAACTTACATTATACGTATACAGTATTTTTTTATTTTTTAAGAATAGCGTATAAAATCATGTAAGCTCCGTTTAAGCTACTAGTATTTGGACTAAATTATGTTTATATCTTTTCCCGATTTTGATACTGAACTCCCTGTTATATACTCTACAATGAACCTTTTAATGAATTGCTATCTCACAACGGTTACACAAGTATAATCACGTTAATATTTAAGCTACTAGCGCCAAAGGATGTTTACAAACATTATATGCTCTTATTATACCAGAACTGCATTGAACTACATGTATTGACATTATGTTTACATCTAACATGTCTATGGTTATAGCCAGAATAGTTATGGTAGAGTATATAATATGCTTTGTAAACATTCTTCAGGTCTAGGAGCTTTAAGTAAAAGAGTGATTAGGCTTTATATTATATATATTATATATATTTAATCGATTGCTTTTTAGAAAGTTTCGTTAGATATAACGGGGAGTAGCCTATAATCTGGATTAGATGTAGATATACTTTAATGTAAGTACAAGTAGCTTGAAGCGGACTGTGGATGCTATTATTCATAATAATTGTAAATATGATTATCATTAATGAAATAGCATGATCGCTTGGTTCTGGTGCATGAATCTGATTATAATAGGGGAAAAAGAAATTGTATTTGATGTGGCCATCTTAAAGACTATAGAGAGGCACAAAAGTGTATACATATACATAAATTTTGATAGCATTAATAGTTTGTAAGCTGTATACTATACATGGAACAACATGGGGGTCATGTTCTAATAATTGCTGTAGTGTTCGAGTATAGGCCTAAATGGCAGTAGTATTGAAATCGAAAGAACATGTAGGCTAGTTTGAACCACTTACATAATAATGTACATTATTTAAATGCGCTGTTAGGCTTTGAATCCAATTTCATATAGTCCTCATTTTAATAAATGTTTTAAAACTAAAAAAAACATCAACAAAATGATAATACTTGACATTGAAAGTAGAAATAGACATACTTTCGCGCAAATAGGCCCACATTACAGTGAGTAATGAGTATAGTTATGTTTAATACAAGTTGAAAGATTATAAATCGATACGGTGAAGTTTTAGTTCTCTTGAATTTTGAGGTTTTTATGTATAATTATATGTATTTTTTTTTATGTTATAATAATATTGTACTCGGAATTAAATATAGATATACTTTAGTTCAAGTACAAAGAGGCGTATTATGGGATTATTTTCATTTGCAAGCTGTAAGATTATGAATCGATGAGACGATGCTCTAGTTGTCATAAATGTTATGTTTTTAAGTATGTAAGTATTTTGTTGCATGTTGTAATTGTATTGTACGGTAATAGGAGGTAGATACTTTAGTGTAAGTACATATTGATTCTATAATAATGTGATTATTTCATTTGCAAGCTGTAAGATTACGAATCGATGATATGATACTCTAGTTCTCACTGATGTAATGGTTTCTGTGTTTAAGTATTAAAAATCAGTAGTATTGTAGTCGGAAGTAGATGTAAACATACTTTAATACGAGTACTAATTGACTATTTCATTTGCAAGCTCTAACATGTCTAAGATAATGAATTGAAGATATGATGCTCTAGTTCTAACTAATGCTAAGGTTTTTATATTAATGTATACATAAAAACATACTGTATATGTCTTAGTATTAAAAATCAGAAGTATTGTAGTCAGAAGTAGATGTAGACATACTTTGATATGATACTATGTGATATTTTTATTTGCAAGCTGTAAGATTATGGATCGTGACTATCATGTTCTAGTTCTCATAAATGTTTTTAGTTTTAGTTTTCTTTATATTGTGATTGTTTTGAATTGTAATCGGAAATAGATATATAGACATACTTTACTGTATATAAGTACATAGCTTTGATATGTATAATAATGTGATTATCTCATATACAATGAGGGTTTTTAATTCTTATAAATGCTAAAGTTTTTATGTATGAGAATATGTTTTATGCTGTAATCATATTAATCGCAAGTAGATATAGACATTCTTTAGTGCAAGTACATTACATTGATCCGCATAACTATTATATCTTTTGCAAGCTTCAACATAATGAATCGGATATGTTGATGTTGTAGTTCTAAACATGTTTTTTTTAATGTTTGAGTATTAAAGGCATAATAATTGTAATAAGAAGATGTAGACACACTTCAGCAAAGTGTTGTTAATTAGTATAGGGTATAATTAAAAAAAAAATATTATTCTCCATATTTAAGACAATAAAAGTTGTGTGTATCAAACAAAAGTGTCACATTGTTGTTTTTGTTTGTTGTTTGTTTAACGCCTAGTTCTTGTTTAAATAATTGCAAGAGAAAGACAATCTAATGATAAACTGCTATATGGATTCAATGAAAACAAACAAAAATATGAATAGCTTATTTAGTTTTGATGTTGTACTTGGTGACATTTGGCGAGCATTAACAAAATTTAATATTTTTGTGTGTGCAGCATGGATTTATGTCTGCCTATTTAATTTATGTTTCCTATTTCAAAGCATTTCTTAGCAATAGATGTATTACACGTACCATCACATATAAAATGTTTCAGAGTCAATATTTAGCAAAATTATGGAAAGAGGGGGGGGAGAAGGAACAGGATATAAAAATGAGAGTGGAGAGAGAGGGAACCAAACAGAGAGAGAGAGAAGAAGAAGAAGAGGAGAAGAAGAAGAGGTTAAAGTTCAGTATCGTTTTATATAAAAAAAAAAAAAGATGAAACGAACATTGTTTTGCGAATTTGTTTTTTTTCATGTATGCAGTTGATTGTTCATTGATTATGATACCCCCACTCATGGAATAAAGAGTTTAATGTGGCCAGCTTGGGGGGGGGGGGGGTTGTAACTAGGCTAGAGGCCTAAATGAAAGAGGGTCTACCTGTAGTCCTGATGATTACTGTGTTTAAGGCCTAAATGAATAAGGTCTACCTACAATTCTTTTGATTACTGTGTTTAAGGCCTAAATGAATGAGGTCTACCTGTAGTTCTGATGATTACTGTGTTTAAGGACTAAATGAATAAGGTCTACCTCCTACAATTCTTTTGATTACTGTGTTTAAGGACTAAATGAATAAGGTCTACCTACAATTCTTTTGATTACTGTGTTTAAGGCCTAAATGAATAAGGTCTGCCTACAATTCTTTTGTTTACTGTGTTTAAGGCCTAAATGAATAAGGTCTACCTACAATTCTTTTGATTACTGTGTTTAAGGCCTGAATGGATAAGGTCTGCCTACAAATCTTTTGATTACTGTGTTTAAGGCCTGAATGGATAAGGTCTACCTGTAGTTCTGATGATTACTGTGTTTAAGGCCTAAATGAATAAGGTCTACCTACAATTCTTTTGATTACTGTGTTTAAGGCCTAAATGAATAAGGTCTACCTTCAATTCTTTTGATTACTGTGTTTAAGGCCTAAATGAATAAGGTCTACCTGTAATTATTTTGATTATTGTGTTTAAGGCCTAAATGAATGAGGTCTACCTACAATTCTTTTGATTACTGTGTTTAAGGCCTAAATGAATAAGGTCTACCTACAATTTTTTTTGATTACTGTGTTTAAGGCCTAAATGAATACAATTCTTTTGATTACTGTGTTTAAGGCCTAAATGAATGAGTTCTACCTACAATTCTTTTGATTACTGTGTTTAAGGCCTAAATGAATAAGGTCTGCCTACAATTCTTTTGTTTACTGTGTTTAAGGCCTTAATGAATGAGGTCTACCTACAATTAAGCAGGCAGAGGTAAAGTTGAACATCTCTGGAGAAAAAAAAAAAAACGAGTAAAAAAGTTCACATTGGACCGAGGATTTCTGAAAGAGTGAAATTCGAGTGAATCGATGGGGGTAGTTTCACTCATTTTGGAGTGGCATAAGAAATCACAAGAAGATATTTGAGTCACCCCTGAGGTCATTCGAAATTTACTTTTTATTTATTTGATTTAACTTTAAAAGGCAGAGGTAATGAAATCGGAGGTAGATGTTGACACACTTTAACCCAAGTAGTTTATAGAAGGGCGTACATTATTCAAAAAGTACGCTGTTAGGCTATATGTATTGACTTTCTCAAAGTTCTACAAAAATAAAAACTGACGGATCCAATTATAAAGTAGTAGGGCTAAAAATTATCTCACTGTTAAAAAAATTTGTAATAGTATGCCTTATAACATGTATAACAGGTTTTATTACATTTCTCTACTTGTCGGCAATTTAAGACAATACAGTCAATCTTGCCTAAGTCGAATCTGTAGAAACTGAGTAAAGAAATAGCTTCAACTTAGAAAACAAAAGACTTAAAGAGGGTTAAAAACAGTTAAGAAGGTAAATGTTTCGTGCCTGTAAGTGACAGTTTTATTGTGTATAGTTTTAACAAATATTTTTTTTTTACTATGATGACCAGGCGCAGCAATGATACAAAAAGGTGTCCCATATATGACCCTGATTTAAAAAAGAAAGTATATTCATATTCTCTACAGCATTACCCAAATAACACTTGTATTCTCATTGATGAATGAGTAGTGACAATAAAGAATAATGTGGCCAAGTTTGAAACAAGTCGAATTCGATATGGTACTCTATTTAGCAAGAAAAAAAATTAACGTATAACTTTTTGATAGGGTGTTTATTCATTCATTTGTCAACAATATTTCAACAGGACACCCAATCAACATAAGCTGCTCTCCCTTGGGGTCCTGTAATATACGCATATAAAACTACAAAAATCATATATGAGTAAAATATCATATTAAGAATTGTTACGTATATCAACAGAAATACATAGTTATAGTAACAAGTCAAATCATCAAGAAGGAAATAGCATACTACAAGTTTGGTAAAAACAACTTAAATTGATTAAGCATATTCATCTAGAAGAAAGAAAAATAATTATTCAATTATTAACGGAAACATGCAAGAGATTATATATTTTGGCATGAAGGTTCCACATCGTTCCGGAGAAAAACGGATAAATAATGTAAAGAATTTTAAAGGATTCTGCATTACATTTAATATACTTTATTTTGAGACAATGATCTAGTTCCATACGTGTGTAGGTCTTTTATAAATCTACATATTTTTGTCAAACTTGGGGGGGGGGCAATACTTACCTTTCATACATTTAAACATGAGCATATATCTGAAATATAGAACTCTATGTTCAAAGTGCATCAAATTTAATGATGTGAATAATGTTTCAGAAGGAGTCATAAAATCCGCTCTTCAAATTATCCTAGCAAGCCTTCTCTGTATTTTGTTTAATCTATCTGATGTACCGTCCTTATAATTATCCCCCAAACAACACAACAATAATCAAATATCGGCATAACCATAGTAAGTAAAGTAAGTAAAGTATTTTGATTATTACACCAAGTTTCTTACTAACTTTGTTAGTATACTTTGTTAATATGAAAGTGTATTATCTATCGTCACACCTAAACATTCAAATAAAAAATAAAAAAAACTTGCTTATCATTATTGATATTACAAGCTTTATTAAAAGTGGTATTACTGTAGTGTGATTGCTCCCGTACCTACTAATATTCAATTATATTAGTTTTCTCATAATTTATCATGATACGATTACCTTCTCATTAGTCAGCAGTATATTCTTAATCTTCTAATTTATTTTGTTTTTCAATTCAAGTTATAACTTCCACATAACATATCGATATATCGTTTGCATACATAACAATTTTGGAGTGTTTCAGAAGTATATACATTTCGGAAGGGCGCACTGTATCACCTTTTAGGCAGATAATTATCGACTGCTCGAGGCACTTACTGCATTATCTTTGGGGTAAGAGGTTTAGATACACCTTGGGAATTAAAAAAAAAAAAAAACGTTCATTGGCCAAACACAATCTTCAAAGAGAATGAACATACAATAATATTTTGAACAGCAAAGCAGTAGGGCGGATGGAACCAATGGATGATGAGCTAGTGAGCCCTAACAAAAGTGAATGGATTGAAATCATAAAGAAAAATACAAAAAATATGGATCAAAACATCTCATTGTTGGTTAGCTACTGTTAAACATGCCTAAAAGGCTTTACAGCGTGGGTAGTTTATACGGGGAATCACCCACTGGAAATACCCAAATGTACAGTGCAATGAACACGCAAATAAGATATGGAACAACGCAAAGCAGAGTAGGCCAGGGTGGATGGTTCCAATGGATGATTTCAATATACCTACAAGTGAGCCTCAACAAAGTAAATGGATTGAAATCATAATGAAAAATTACAAAAATATGTAATTGATCAAAAGCATGTCATTGTTGTTAGCTATTGTTAAAAAGGCTTTACAGCGTGGGTAGTTTATACGGGGAATCCCCATTGCCATTGTACCCAGTGTACAGTGCAATGAACACGCAAAACTTGGTTAAGAAGTGCGAAGTCATAATAACCCTCAACTTGGAATGAATCAACAGGGTTTGCTTTAGCTGATTAAAATTTTGTCTTGAGAATATCATTCCGTATGTTGGTATATAGATGAGAAGCAAAAATGAGTGACTACGTTGGTCTAAATGTTGTGGTAAGATCTATCGGACATCGCGGCTTACTCTCACACGGTATCCAGACAGTTTCTTTTCCACTTTACTAGACGCGTGACATACCATCTGAACAAGATGATCAAGGAAACTATCTGATCGACCAGGATGGTAAGATATATTCGCCATGTCCTCAATTTCCTGAGGTATGGAAGCTACAACTACCAGAAAGAGGTTCAACGAGGATTGATTTACTAAGAAGTCAGGCTGAATTTTCTCGCTTCTTGCTCTCAAAGACTCGATTAGAGAAACATTCATCGCTGAGGGATTACGTTGGTTTAAATGTTGCGTGTAAGATCTATCGCACATCGGCGCTACTCTCACACGTATCCAGACAGTTTCTTTTCGCAGTTTAACTAGACGGTGAATTATACCATCTGAACAAGATGTGTCAAGGAAACTTTCTTGCATTCGACCGGATTGACAGATATTTCGTCAACGTCCTCAGTTTCCTGAGCATATGGGGAACTTAGAACACCAGAAGGTTCAACGAAACTTGGTTCACTGAGACGTCAGGCTGGACTTTTTCTTTGCTCCAGGCGCTCAAAGAGAGTCGATATGAACTATTCATCCGGTCTGATGTACCAATAGGTGAATCAGTTGCGACTGATGTTTGACGACAGAAAGTTATATCAACATCAGCCAAAGAAAATTTGTCGAGAGAGGAAGTTCTCTTTTCACCAAGATATTAAAGGAACAAATTTTCCGTCTTAAGTAGACCTCACAAGGAAAACTACATAATGGGCAGAGATGGCAGTGTGGTTCCACACAATATCCGGACACTATCTCAGAGGATGGGGTATTTTTAATCCGCATCACACATCGGCTGGTTGGACATCTTAAGAAGATGCCAAGTATTTTGGCTTGACTATGCTGTGGTAACCAATATTCATGAGTATTAAGCTCGTTGAGGCCATATTATGGCTATCATTACATCCATGTGTATTGGTGCCCGTTCATCTCCCTGTGTTGCATACGGTCAAGACTTATTTCAAATCAAACCAAGAGCAAGTTTAATTATCAGTTTTTATGAACATGGGTGAAATGCAATATATACGTGTATTCTGTAGTGATTGATATGGATGAAATAAATCCTAATGGACCTGTCTAGCGTTAAGAATTATTTCCGAAAGGCGATTACATCATCTGAATATTTCCAACATTCATATTTACCGTCCTCACAAATTGAAATTCAAGCCACGTTCAGTCAACTCCAATTGGAAACCAGCGTTGGAAGTCTAAGTATTAGTTGGTGCCCTGTAAACATAAAGATAGATGGCGACCTATCTTACACTCTCAGTACACGTTTTACCGTAGAACTATAAGATTAATATCGACCGTAAGATTGATCGCTATTTTTTTATGTTAAAGGTACTAGACCAGAATCAACTGCGTACCAATCGTGGAGACAAAAGTATGGTGACGGGGGGCATTTTCTCCAATATTTGAGGCGTACACCAATGCGCCCCTTCTCCCCCAAATCAACCCCAACAGTGATATGTACGTAATCAGCATAAGGCTGGCGAAGGGCACAATTCTTACAATTGGTGCCGGTATAGCAAGGATAACTCATTACAATGTCTAAAGCTTCCTAATATAAATTGGAAAGCTTTGACACTGAACATTATTTTTGTTATTTTGTTTGGCTCCTATTCGCATGCACTCTATCTAACCTAGTCAATGAAATAACGTTAACAACTTTGCTAGAAAATTATAAATGGCTGTCTAAACTAGGGTAAATATCAAAGATTACAAATTTTTTTAATAAGTTCACTCTTGGAGGTTAGACATTAATATAAAAAGACTTAGAGTGATTAAGCGTGAAGCTTGGAGTGAATTTACACATTTTTCACTCGTTTGGAGGGAAGGAGGACAAAGTAAAAGGTATGTAACGTACAGTAGCATTGTAACTGATCTAGCGCGGAGTAGCTTAAAAACAGCTAGATGGTTTGTGTTCTAGTTTTTTTATCGCTGTGAGATTGATTAACTAGGTTTCATGTAGATGTTGAAGTGGGAGTTAAGTATTGAGAATCAAGAAACAGATTTCGGACATAGACTTTAGCAGGCAAGAGCTTAGTACTGTTTTACTTACTTGGAGAGCAAAAAAATCACATTTACATGCTTACTGTTGTTATTGTTTTTGTTTTTGTTTTTTTTATTGTGAATGTGCACTTGAACAATTTATATTTGGAAAAGGCGCTATATAAACATTTTAAATAACTTTTTAGCTGATATGTTTGTTAAACTCTTTAATCAATTAAAAGTTGAATTTTTAAAATGAATAAATTAAAATGTATATTGTTATGAAATCGAGTGTGAAGGTTCTCCGACAACTTTTATAATAGTTTTTTACTACATGTTCCTTAACCTTCTTTAATTTGGAAAGGTTTACAATGTTTTATAGTTTTTTTTCCCGATATGTAAATGCTATCTCATTCTTAAACAGGTTTTGTGGTCAAACGCCGTTTCCGGTGTAGTAGGTGTAATATATTATTATGTTATATAAGAATATGGTATATTATATATTTTATTATTATTAGCTGTAGAGATGTGTATTGTTATAACATTTAAACAATGTTAGCTATTCAAGTGTAGAAAATACCATTAAAGTCCGAGTTCTCGTAAACATGATGGTTTTAAGTATCGGTCTTTGTTTTTGTATTAAATGAAAAGTATTGAAGTCATGAAGTAGATGTGAACTCTTCTGTAACCCAGTAGCTATACAGAATAACGGTCCATTTTTAAATAGCACACGCTTTTTTGTTTTTTTTTAAGTTCACTATTTGGGTATATTTTAGTTTTATTTCAATCGAGTAGACCTATAACAGGGAAAAATATTTGGAATCTGGATTAGATAAAGAGCATACTTTAGTAAAAGTACAGTGGAAGGCGTATGAATTTGCTTATATTTCATTTCAAGCTATGGACTCATTATGCTTGACATATGAATCGATGAGTTGATGTTCTAGTTTTCCACTATAGTTTTTATGTATAAGTATTTGTTTTTAGTTTCAAAGTCAGTATAATATTTTGAGCCCAATGTAGATGGACATACATTTAGTTCAAGTACCGTACTGTGAGATTTATGATTATTATTATTAAAAATTAAATAGCATGGCTTTGAATCGACTTTAAGTAGTCTGTCTTCTGATAAAAGATAAGTTTTTAACGAGAGAGGGCCCTACATACCATTAGCAAGCTCTAAGACTATGAATTTATACTATGATTTTTCTAGTATCCAATGAAATGTTTAAAGTTTTGTTCAGTATTAAAAATCGAAAGTATTGAAATCGGAAGTAGATGGTATAGACATAATTTATTATGAGCACTATATGTGCGATCATTTCATGTCATGATATAAGATATGATGCGATGCGTTGAGATTCTATTCTCTATAAACTAGGCTTTTTAAGCTATTTTATGATGCAATTGTATTATAATCGGAAATAGATATAACCATATACTTTAGTGTAAGTAGATGTACATTACATTGCGGTGTTTTTATCATGGTAATATTTCCTTTGCAAGCTGTAAAAATATGAATCGATACGATGAGGTTCTAGTCCTCAGAAATATTAAGGTCTTTATACATAAGTAATGCGTTTGAGTGTGACACACAAAAGCATTGCAATCAGAAGTAGATGTAGACACACTATAAAAACAGCGTTGGTTATTAGTAGAGTGTATAATGGTTTTACAAATAATTTTAACTATTTGGACAGTAAAAACTATGTATATCAAGCAAATGTGTCACTGCTTTTCCCTTTTTAACGCCTATTTCAACTTTGAATAATGATAAATTGCAATATATGGATTTAATAAAAACAAACAGAAATTCGGAGATAGCTTTCATTGTGTTCATTTAATACTTTGTGACATGACCAACAGCAAAAAATATATTGGTGTGTATATGCAGCATGCATTTATGGCTGCCTATTATTCTATGTTTCCTATTTAAAGGTAATTTGTTATTATTAAATTTATCATTTACTTAACTTGATTAAACTTATTTACTAAATTACAGCATTCCATGTAAGAATATTGAGTGTCTATTTACAAAATTGGCAAAGTGACTAGGCCTATTATTCTTATTTAAAGAGAGAGAGAGAAAAAAGAGCAAGAGATAAAAAGAGAAATGTGAGAGAGAGACGAGAAGAGAGAGAGGAGAGGGGACAGATCGCGCGCAAAAGATAGAGGAGAGAGAGAGGGGGGGGGAGGGGGGAGTTAGAGAAGAAGAAGTTCAATATTGTTTGAATTAAAACATATGAACTGTAAGTTGCATTTGAATTATCTTTGTTTAAAAATATGGACTGACTATTGGTTGTTCGGCAGCCCCCGTTGATACAAAAATTGTATTGTAAGGGTTGTCGCATTTGTTCGGTATTGATAATCAGGCCTTGTGGGTAGTTTCCATTGGGAATCCCCACTGTAAATACACAGTGTAAAGTGTAATGATACACACATGGAGATGTATGTTATTTGCATCTCTATGGATACACATTAACAACCCTTAGGGTAAGGTAATTTATTAGTACGACGAAGTCATATTAACCCCAGAGATGTTCGAATCAACATGCAGAGCTGGCCATTGCTGACTATACACAATTTACATTATCGGTGCATATCATTTTCATACGTTGGTTAACATGAGTCTACCCTTCTCGACGGGACTGGAAATACGTCGGTAACGCTGGTAACTTGTTACAATTATTAAAAAAAAAAAAAAAATGAGTGACTACGTTGGTTTGAATGTTGGTGGTAAGATCTATCGCACATCGCGGCTCACTCTCACACGGTATCCAGACAGTTTCTTTTCTAGTTTATTAGACGGTGACATACCATCTGAACAAGATGATCAAGGAAACTATCTGATCGACCAGGATGGCAAAATATTTCGTCACGTCCTCAATTTCCTGAGATATGGAAAGCTACAACTACCAGACGGGTTCAACGAGGTTGGTTTACTGAAAGGTCAGGCCGATTTTTTCTTGCTTCCTGCTCTCAAAGACTCGATAGATTCGATAAGCCTGGTGTTTTATGATGGGAAGCTATTCACCACGACCAAAGAAACGTTGTCGAGAGAAGAGTCTTTTTTCACCAAGATGTTGAAGGGAGAAGTTTCCGTCTTCAGAGACCCACAAGGAAACTACATGATGAACAGAGATGGCAGTGTGTTCCACCACATCCTGAACTACCTTAGAGATGGGGGTATTTTGAATCCTGTCACATCGGCTGAGTTACACCGTCTCCAGGAAGATGCCAAGTATTTTGGACTCGAGGTGTTTGGAAGCCATATTCAGAGTATCCGTGAGATAACTTCTCGTTACGTCCACGTGTATTGGTGTCCGTCATCTCCCTGTGTTGCATACGCTCCTTATCTTAATTATTTATTTAATATCGAGATCAATTATGATGTAGGGGGCATACAGTCTGGAGTGTTGGATATGAATCAAATAAATCCCAATGGACCTGCTAGCATCCAAGATGTTGACAAATTTCTCAAAGACGTGATCAAATCAAAAAATCAATATGATTACCCTCCTCCAACAGTTCGAGTTAACCACATTCGACTTAATTCCAATTGCACCAGGTTGGAAGCATTTCATTAATTCTAGACATTTGGGAAACATTTTGTTATTGTATGAAGATTAGTCACAACTTGTTAATGCTTGGTATTTTCAAATAGCAAGAGGGGGGGGGAAGCTTTATATATGAAAAGTTCTCTACAATCAATAAAAAAAATCATTGTGCGCACGCCGTGCTTGTCCTTGTGTATAGGTTTCGAACATAAGCCGCTGAAATTTACATAAAAACAATGGGTTTGTGTAGAGTTAAATCCATTGTCTTATCACAAATATAAGCATAAGCAAATTCTGTTTAATACAGACTGTAGAGCACTGGTATCCACAAGCACCGGAAACTAGGAAGGGGGCATTGGGCACAATTTTTTTAAAGACATTGGAGCCCTGGTACTCTAAGGCGCAAGAAACAGTGATGGCAGTGGGCAAAGGAGATAATGCTCCCAATATTTCAAGTTGCCCCGAAGTCCCCCCCCCCCCATCTAATCCACTCCAATAGTGATATGTGATCAGCATTTGGCTGAATGGGGACAAATTTTTACCAAATTGGTGCCGGTATAGCAAGGCATAACTTATTAAAATTTCTAAAGCTCTAAATATGAATTGAAAAGTTTTGACAGCAATGTTTTTTTTTCTTTTGTTTGCTCTATCGCTATGCACTCCATCAAACATCCATAGTCAATGAATTAGGTGTTGATACCTTTGAAGTAAATTGTAAAAGGCTGCCTAAACTAGTGTAAATATCAGATACTCTTTTCTCTCTTTCTTTTAAAGTTCACTGAAGGGGTGAAATTGATAGTAGAAAAAAGTGAATTTACAGTGAAATTAGAGTGGAATTGGAGTGAAAAATACACATTTCACTTGTTTTGGAGGGAAGAAGGGACAAAGTAAAAAGTATATAACGTACAGTATATAGATGTAAATATGCTCTAGCCGGAGTAGCTTAAAAAACATATAGAATGGTTGTGTTCTGTTTTTTAATTGTTGTGAGCATGATATTAGGTTTTGTGTAGAGTTGAGCTGGGAGTTAAGTTATGAAATTGGATGCAGATTTTGACATGCTTTAGCACTAGTAGTTTAGCGTGGAGAATGTGTATTGTATCATTATAACCAATGTAAGCTATACGAGGTGTATCAAATACATTAAAGTCCTAGTTCTCATAAAACATGATGGTTCTTAAGTATCAGTCTTTGTTTTATCATTAAAATTCAGAAGTATTGAAGTCAGAAATAGATGTAGACACACCTTTATAACCCAAGTAGCTTACAGAATAACGTACATTATTTAGATAGCACACGCTGTTTTTTTTTTTTGTTTTTTTTTTAGTTCTTTGAATATATTTTAAGTTTATTTCAATAGAGTAGACCTATAACAGGTAAAAGTATTTGAATCTGAATTACATGAAAACATACTTTATAGTACGAGTATAGAAAAGCATATAATTATGCTATTATTTTATTTGCAAGCTTTAAAAATTAACAGATCCGATGATGCTTTAGTTCTCACTAATGTAATAGAATTTATGTATAATAATTTGTTTTATTCTCAAATTCAGATATATTGGAATCCAAAGTAGTTCAACATACATCAATGTAAACCTACATTACATTGAGATTTATGATTATATTATTATATAAAAAAATAAGTAGGAAGGCTTTGAATCGACTTTAATAATCTTTCTTCTGATAAATGATAAGTTATTAAGGAGAGAAGACCTACATGATATTAGCATGCTCTAAGACTATGATTCGAAACGACGATTTTCTAGTTCCCATGAATGTTACAAGTTTTTTTATCTTAAAATATATGTTTTAGTATATATTAAAAAAAAAAAAATTTGAAATCGGAAGTAGATGTTGACATACTTTACTATGAGTAATATATGATCATTTCATGTGCAAGCTGTAAGATTATGGATCAACACAATGAGTTTCTAATTCTCATAAATGTTTAATTAGGTTTTGAAGTTTTTTTTTTTTCCTGCTGCAATTATACTGTAATTTAATTGGAAATAGATATAGCCGTACTTGAGTGTAAGTACATGTACATTACATTGAGGTGTTATGTTATTATTTCATTTGAAAGCTATAAAATTATGAATCGGATACGATAAGGTTCCAGTTCTCATAAATGTTAAAAGTTTTTGTGGATAAGTATTGTGTTTGAGTATAAAAGGCAAAAGTATTGTAATTGGAAGGAGATATAAACACACAAAGTGTTGGTAATTGGTATCTTGTATAAGGTTTTTTTTTATGTTATTCGCCATATTTTATACAATAAAAGTTGTGTGTATCAAGCAAAAGTGTCATATTGTTGTTTTTGTTTGTTGTGTTTAACACCTAGTTCTTGTTTAAATATTTGCAAAAGAAAGACAATCAAATGATAAACTGCAATATGGATTCAATTAAAACAAACACAAATATGAATAGCTTGTTTAGTTTTGTTAAGTACTTGGTGATATATGGCGAGCATTAACAAAATTAAATATTGTTGTGTATGCAGCATGGATTTATGTCTGCCTATTTAATTTATTTTTCCTATTTCAAGGTATTTCTTAGCAATACATATATTACAGCATCACATATAAAATGTTTCAGTCAATATTTAGCAAAATTAGCAAAGTGATTATTTTTAAAAAGATAATAAAAAAGGAGGAAGAGATGGACAGAGAAACAAGATAGAGAGAGAGAGAGAGAGAGAGAGAGAGAGAGAGAGATGTGAGAACGAGAGGGGGGTAAGAGAGAGCGAGTGCGAGAGAAAGAGAGAGAGGGAGATTTTTTGTAAAGTAGAGTTTTCACTTGTAAAGTAGAGTTGTAAAGTAGAGTTAATACACGTAAAAATTGTAAAGGTAGAGTTCAATTTTGTAAAGTAGAGTTATTTTGAGGAACTCTAACTTACAAATCCCTATCACTTTACACGGTGTTTTTTTTGTAAGTAGAGTTCTCCATTGACTGTGTGTTTAAGGATTTCAACGATTGACTCTGCTTTTCTTGGTATAGGTCTTGCCTAAAGATAATTTTCATTATTAAGATATATAATTAATAAAAGTGAATTATGAAGAAAACAGATGGGATATCAGGGAAAGAAGAATATAATTATTGGGATGAAAATAAATCAGTGAGAGGACAAAATATGAATAAATGGGCCAAAATAGACAAATAAATAGATCATAACCTAATAAAATAGATAACAAACAAGACAAAAAAATGGAATGAAGCCGGGAATTGGTAAATTTTCCTCTGAGCTGGGTAGGCTTATAAGGCTGAAATGCTTATTGGGGGGTTGGAATAGGAAAACCTTTTGGCATAAAATTTAGTCCGAAAACTGTTAAACAAAAATTTATTGGCCCGTCTTTCCCGCCCTCAAGATCCAGTGAATCCACCGGCCAGGGCAGCGCCCTCCCCCCCCCCGCCCTCCAAGGCCCCCAAGTACCCGGTTGCCGGCGGCATGCACACGCAGTGATCTTGACATCAGGCTGATTCTGCCTGATTTGGAATCACGATCGTGTGTAGACGTTCTTGCTGTTTAAATAATTTTTTGTAAGTACAATAAGTATTTATTTTGTCGGTAAAGTGCCTTCAATTCGTCATTGTCTTTGTGAACATGTGGAAATGATTTAAATAAAAGCTAGACTAGATGCGGTGAAAGAATGGTGAGAGCATAACCCGATTGATTATTACCACATGCCCCACATACAGATAATCGCGTTGGAAACAGTGCATGAAAATGGCTGCTTTCTGGTTTCTCGACATCTTCTTTCTTCTTCTTCTTCTGTATCTTCGGGGGCTCTGCAGCTATCTTCGAAGATGAAAAATTAACTTGCGTGCACGTTATAGAGGAGTACGGGGTATAGGAGTCCTACCCAGTTGAAGACCGAAGCGTAGGATTCAGTGACATTCACTGAGTTGCTTATTTTGGATTGCATTGCCATTGGCATTGCATTGGTGTTAGTGCCTAAAACAGGCTAGCCCTAAGGCTAATGCAAATAAAAACAAAATAATCCCTGAAATGTAGAGAAAAAATTAATAAATTCAATAATATCTCGAAAACGGTGTAATATTTCTGCCTAACCCAGTTGTACATGTATGTCCGGCACATCTATTTAACCAGTCATTTGAAACTCCATGAATGGGTTTAAATAAAAACAAAATTTACTGGCTTATCCTCCAATTGTTCTCCTCCTACTCTGCTCGCTCAACTCATGTGTACAAAAGTCAATTTGGAGTTGAATGATGTCTCCTAAAAGGGCATCCATAAATTTTTCAAAATTAAAAACAAACCAAGTTAAGAAGACACATCATTATTAAAGCTTATGATATGAACTTTCAGAAAAGAAATGATTAATATTAGTTCATAACCAAGATCAAGGTCGCAGATCCAAAACATCAAACAAGAAGGGAAAAAAAGCAATTTTGAAAACAAGTAGAAAATATAGCAAAAGCTCCATTTTTATATTTTTCATGGTAAAAAATAATTGTACGTCCATAACAACAGAAATCATGTAATTTAATGACTAATTAGAATAGGATCTGATTCGTCATTTCTATGGTTTTGTGTCATTTCACATCTAATTAAAATGATAAGGAATCAATTTACTAGAAATTAGCCCATAATTCACAGAGTTTTTCAATTTAAAGTTAGATGTCAGAAAATCCCATTTTCTGAGTACGTCCGTAATGGCACTGCTTTTATATCATTTCAAGGTCAAAATATTTATCATATCAAACATAACTTTGTGATTGCTTTACCCAGGATGAATGTTAGTAATTAAATGTATTAAAACTCATGAAGGAACTGAACTCTGATTGTGAGAGCTTTTTAAAGTGTCCAAAATGTACGTCTGTATTATGGAATTGCCCATTAGAAATCCTCTTGAATCAATGAGTTAGCCATCTGATATGACTGGCATGACTCGATATCGATGAGAAGAGAAGATTCTCATTGACAATCGAGTCTCATCAAGGGAAAAGAGTGACCTTGGTCCTTGAGTAAAAACTTCATGCCATGGCTTAAGTAACTTCAATCGACCTATGAAATCTAAATAGAGTATTTTGAAATTTAACATTACTAGTAGACTCTAGACTGTAAGGGATAAATCGAAATATGTGCACACATAATTGTAAGCATGCGAGTGATCAGGTTACCTTGTGATTACGAGAACAGACTGTGTAGATAAGGAAGAGACTTTGGGAAAAGCTAGCGGCAGCTTTGGTTCTGATTCAAGAGTCATAGAATAAAGATACAATTATTATTGTTTGGACTTAAAACTATCCTGTCTAGGATCTGTTCTTGGCTTGTATATTCAAACCCTTTTCAGACTATATCATTTGATGAGACCAGTTGAGATTTAAAAAAATGAATTACAGAATTTTGAGAAAGTTATGGACAAACTAAATTCATTCAGCTTCGTTATATTTGTGGTATTTAAAATGTTATCACATGCAGATCTAGTCCAAAGAGTTCTACCGACAGACAGGGTAAATGTAAACAATCTTTTTGCATGTTCCACACTAATCCAATCTCCTCATGGCCATAGTGATCTCATTTCATGCCCCTTTAATTTTCAAAATAGATGTTTACCTTTATTCTATAACTTGTTGGTTTGATTTCCTTTCACTATCCCTGCTGCTTTTTCTTTCTTTTTCTTTTCTCAGATAAAGTATAATTCATTCATCTCATATCCATTTATTCAAAAAAATTTCTCTAAGAAATGAAATTACATAGAAATATATCAGGGCTTTAGTGTTAAGCTAAATTGCAAAATGTAGAAAAGCTTGGACAAGTGTCCCAGTTGCAAAATTAAAATTCATTATTATTTACACTTGGGCAACAAGGTCAATGTTATCGTATTATCATGAGTGCATCATTAAAGTTTTCAATAACGTGAGCTGACCTAACATTAGTAAAGTTGGGAGCCTCCCCTCCCCTCCCAAGACAATAAACTTCAGCACTTTATAAGTAACATATGTATACATTCTTTCTTTGCAGGTGCTTTCTGCTTTGGGTATTTTACTCATCATCCAAGCTACTTGGAAACAAAATGGAAAGAGGTAATATGCCTGGTACATGTACCAATCAGTTCCTGCACATTTTTTCATCCAGAGAAGACTAGAAGAAGCTCCTGAACATGACTTGAAAGTCTCGCAACTTCTATTTGTGAACTACAAAATGTGGAGCACCATAGTTCATATGAAAGACTAGCAGACTACATGTGGCAGAAATCAACAGCAGTACAATTTATATTGTATTAAACTACTTGCGTCAAACTACTAGCTCCTCAAGTACATGTAGCTCTGTATATAATACTACACAAAGGTTGCCAAGTTTAAAATGGACTAAAGATTCAGGATCTACTGCCTTTCATCCTACATGGGAACAACCCGTCGTGTAATACAGGAAGCATAAATAAATAACAATGAGGTATATAGATGACACGCAAAGGACATAGGCCTACTGTATAACCTCTTATTATTTGTTACCAAGAAGAGACTTTCAGCGAAAAGACCAAGGTGGATTTTGCTGCTCTACATTTGGGGCTACAATCCGGTAGGCTATGGGCGAGGAGGTATGTTTTACCAGGGTCTAATTTATGGCACATGGTCAAGAATCATGGCTTAATAAAGGGAACCATTCTTGTGCTATGATTAGGAAATGTTTCAAGATTCTGTAGCCATTGTCTCATTTCATATTTTTGTTATAAATACAGATTTCATTCACTGTAACCTGTAGTCAGTAGGGAAAAATTTGTTGATGTATCATGAAACTCAATGTAGTGATTTTTTATATATTTTCCAAACTGACAGTAAGCTAAGAATGGAAATATTCATGAGTTACAAGTGTTTAGGGACCATTAGCTTAGCAACTTGTTGCTTTTGCTTTGTTAATTTTTTCCTTTAATTTTCTGTTCATGTATTATATATTAGGCCATTTTCATTGATAAACAATTGATTTTAGAATTTCCACATTTTTATACAGATAGCCAGCTAATACTGAAGTCAACTGTTGCCCTAACTGAAATGCATTTACATGAAGCTGTTGGACATTGGCCAGAATTACAGTGACCTAGGGATGTAACCATTCTGTTGGGTGGGGGGGGGGGGTGGCTGGCTGTAAACAAACTGACATTTAGTCTTAATATACTGTACATGTACTGTTTGCTTGAATATTATTATAATGACTGATGTTGAACCTTTTTCACCCTGTCTTTGTTTGCTCCTTAATTTCATTTCCAGGTGGGAGCTGGTGGTTAGCAGTTGTATTGATGGATTCAGTCAACATTATCTAGCAACCAAGCAGAGAACACAGGAGATCAACCTCAGGTGCCTTTGTAATAGGCACCAACACAGTAAGATGCCAGTACATTAGGATTAAGTAGAGCAAATTTGTGCTCTAGCTGGAGGTTAACAACCAACATGATACTAAACATTGGCTTCCGATAAAACAGCATATTGAGTTTAAGATCTTGACATTGGTGTTTTTATGCTTGCATGAATTGGGCCCTGATTATTTGCAAGAATTGATCACTAAATACTGTTCTACAAGAAACCTACGATCACAGTCAAAATCTCAGTTGGTTTCTCGCACTGTCTGCACAGTATTTTACGGTGCAAGATCTTTACAACAAGCTGCCTCAGAGTTATGGAATAAACTCCCAATGAACCTCGGACAAACTGATACATTAGATAATTTCGAAAGTCTCTTGAAGACACATCTCTTCGATTCTTTGAAATAATCAATTCATATATTTTATGTCAAAGTATACTTTTTCTTAAGTGATATGCCCTATTATTCCTTTTCTTCTCTTTTTTTTTCTAAGCGCATAGGGACTTAAATTCATTTTTTGTGATATGCACTATACAAGGATTGTTCATTATTCGTATTATTCAGTTGTCTCACAAAGTTTCAAACGCAGGAAATTGCGACGTTTCAGCTGCTACTGCAAGCCTTCATCTGGCAATGTGACGGAGCGCTGTTGCATACTGTTCTACCACGATGATTAGCATCTTCCGTACTATTAGTATTATTATTATTAAACATCCATTTGTTCATGCGCCAAGACTAAAAAGATGAAACATCAGACGATCCAAGTATAGGTTAGGATGAGTTTAATTAACCGTGACCGAGACAACGCAAAGCGTGAATACAGTTCAAATCATAAACACAAGACACATGTGATGTATGGAACGCCATGTTGCATAATACGATAAAGGCAAATAACTCATACTGGCGTGACTACTTTTCTCTTCTCCTGTCAATCATAGGAAAGCATATAATTTCCATGCCAAGACTAAAAAGATGAAACATCAGACGATCCAAGTATAGGTTAGGATGAGTTTAATTAACCGTGACTGAGACAACGCAAAGCGTGAATACAGTTCAAGATCATAAACACAAGACACATGTGATGTATGGAACGCCATGTTGCATAATACGATAAAGGCAAATAACTCATACTGGCGATGTGTTTGCTTGAACAGTATATTGTGGAAGAGTATACTATTTTGGATATCGAGAACCGATTGCACATGTATGCATTACATGATGTATTTTTGCCATACATGTGATTTATTAACTAAGTTTGCCAAAGTATGGAATAGTCATTACCAGGACTACTACAGATTTGATGCATGGACACTCTTACCTTCAAATATGGATCCTTGATAGACAAAGCCACATCAGAAATTCAAGCTGATGAGAACTCTGGAATCCCTCAAATGCCAGCTTCCAACAAAGCACTTTCTACATGTACATGTACCTACTACCTTCACTTCCATCCGTGCTCTTGGTATCTGTTGGTACATGTAATTACTCCTGGCAATATTTCACATTTCCAAGAATATTCTAATAACTCCCATGGTGTGGATATGATTCAAGTTAATTGCCCAAAACAGTGAATTATACTTTAAATATGGAAAAAAGTGAAGTGCAACTGAAAGATATATTGTGTTTAATGTTATATATGAAACCATGGGAATCAGTTAAGTGGTAAACAACAAAAAATTATACTAAAAAAAAACCCAAACAAACAAAAACAGATCAATGAAAGTTTTAGAAAAATTGAATCAATAATAACAGAAAGAGTATTTGAAGGTTGAGATCACTAATGCTATAGAGATCAAACATGAACATCTCTCCCAGTTAGACAAAAAATACCTCTTTTTCCTCATTCAAAATGTACATGTAGTTGAGACCCTTGTCATGATTGCATTTTTCATTTTAACCTGTATCTTGTCCTCTCATGAAAAGACTATATCATATTTACTGTCAAAACTGATGAAAGAGACAATCAAAGTAAAATATGTACAAGGGAAATGTGGAAGTTGTGCATGTATGACTATGAATGACATCACACATCTTGATTACATTAATTGCCAATGGGAGGATCTTGTTCAAGACAACTCATAACTTGTGTATATTATTTATTTGATTTTTATCAAACTTTCATTGGTCAGTTTCTTTGATGTGTCTGTTTGTACGATTCCTGGGGGTTTTAACTCCTTAAAATGATAACGTGGTAGGTCTACCTACTTAAAAAGATACGAATTTGAGTTTGATTCATAATTTCTTGACTCTCTAGAAAAAGAACATTGCATTATTCTATTAACTAGCCAAATCCTTTTATTTTAAAAAGGTCTTTATACTCTCTTCTTCTGGAGTCCTTTCTCTCATTGTTCTGCTTGATTACAAAATTATATCTGTTCACAGAGTCTTCAGGCAGCGATTCCTGTCAGGCTGTTATTCCAGTTTGCAAATCTTTTTATCACCCATCTCTCTCTCTCTCTCTTTATACTGGACAATTTTCTTCACCATTCAGATCTTGCACAGATTTTACACCCAAAATTTGTTATAAGCGAAAAAATTACCATCATAATGAAGGGTAATGAGGGTCTGTTAGTAAATCACTATTCAGTTTTTCAGTAAATTTTTATCCACCATGAATAAATGGAACTCTCTTTTATTTAGTTAAAACATAGATTGAGCCAAAATATAGGGGAGAGTGGGGTTAGTTGGAACAGGGGGTTAGTTGAAACATTGTAATTTTCTTTAACGGCTATAAATATATTTATGCATAATCTCCCTCAGGTGTTTGCTATTAGCACGATGCCACCACTTCAGGTTTTAGACAGCACATGGGCTTCAAGCCTCGTGAAGTGAGAAAGCCAATGTTTTGTTTTTTCACCTTCTGAGTAAATTTTGTCATTTTCACACAATGTGTTAATCTAGATACTGCAAAAGAAGATCATAATTAAGTTGGCCTTGTTTTGAGATATAAAAAACAGATTATTACCAAAGCTACGAAACAAGTTAAATATTAGGTTCATGTTTGTTGTGCCTCTTTTGTCTTAAGCTTACAAATGTCAAATGGTCCTTCGTGGGTAAGTTGGACATTTTGAACGGGGTTAGTTGGTCAACATGGTACTAAGTAAATAGGTTTCAGGTGAACAAAAAAATAAAAATCATTATATTCAGTGACGTGTTCCGAATATATTTCTTAAACATTGTAATTTAAGTGCCAAATGGGCATTTTTATGCAGAAATGCTACTTCACAGTAGCACTGAAGAATACTGTTTATGTTGAGTGAATGAGTGTGCTATTTAAAGTTGTAATAACATAAGTAAAATAAAAAGATTTGAATCACGGGTACGCAACTTTTAAATTTTTAATTGGATTATAAGACAAGTTAGCTGACAGAACCCATGGCATAAATATTGTATAGTTTAAAATATGAACTTTTAAGATAACGCATGCGCGATGTTGTTCAACTTACCCTATCCATTATTTCTAACAATAGTTCCACACTCAACGTGCGATCCGGATAGCCTTCTCATTGGTATAGGGTTGTTTTGAGAAGCATGTTTAAAATACAACTAGTATCGTGGCACTGCGGAGGGTCTTATTGAAAGATGGGTATTTTTTTTTTTTTTTTTTTTTTTTTTCCATCAGATCATGAGTATTTGAGGTAGTGCTGTTCGCTTTTCGCATTTTTCAGCGAAGTCCGGAACTCTATTCACATGAAGTTTATAATATTTATAGGAATTCATGCATTTTGTAAATGAATATCCTCGGATGATTCGACACTGATAAGCATACTACTGGCCGCACCAATGGGGATCTAGGTAGACACTACGACAAAGCTGGTCATTTTTTTTGTGTCTTCGAGTCATATAATCCGCCTTTTTTTTGTTTTTTAAATAAAGCGCATGGCCATAGTTTTGTGAAAAAATGTTCATCCATATAATACTCTCCTTGATGTCTTCTACAATACCCTATCTTTGTTCGCTGATCTATTAAAATGAACGAGTCCAATCAGTTTGATTTATACAGTAAAGTCTCCTTTGCATGCGTTTATCCACAGCTATAAAACTTATTCCAACGGCATTGGTTAGTGCACAGCCGGCGTGGATGTCGTTTTCGTGCAGATCTATAATTTTATATCTGTTGTCATGGATTCGCTTTAGTTATGGTAGTGTTACTTAGTGGATTTTCTTTGCCTGAAATCAGATATGTAAAATATAAACTTAAAAAAGAAACAAATACTCTAGGTGATAGAGCTACAATTGTGACTAGCCAGCTGTTGGATAACATTTTATGTAAATTGTAGTATTTATAAATTTGATATAGACGTAATAAGCTCAATATTACTTTAAACACAAACAATGTAAACTTTTTGATTCGCAATAGTTTTTTAAATTTTCATTTGTAAACATGTTAAAGAAGTTGATCAATACAAATTTGACCTATAAAGAGTGGATTCGATTTATTTTTTAAAGTCTTTCACTGCCTATTGCTCTTTGCATACAATGTATACATGTACATATCATGATCTGTATTATTGTATAGTTTAGGAGCTGAACGGAGGCTAAAAATCGTAAATCTAGGTGAGCTTATTTACGCACGTTTTTGTACATGTTTGGTGGACCCAAGTGTGGGGGGGGGGGGGGGGCAGGGGGCTGCAGCCCCAAGTCTCTGTGTGCTCTTCTGCAGCCCTTTACTGTATGTTTCAAATGTTTAATATCTTTACACTTACTGGAAGATATTTTGACATACGTTAATGAAATGATAAACTTCTTGTCCAGTAGATTATATCTTTCACAAATTAACTTTTGTGGTATAACAATATTTCATTTAGACCAATTGTTAATGTTTATCTGAAACACATTTATATGAACCTGGCAATATGATATTTTTGTACAATTTTATCAATGACCTTGGTAACACTAAGCTTTCCCTCATATTTCGATAAACAAAGTGTTCATTATATAATTTATCTTTTATCATGGAGCGGTAATTCATAGCCTGCCCACCTTATACACTTGTACATTGATCTTATATGAACTTGTATTGGTCCACATCTAAACTATTGGTTGATTGAAAAGTAGAATAATCTGGAATGTAATTGGTAGAGGGATTGAGGATTAATTTTATTAAATTTGTAAACTTGATAGTACTGGTATTCATCTGTCTGACTCAGCAATGCCATTCCCTTGGAAAATCTTGTAATGCTAAACTAAAGCAGCTATTAACCTTCATGGAGGATTAGGCCTAAATATATTTGGGCTTAGGTCAATGGTGAAAAGAATGTTATGGCCAAATCAGCTCGTCATAAAGAGTTAAATTCTTCTAATTTTACTTTACCCAGAGTAGAATCAGAGACCCCCCCCCCCAAAAGAAAAAATTTTAAATAAATAAATAAATAAATAATAATAATAATAATTTTGAAGGAAAACAGCTTTTTCATCTGATATTCATTTGGTAATAATGCAAAGGGCAGGCAATTATGCAACAATGGTCATTTTATGTGTAAACCATGTTTAATGTTATGTTTAATTAAATGTTAATGTTTAATATTAATAAGAGAGTATTCCTTTTGGAAGCAGAGTTTGAAGTTTATTTTAAGATGTGTTGTCAGTAAATTTTGCATTAATTTTACAGGGATATTTTTCCGTAACATGACTGAGGTCGCTTCAGGATGAATGGAAACAAAACAATTGTGTGTCTGATGATGATTATTTTGTGTGTTGAAGCATTTACCTAAGAGTAATAATATTAAAAGGGATTTATCAAGATTAGTTTTGTAATTTTGAAAACAACTTTCAGTCCAATCATTTGGATATAAAATGTAACACAACAATGCAAAAAAGCCCTCATATGTTTAATTTGATAATATTTTTATTTCTGTTTTCAATTGATAAAAAACAACAGGAAATAGTCACACAAATAGAGTCATGTATTCCATTGACGCAAAATATCATCATTAATAAGAATATGCATGAGCAAAATTCTAGTGAAATCAATTACTTGATTTTATGCATACGCCCCAACTGTATGTTGGATTATGGAAGAACATTATTTCGCTGTGAACTTATTTTTTCATGTCATATTGACTTTAAATACATTTCTGTTGAATGTATTGTTTAATATTTTATGTTACGTTTCATTATTATGTCCGTTAAAAGAATCATTGAAAGAAGGTATGAAGAAAAAAGTTTTCATTAAAGTATCATGAAATGTTATATGGAGTGTACATTTTTTGTTCATGTTATAATATGTTCATGTTAAAGAGAGAGATTGAGTTGAAATACATTTAATAAGGTTTTTGTGAATATAACACATCCGCAGTCCACATTCCTCACTCAAAATACTCATGGACGTGAGTAAATTGATCACTCCTGACATTCAGTTTGGACAACCAGACTCCAGCAAATTTCATCTAAACACAACACAAAAGAAAGTTCCCCCTATTTCAGATATCAATAATTTTTTACCAGGAGGAATTTAAAAACTCTAGATCTAATTATATGTCCATAGAGGAAAAATCATCAAGTCAGCTTCAGTGAGCAATGGTTGAATGCAAAAATATCATTTTTTTAAGTTCGCAAGCCTAAAATGGAAAACTTTGATTGATGATAACGGACCCATTTTCAGATTTTAAACATTTTACATGTCAGAATGTATGCAAAACATGCTTCCCAATATATGGAAACGAAATTTGCATCAAATGTTACGGTTGAGTTAGCATGCAGCAGAAATTGCCCGAACTGCGATTTTTACTTCTTTGCCATGGTATAATTGATCAAACATGAGGGAATTCCCGTTTTGGAAGTGTATGCAACCAATATCCATTCATTCACGGTTGAATGAACCCATCAAACAACCAAAAAATAGCGCATTTTAGAATTACGAAAATACATTGCAGTAATTTTATGCACTAGAAAGCTTCTCAATAACATTTTTTGGTTGTATTTATATTCTTTGGGCACGTGTCAATGATCCTATGGCATTTTATTATAAATTCATGCTTCAGTGAGCACGTGAGACTGGAAAAGCCCTTTTCTCACGTATTGACTAAAATTCAAATTCTTATTTTGATTGAATATAACAATTCTTTTTGGGAGTACTTTTTATTTTATTATCACAAAAATCCTGATGTTTCACGCCTCAGTGGGCACAAGATACAAGAAAATCATGTAAATAAGAAGAAAGTTTCGA
>CALNVZ010003747.1:20709-40944 GCA_940671915.1 Paracentrotus lividus | reverse complement strand
ATGTTGCTATAAAGGCTATTAGATTAATATTTGAACAAATTTCTGTACTACACGTAGCTTCGAGGAAGTGTGTTGCACATCAAATGCTACTAATTCAGATGAGTGGGTTTCTCAATAACAAATCAAGTGTTTATCTGAAGTATTGGGCATTTAGGGTACCATATACCCAAGTGCTTAATAGTTCAGATAAACTGATGATTTTCACTCAAACATTTTCTGAATTATTAGGCAATTTGTGTGTTTATAGTACAAAAGATGACATGAGGTCGAAAACTGTTTTGCCTTCACCCAAAACTCTTGTGAATATTGATGTGATCTTAAGTAGAAATAAAGAATATCACTGAAACATACGTTGAAGATAAAAATGTTATATCAAAACATGTGTTTATTCAAAAGAAGTGTAATGCAATGATTCTGAATATAATACATGTACATTCTGTACATTTGTGGCAATTTCCAGATAAAAACTTTAGCAGGAATAGAAATATGCGAAAGGAAGGTACATAAAGTAAAGGCAAAATTTAAACTACACAAAAGTTATTTTGAATACAAAACACTCTACAAATGTCTCCCTTTCTAGAGATGATAGCTGCCTAACTTTTTTGCAAATCTGTGAACTGTATCATCCTCACGGAAACACTGATGCTCCTCGCATCTTGGTGAGGAGGTAGAAATATAAATTTTGGCAAAATACTAGTGCACTAATGTTTCGTAGTACTAGGGTTGGGCAAATAATTTACTTTTTTCTGAAATGTTATTTCAAACAAGTTACTTCTATAGTCAAATTTGATGTGAATCCAAAAAATGACAATGATTTTTGTGTACGATTATGTCTGACGTCGCTAAAGTGCAAAAAACAAAATAGTGTATTTTGCCCATTCATCACACACTTTATAGGTATAAACCGGTTTTATTTTGTTTCTTTATGGATTTTGATGGTCTAAAAGCTCAAATCTGACAATTTTATCATGACCTAATGTACAGTATTTTGATTTAATGAGGTGATTTTTGCTCGATATTGACTGAAACTAACTACCAACACACTACACTAACAGTCAACTTTGGTAGGATTAATCATGTTGGATTAATCATGTTGGGTTCCCTGACACCTAAAAGCCATAAAAACGCAATAAAAGTGGTTTATAGTATAAAAAGTGTGATAATTGGGCATAATACGCCATTTTGGTTTTTTGCACTTTAGCGACGTAAGACGTCATCGTATGCAAAAATAATTGTCATTTTCAGTTTCTACGTCGAATTTTACAATAGGAACAACTTGTTTGAAAAAAAAGTTGAGATTCGCCCAACCCTAGTAGTACACTTAATAGAGCTAATTTGACAATTAGCATGCAGTAAAGAAAACTACTGTATAAAAGATATGTATAATTTCACAATACTATACAGTATAAAAACTATATTTGGTGACAAAATGCTTATTGTAAATAGCTACTCTGCAAATTGCACTTTTGGAAAGTCACAACATCATAAGTCAATAATATCAATAATAATAATACTAGAAATAATAAAAATTCAGTACATTTAAGCCTACATATTGACATTAAAAAGAAAACCAATTTATGAACCCAAAATTATTACACCAGGGTTCCCACGGTCATGGAATATCCTGGAAAATCCTGGAAAAATTTGTGGTCATGGAAAGTCAGGGAAAAGTCAGGGAATTTGGAAAATTTGTGAAAAGTCATGGAAAGGGGATTTTGGTCATGGAAAAGTCATGGAATTGCATTTACCTCTTGGCTAGTAAAAAAAAAATATGGCAGCTTTCCAGTTTGTGTGTCTCGCAGCTCTCATACCGTGCAATTATAATTGGTGTTCATGATTTCCATTTTTCCCAGTGTTGTGATTTCAACTTTCACTATAATTGCAGTGTTAGTTGCCAGTACCTACTGCTCTGATAATGATTTGTTCCCTGGGGTACTTAGTGTTAGGACTAGTGAGGTTGAAATAACATTTAATAAAGGTTTTTGTGAATATAACACATCCGCAGTCCACATTCCTCACTCAAAATACTCATGGACGTGAGTAAATTGATCACTCCTGACATTCAGTTTGGACAACCAGACTACAGCAATTTCATTAAACACACACAAAAAGAAAGTTCCCCCTATTTCAGATATCAATAATTTTTTTACCAGGAGGAATTTAAAAACTCTAGATCTAATTATATGTCCATAGAGGAAAAATCATCAAGTCATGCTTCAGTGAGCAATGGTTGAATGCAAAAATATCATTTTTTTGAAGTTCGCAAGCCTAAAATGGCAACTTTGATTGAATGATAACGGACCCATTTTCAGATTTTAAACATTTTACATGTCAGAATGTATGCAAAACATGCTTCCCAATATATGGAAACGAAATTTGCATCAAATGTTACGGTTGAGTTAGCATGCAGCAGAAATTGCCCGAACTGCGATTTTTACTTCTTTGCCATGGTATAATTGATCAAACATGAGGGAATTCCCGTTTTGGAAGTGTATGCAACCAATATCCATTCATTCACGGTTGAATGAACCCATCAAACACCAAAAAATAGGCCATTTTAGAATTACGAAAATACATTGCAGTAATTTTATGCACTAGAAAGCTTCTCAATAACATTTTTTGGGTTGTATTTATATTCTTTGGGCACGTGTCAATGACCTATGGCATTTTTTACCTAATTGACCTACATTCTGTGTTGAAAATATTCATAATATAATATATACCGAGTGGGTCAGACAAAACTAAATGCCTTATCACTTGTTTTATTGAAAAATTAAACCATGAATAGATAACTTTATACATGTGGACTTTAAAGAGATCTTCTACAAAGTAATTTTGCCCATATTTATGTTGCACAGGTTCATGCTCAATAGAATAGTATGCATTGTTTAATGCAATGTAAAGTATGTTTCTGTGTAAGTAAAGTAAACAGTTTAAAATGCCAAATGTTAAACAATGCATACCAGAAAAAAGTAACTCAAATTTGAGAGCCTCATGTTGAAATATTATAGTTTAAGTGACCTTGAAATTTAGTTCATAATAAAGCATAGTAACTCATATTCTATTAAAAATACCAAACTTACAGATGTGTTGTGACGGATGACTTAAAGAGAAAAAGGCGTCAAAATTAAATGTTTTAAAATGGTGTTCAATAATTTACCTGTGTGCCCCTCACCTACATATATTCTCCAAAATATTATCAGGGGGCCATTGTATAAAAAAAAATCACATTACATTTGTCTAACTGTTTAACAATGGAACTACCAATTAAAGCAATATGTTTAACAGCCAAATCAAAATCAAATATTTCATGAAAGCTAATTAAATAAAAACATAGACTTCAAGGGGGCTATTCTCACAAGGAAATCAGATAGATATATTCCTTATATCCCACCATCTGCGGTAAGGCAAGATGGAAACTTGTGGAAGCTAGAAAAGACAGTATATATATATGCACTGATGATGCATCCTGCAATGTACTTCAGTGTAAAATGAAGAGCTAACAAAAAAGGACTGTAAGCAGTCAGAACTGACGCTTCGTCATGGTTCAGTGACTTTTCGAATAAGTAATTTGAATCAAGATCCTGTTAGTTAGAGATCAGTTGAAGCTGTGTGCCAAGTTTCATGCCATAACTCACAGTAGAATTAACAATAATCATCAATGAAATTGGCAGAATTTTACATTTGTCAGGTATTGATTTCCTCCTCCATTGACTTTATGTACAAAGAAGTTTAAACAAAAGTGAAATTTGGCATATCTTAATTGTAAGTTTTTGTCCATTTGACTGTAAATTATTTTATGAAACTTTGCACATAGCTTTAACTGATCTCTAACTAACATGATCTTCATTCAAATTACGAATTTGAAAAGTCACTGAACCATGACAAAGCCCCAAACTTTCTTCTCATTTCCATGATTTTCTTGTATCTTGTGCCTATCGAAAACAGTGAGAGTTTTGATGAAGAAATGTGTTTTTTCTCATTTTTTTACGATTTTTTTTTTCTTTTTTCACTAATATTTGATAAATAATTGTATACAACATTGATGTTTGTAACTTTTCCAAAAGCTACCTATGTGCATGTGAATGATGCTGTAAAAAGAAGGGAGTTACATCTTTATCCCTATAAAGAATTACGATTGGCTAAAGTGAGGAACAAAATATCTAGACAAAAATCAACAATTTGCCCTGTAACGAAGAAGAACCCCATACCCGTTCGTGTATAAGAAAGGCCGATAACATGCGATGGCCGTTAGCAGACAAACCAAGTATCGAAAACTTGTACGTCATGTTCCGCATTTTCGGCACTTTTGTTTGCCTACTCACAGCCATCAAATACAATCAGCTTTTCATAATACATGCGCGGGTATGGGTGTTATTTTCAGTCACTAGGCAAATTGTTGAATTTTGTCTGTATTGCGTTCCTGACTTTAGGGAATCATAGTTCTCTATAGGAATAAGATATAACTCCCTTCTTTTTACAGAATCATTCACATGCACGTCGGTAGTTTTTAGAAAAGTTACAAACATCAATGTTTTAGACAAATTTATTTATCATAAATTATTGAACAAAGGAAAAAAAAATATTTTCATTAAAAAAAAATGAGAGAAAACATTTCTTCATCAAAACTCTCACTGTTTGCGATTTCAGTCTGATTTCAAAATAGCACAAACGTTCAAACAATTTAATACTCTTTATTTTGACATCAAATTTAGTGTGTTTAGAAAAGGAATTCTGCTATTTTTATTCAAAATATAATTTTTGGTAAAATGGGCACTCTTTATGGACGCCCCCGGCTGTAGGGACCTTATGCAGCAGAGATGCACTGCCAGAATAGTTTGGTAAATGTCAGGTTCTTTCTCATGTTTTCCAATACTCAGCTGCTGGTACCTCGTTCATCTACTCAAAATCCTGTCAGCTGCCTGACTAATATCCTCATGATTTTTGGAGTGAGGGGGAGGGGGGGGGGAGGGCTCAAATCAAGAAAAGCTAAGAAAAGAGCAACTCCATTCGGATTAAAGTAGCATAACTTCTAAAACTAAAAATTTGAGCTATTCAATTTTGGACAGGTGTTGTTAAACCCATTGACTACATTCTGTGTTGAAAAATTCATAATAATAATATATACCGAGTGGGTCAGACAAAACTAAATGCACTTGTTAATTTTGAAAAATTAAACCATGAATAGATAACTATTATACATGTGACTTTAAAGAGAATCTTCTACAAAGTAATTTTGCATCATATTTATGTTGCACAGGTTCATGCTCAATAGAATAGTATGCATTGTTTAATGCAATGTAAAGTATGTTTTCTGTGTAAGTAAAGTAAACAGTTAAAATGCAAATGTTAAACAATGCATACCAGAAAAAAAGTAAACTCAAATTTGAGAGCCTCATGTTGAAATATTATAGTTTAAGTGACCTTGAAATTTAGTTCATAATAAAGCATAGGTAACTCATATTCTATTAAAGGCCCTCGCAAGTCGGAGATCGTGGGGAATGCACGTTTTTCTTGAGCTCCATTGACTCATACACAATCTACAGTGAGGCTTACGTAAGGGTCGGCCTACTGGGGATTAACATTCGGACAGCACGAACATGACGAAGTTTACCGAATTCAGTCAGTCAATAGGGTCAGTAGCTTCGGATTAGTTTATAGACTCTCAACGGGTCTCTTCATATCAATTCAAAGAGAGGACTTGTATAATACTCCATTTCAAAAACAAAACATATGTTAGATTTACTTCAGACTTCTGGTTAGTTAGTCTAGCCATGAAGGATTAACCGGATTAGCTCCAGAAGGGTTGGCGCTGAAGATTACGCAACACGCCTCAGGCTCTGATTGGAATGTTATCATTTCACCCGAGATAAGGTGAATTCCCCATGTTCTATCAATTATACGTCCCTTTAAAAGATACCAAACTTACAGATGTGTTGTGACGGATGACTTAAAGAAAAAAGGCGTCAAAATTTAAATGTTTAAAATGGTGTTCAATAATTTACCTGTGTGCCCCTCACCTACATATATTCTCCAAAATATTATCAGGGGGCCATTGTATAAAAAAAAAATCACATTACATTTGTCTAACTGTTTAACAATGGTAACTACCAATTAAAAGCAATATTGTTTAACAGCCAAATCAAAATCAAATATTTCATGAAAGCTAATTAATAAAAACATAGACTTCAAGGGGGCATTCTCACAAGGAAATCAGATAGATATATTCCTTATATCCCACCATCTGCGGTAAGGCAAGATGGAAACTTGTGGAAGCTAGAAAAGACAGTGTATATATATGCACTTGATAATGCATCCTGCAATGGTGCTTCAGTGTAAAATGAAGAGCTAACAAAAAAGGACTGTAAGCAGTCAGAACGGGACATGGCTAGATGGTACAACTTTGGAAAGATAGATGGATTCCTTGGAAAACAGGTTGATGACAATGTCTGCAGGAAAAGATGCCGACATCGTTGGACTCGTTAAAAATCTTGCAAGAAGTACAAATTCAGTTGTGATGAGAGAGATGATGATGGAGTTCTGAGTGCTCAGGGATATGTAGTCTCTAGTATTTCTAACAGGAGTTTTCACCTTCACTTGGACTTCTAACCAGTTCAAAAGAAAATGTGTCAATTAGGTGTTGAGGCAGGCCTTCCCCCCAAAAAGAGAATATTTCTCAGGTTAATCCCTCAAAACTTTTGTTTTAGAGATATTGAACAGGTCTATGCTTTCCATCCAGTGGTTAATGTCGGATGCCCTGATGTCGTGCTGGAGGCTGTTGGCACAAGTTACCTCAACCTGATCATAACAAGGCGAAAGTCAAGCCCTCATAGTCAGCTGATGATTGTCAAGATCTGAGTATAAACAAAAGGAAAGGGTTATTTAAACTGAAATTACATGGATTACATGGATTCAAATTAACATATGCTTCATGAATAGATAAATTCAAAGTACATACAGACACAAGACATTGGGTCATATATACGGGAAAACAGAGCAAAGAAATTATTTCTTTCCAGGATTTTATGTAAAATACAATGACTTATTCATATCACTGTTAAAATCCAGTATATTTTAATCTGACATAAAGGGAAACAAAACCCTTAATTCAAGGACACATAGTTTTAAAATCAAAGCAACTTTAGACATACGGTATATGAAATCAGTAAAACTTGAAATGGAAAGCTTTCTAAAAATGGTAAGTACTCATATATTTATTTTAATTCATTTCATTTTATTATTATTATTTATTATTATTATTTTTTATTTTACATTTTTGTACTGTTAAAGGTAGTATCAGCCTTTTTCACAAATTGCGAAAACTAATGCAACTTGGCATAACTGTAGAATATGTTCGACCTATACTTGTCCTATTCCTAACTACTTACTGTCATAGGTGCCTAGATCAGGAATACGAACAGAAAATCTGACTACCAATCTCTGACAGCTTCATCACACATCGTTTGATATTACAGCGCTGCGGCACGGACCGTACACAGCAATATACACACGGCACATCAGCGTGCATTATTCTCTGCGCTAACGGTCACGGTTCGCACCGTACGGTATATTTTTCGAGGTTCGAAAAAATAGGAATGAATTTTGATAATCGCAATATAATGACAAACATACACATTTGAGTTATTCATTTGTGGAAATATATGCATTGGTATATACTATATCTCTAAAACTAGAAATTTATATTTTTTGCCTGCAAAGGCTGACACTACCTTTAATGATATAACTTTTCTAAACCAATGTAGGCTTAGACATATTACATACTAAATTATTTAAAACCACTATGTATAGTTTGTGCCCATTAAGTTTTCATACACTCTGTCATTTTTACAGTTTTTGAGTCATGCTGCTAACGCAGTTGCTTTGTCAAACTTTCTGGTAATTAGTATGTTACCAACAACTGAACAACTAGGAAAATTTGAAATTTTGACAAATTTGATATTTCAGGGGATTTTACTGACAGTTTTATGGAAAACACCATTTTCATCAGTGTGCATGCTACAGGTACTCAGTATCCAATTTATTACTTCATAACCATGATTTATATATATTTTTTTCAATAAAACCAACTGAACTAGTTCTTTAAAAGTGTCAAAGCATTTCGTCAGGTCTACTGTGGGGTTTGTCCCGTGAGACTCGGTAAAATCTTAAGGCTGTGCATTTGGTAGAATGGTGTTTGAGCCATCATGTGAGTTTTCACGTTCCGACACATTTCTGTCTGTCTAAGAGTAACCAATCAATCTATTAATTAAATTTATAGATCTTTACATGTAACAACCTTCATTTCATGTGAGCTGCTTCTGATGCTAGAGAATGTATATTGACAACAAGCATCTGCACTACCTGTAGACATAATCAAATAAATACTTTGTGTTAAAAATGACTAAATGCAATTCATCAAAACGAATTATAGAAGAAGTGCAAACTATTATTTGAGTGCTAGTAGAGAAAAATGCACATCGATGATGATTAGTTCACTTTTTATTCTATTCCTACTCTAATGATCTTTTTAAGGCACATGACACAGTTGTTAGATAGTCATCATTATAACATTTTATTAAATTTAAACTGTAGCCTATGTAACCAAGTTATATTGAGTGCTATTATTTAGCCCAGACACAAGGAATAATCCACCATTTATCAAGATCCAGCATACATGTACATGTGCTGTATTCTTTACATAATTTAATGTGATGCTTTAAAGCATACGAAAAATGGGTTTGAAAATCAGGGTAGGAATCATAGATATCTGAATATTTTAAGGTGCAGTGCCCTAAAAAAAATTTTTTTTTTCTTTTTTTGGTCTCCTTAGGTAGTTTCATGTGTGTACTTCATCATACAACTGTTTTATATCAGTATTTGCCTCTTTTTTTAAATAAGGGGGTTTAAAATAATGTATTATAGCCATTTCTTTTGTGCGATTACACAAAATGGAAATTTTTGTCATGAAAAATCTAAAACTCTGATTCTAATTATTGGATTTGCAGAAATGTTGTAGAATTGTTTATCTTGAAGAAGTACTACAAATAATGATAGTTTTAAGTTTTTAAGCAAAAAGTCAAAGTCAAAGTCAAAGGGGGAAGACGTGTTTTTATTTGCTCCTGGGGAAATTTGGATTTTTACCTTAGATTGTTCATGGAAATTCTTGGAAATTTTTATATTGCCTGATGCCTTTTTGTTCATGGATCGCAAGTATCATATTCTTTTACAATAAAGTTAAGTTTTAGTATTCGTTTTTTTTGTCATTTTATGTCACTTTTTGCGATATTTTTTACTAAAAAATTAATCAGCTTTTTTCAAAATTAAGCGCATCATAATAATAAGCGTACTTAATTTTGAGCGTGTTTTTTCTGCGTACTGCTGAGCCATTTTTATTTTGTTACCCTTGCATTACGCTTGTATCTTTTGTTACGTAATATTGTTTTCCCTTTTTCTTTTGTGACGTATGGGTTTATTGTTGGCCTATTAAGAAAGATTACAATTTGTTGATTTCTAAGTTTGAGATTAGTTGATTGGTTCATGGCTGTTGTTAGTAGGGTTTTCACCTGTCCTACTAGAACACCTGTGAATTATGTTCCGGCCGGACTATGTTCCTTGAATTGCTGGAGAACGGATGTAGTGAGATCAGCACGTGTCTCTTATTTTGTTATTATTTCTCTATGTAAGGTGTTGCAATAGATTCATCTTCTAACTTAATCTTCTATATAGTAATTTCTTTTTCTTGATGGGGCCTATTTTGCGCCATGAGAAATGTTATTATATACTAATGATATCCTAATTTTTGTTATGTATTGTAATGATTAGATTTATTTGTATTTTGTGTATCTTTCGGAGGTGTATATATTTTTCTATGTCTTGTTATGATATTTCAATTCACTGATGTGTGCAATCAATGTATTATTTGTAATGCTTTTTCTTTCAATATGAATCTAATTCTGCCTTGATTGTCAACCTTTTCTCATTAGTTCTGCTTTGAGAGGAATGATCTCCCGAAGTCATTGTCAGTCTCTTATTTTTTGACTTCATAATAATATACTAGTTGATATGTATGCATGCGCACATCTCGTGTTGAACCCTTGCAAGTTTTTCGGAACTCGTCATAGCTTATTATGCAAATTCTACTGCTACTTTTCAATTTCGACTTATGTTAGCTGGCGATATCGATTTGAATCCTGGACCAATCACTCATGAGAATTCTCCTAGCATACCTGCGATACATTATGCTACTAATTCATCAATGAGCTCGACATACTTATGATAGAAATGATATTATTGCAAATCAATAGGCCTTTGGACAAGAAGAGATGGGAACAGTGTGTCGACTCAAGTTTGAGGTGTGGAAAAATATCAAATCTTAGGTATACAGCGGCGGCCAACTCATAGGGGTAATACGTGCTGGCAGGGAGAAAACAAAAATTCCGGGATTACGACTCTCCCGGTCTTTCAGGACAGTGGGAATATCAATAGTCAATTCTCTATCCGTGTTCTTCTACTGTAACGATGGATGTGGCGAAAGTTTGTGTTATCAATGCCCAATTCTGTATGTATAAGCAGACTTTAGTGGATCATTTCATTGAACACAATTTTGATATCATTTGTCTCACAGAAACATGGCTCTCAGCTTCTGATAAGCATAGAAAGGTGATTGGAAGACTGACACTCGCTGTTGTTCTTACTTTTCTATTCATGTTCCGTCCCGATCGAACTTGCGGTGGTATTGCCATCTTGTATAGGAGATCCATTAAAAAGAGAAAATACTTCTACCTTCAATGCCTCTAGCTTCGAGAGCCTCTGCTGCGGACATCCAGTTCCCTGGAACATCTTCTCCTATCAAGCTCCTGGTAGTTTACCGTCCCCCATTGCATATAGCACGAAAGAACAGAATATCGTCCAACTGCGTTTATTGAATAGAATTATGCTGATTATACCGCAACTCTTCAAACTTCACAGTGCAAACTTCTGATTGTAGGCGATTTTAATATCCATTGGAACATTACTTCCAATTGTCATAGCAGCAGAAGTTCAGGGAAAACTCTTGATTCTTTTGGACTCATGCAAATGGTAAATGAAAGAACACATGCCAACTTGACATTATAACCTTCTTCTTCTGATGACGTACTCTCTGCATTTGCTCCTTCGACCCTGCAACTGAAGATGAAGTATTAAGAATCATAACTCGATCACCGTCTTCTACTTTCTTTTGATTGATCCCTTGCCAACCTGGATCCTTGAAAAAACAATGTTTAAATTGGGGGTCATCCCATTAGACCGACACCCACGAGACCGACGGCCCATTAGTCCGACACTAGAAAAAAAATGTTTATTTGACCGACGCTAGCAATGCCTACGCACTAGACCGACACTTGAGATCAAACAGGTGCACGAGTACCAAGAACTACCATGATATGAAACCAACGAACCGACATCACAATAATATGACACACGACAACCGAAGTAGAGCAATACAGCCAACGAGACCGACATTACATTGAAGTAGACCACGAGTCCGAAATTGCGTCATGGCGCGTTGTATTTAACAGCGCCACCTTGGTACCATATATAGACAAGTATTAGTACATGGATGTCCAAAAAAATAATGTCGGGGATATACGAATCGCGTGGATACGAAACAGCGCATAACCAGGGGTATCTTGGGGGAACGAGCATGCCCCCCTTCTATCGGGTAGGCAAAAAGGAACGTCTAAAAGGCGAAAGAAAGGGGTGAAAGAGGGAGGAGGGAGGGAGGGAAACGAGGGGAAGTAATGATAAAGACCGCAAAAGGGGTTGAAGGCAACAGAGAGATAATGAAATGAAATGTAACGACTACTTTTTTTTTTTTTTTTTTTTTTTTTTTCATTTTTATTTTTTTGACTTGGACATCTGTACTAATACTTGTCTATATATGGTCACAAGGGGGCTGTTAAATATAACGTGCCATGACGCAATTTCGGACTCGTGGGTCTACTTTATGTAATGTCGGTCTCGTTGCTGTATTGCTCTACTGTCGGGTGTCGTGTGTCATATTATTGTTAGATGTCGTCCGTTGGTCATATCATGGTAGTGTCGGTATCGTGCACCTGTTTGATCTAGGTGTCGTCTAGTTGGGCTGTGGTCTCGTGGGCCTAAATTGTTTACAGTCGTTCTCGTTTGCCTAATTTTACTTAACTGTCGGACTCGTGGAGTCGTCGGCTCTCGTGGAGACCGTCGGTCTCGTGGGGTGGTCGTCTTGTGGGCTGTACCGTATATGTCTACTGCCATGTATTACTAGAATCATAAATGAATCTCTTCGACTGGTTGTGTTTCCTGATACCTTCAAAAGTGCCATTGTTCGCCATTGTTGAAAAAGCCAAATTGGATATTGAGAACTTGAAGAACACCTAACCGCCCTATATCTAATCTTAAGTTTCTTTTCCAAAGTTTTGGAAAAGGGTCGTCTCTTCACGCCTCCATGAACATCTTTGAATGATCATGTGCTTTCATGAGCCCCACCAGTCAGCATACAAAAAATATCATGGGACGGAGACGGCTTTGGTCAACGTTCATAACGATTATCATGGAAGCGTAGATAATAAACAAGCCGTTGTATTTATGATTCTTCTCGATCTGCTCGTCAGCGTTTGCCACCATTGACAAGACATCTTACAACTACGGCCTTTCAGATGTTAACATTAGAGACCGTGCACTGGTCTAATTCAAATCTTATATGATGGGTGATCGTTCGCAGTCAGTGAAGATTGGCGAATGTGTGCTTCCAGGGATTCGCCTCTCATATGGTGTTCCTCAAGGTTCAGTTTTAGGCCGTCTCTTTTCAGCATTTATTCTAAACCAATTGCTGAAATATTTCCACGAAGCTCATAAATGTACATGTCCATCTTTTATGCTGATAGATACTCAACTTTTCATTCCATTCAATTCCGTCAGAGATCAGGATGATGCAAATAACAAGCGTCAGAAATTAGAAAGTGTGTTGTTGATAATCAAAGCCTGGATGAACAGGAACAAGGCTTAAGCTCAATGATGCTAAGAGTGAATTTTTTAATTCTTTCATCTAAACACCGAGAGAGGTGACTTATCGTTTGATACTATTCGTGTTGGTAACTCAGATGTTTTATCCTCACAATCTGCACGTAATCTTGGAGTGTTTATGTCGATAGTCACAGATGACAATGAATGAATTTGTACAAAAGACATGTCAGGTCCATGTATTTTCAATTACGAAAACATTGCAAAATTCGCAAGATTTTGTCAATAAAATCTTGCCATCATTATTCATTAAACTTTTGTAATTTCAGTACTAAAATTTCAATGTCTTGTTATTCTTGACTATACTGCAAATTCTCTGTTATATAATATGCCATCATTTCAATTAGCTAAACTAGCAGCGTGCACACAAAACTCTGCTGCTCGGGTTTTGTCAAGAACCCGCAAAAGGGATAATATTTCCCCTGTCTTGAAAGGGCTACATTGGCTACCAGTAAAGGAACGTATTGAATACACAAATTTCTGCTTATTACTATGGAAGGCAATGCATGGCTGTGCGCCTGCATATATATTCAATTCTTCTTACAGAATATGTTACTATGAGTCGTAATCTACGCTCCTCAGGAAAAAACTTGCTTGTTACAAAAAAGAAATGTTATCAATGTACGGAGATCGGTCATTTTCTTCAGCTGCTCCAGCTTTATGGAATGCATTACCAACACAGATTCGTTCTTTGGAGACGTTAGAAACGTTCAAATCTAATCTCAAAACATTTCTTTTTTGTGAAGGCATACTAACTTGAAATATTAATGTTGTATTATATTGTAAATAGTAGTTCTTTTATCAAATATATATAATTGTTGTTTACTGTCTGTGTGTTTGGCATTGACAATCCTTTCCTCTTTGACTTTGACATGGCAGATTTGGAGTGTGCGCCTCACAGGCTGTCCCCTCTTATCTGTTTTTATTAAGAGAATGTGTTTGTAACTACATAGTTATGATGTATGTTGTTCCAACACTTTCATCTTGTATTACAATGCGCCTCGGAATAGTTCAAAACTAGACAGATGGCGCTATACAAATGCGTTATTATTATTAATTATTACTACCCCCACAGGTGGAGTTATGTCTATGAGTCTGTTCTAAATTTTCCCCTATCTATCTTGACTATTGTTAAATCCATAATTTTTACACTTCTTAATCTGAATATTCCTAAAAGCCATCATTAATTTGTTACAAAGGAGTCAGAGAATTAAATTAATCCATCAAAACCTTAACTTAAACTCTATGTTGTGAAGTTTTTTAGAATTGACAGTTCATATAATGAAAAAAAATTTCTTCAAAATTCTGACTTTGAATGACTATATTTTTTCTTAGTCTCAAGATAATATGCCATAGTGCATATTTTTGTGTAGCCCAACTCATAAACTTTCCAAAATGTATAGTTTGTTGGGGTACAGGTACTTAATAAAGAAAACTATGCTTGATTATATACTGTGATGTCGTTTTCGCACGGGAATAGGGCACCTGCCACCTTAAGCAAGCAATTTTTCAAGGGATTCTATACTGACCTACATGTTTATAATCATGCTGGCAAAATGAACTATTTCAATAAATTATGATTTGAATTCTTGCTCAATGTTACGGCATCCTTTAATCAGGAATGTTTTCTGGTCTGTCATGAGCCGCAACATGATGAAATTACCTGGCTGATAAGCTTGATCGAACTACATTACTTTCCAAACCATTTATCAAAAATCATCCTACTGAAAGCCATTGGTATGTTTTCTTTATAATTGCTAAATATATATTAAAAAAAAAAAAAACATCTCAAGGAGCATGAACCACTCACAATTTTGAGAGACATTTTCAGAACAACAGGGGTTTTAGTGATTGTGTGGCATTGGTGAGCTGAGAAGTGGTGTGATTAGAATGGCTTTTTGAGTTGCCCTTTTAATTGATATGAACTTCATAATCACCAATTTGTAATATTTTTTACATTAATGATGATGATGCTTGGGTTTCCCCTTTACACGTATGTATACACACGATTTAAGAGTATAGGCCTACAGTTCTTTCAATGCATCTGCTTCTTCAACTCCAGCATCACTTTTCAAAATTGCTACAATGTATTAGGTTTTTTGACAGTTTTCTATCGCCCATGTCTCCCATGCTTTGACTCCTATATCATGCACCTACTGGCAGCCAGTTTGGATGTCAAGAGGAATGACCAGCCAGATACATTCTCCATGATGCAACATGATCTCGTACATTGGAAAGTCAGCCATTCAGTATTTTGTTTTTAATATACTGTCTTCAGCTGAACTTTAGCACAATTCTTAACTGTTAAAGGGACTCGTAATTGATAAAACATGGGGAAATCACCTTATCTCGGATGAAATAATAACATTCCAATCAGAGCCTGAGGCGTGTTGCGTAATCTCCAGCGACAACCCGTCTGGAGGTAATCCGATAATCCTTCATGGCTATAGACTAACTGACCAGAATTCAGAAGTAAATCTAACCTATGTTTCGTTTTTTTAAATGGAGCATTATACAAGTCCTCTCTTTGAATTTATACGAAGAGACCCGTTGAGAGTCTATTGTTGATGAATCGAGAAACCGAAGCTACTGACCCGACTGACTGGCTGAATTCGGCCAACTTCGTCATGTTTTTGCTGTCCGAATGTTAATCCCCATTAGTCCGACCCATGCGTACGCCTGACTGACATTGTGTACAAGTCAATGGAGCTCAGGAAAAACGCGCATTCCCCACGATCTCCGAGTTTCAGGGGACTTTAACTTACATAAATAGTATTATGGTAGTCAGGAGGTTTGGGGGAATATTTTGTGATAAGTATAAGAACTAGAAGCAGGTTGTTTATAAATGTATAGCTTGATGCCTTTGATTATACACCTACTTGTAAGTGCCAAGATCTGGGCAACTACTGTAAATAGATATAGTGCTGAAGAATGACAAAGTAAGTAAAACCTTCCATATAAAAGCCTTAAAGGGGAAGTTCACCCTGGGTTTAAATTGGTTTTAAAAAATGCACAAAAATATAAGAAAAATATGAGTGAAGGTTTGGAGAAAATCGATCAAAAAATGATGAAGTTATGAATATTCAAAGTTTTGATTCTGTGACGTCGTGACATGCGAGCAGATCTCCTATGTGTTATGAAGTGTAAATTTCATAAAATGTAATTTTTTTCAGAAGAAATTAATTATGTCACCTGTGCGGATGAGTCCTCAGTTGCTAGCTTACGCTATCTGTATGAAGAGAAGTTTCGTTATGTTATACTTTACAGTGGTTTTTCCTGGCTTTTTTGTTTTTGACATTAAACTATGCCAGACTGTTCGATCGTGGTCGTCTCCTTTAAAGTCCTCCGACTATTTCTCTTCCTTTGTTGCTTGCCTATATCCTTGTGCTGCTCGATTCTAAATGTATGAAGGATTCCTTCTTCGGTACTGTAGGTGATGTCAGCAAATATCTCCTGGTAGATTCTTAGCACCCCTGCCACTCTGCTTAGCCACTGAGCATGCCTGCCCCCGGGACTTGGGCCTCAGTTCATAGGTTTTCTTTCATTGGTAGGTTTTTGTAGAGTCACTTCGTAATAGATGACCTTCCGCGTTCTGGTGCATGTTTGATTGTGAAGTCTAATGGGGCACTGCGGTCATATGATCTTTCTCCAGCTCTGAGCAAGATGTACTGCGCTTTCCGTGTAAAACAGGTAGGACGCGGTCTACCACTCCTACGCCAAGTAGGTCTTTTTTATAGTAATCGTGGTTATACTATCTTGTTCGTGGTTTCCTATCTCTCCTACCAAGAGCCCCTGGTCCAGTTTACCCCGGGGCCTTGCAAGCCTTAAGGGATATTCCTAGTAACAGTACCAAGCAAGGATCTCCATATTCTGTCAGGTCGGTTTTCGAGTTTAACACGAGAGTCAGAGATGGCTATAGCGCGATATTGGACAAGCTTTAGACTTTGCGGTCTGCCTACTTAAGTTACATACAGCAGGGAGAGTGATAGAGTAGTTAGAGAGAAGAGAGTATGAGAGAAAAGTTGGATGTGGAAAAAAGGGATAGACATGCAAAGTGGTACATGCAAGAGGAAAGAGGGCAATTTGGGAAAGGCGACTCCAGCCGAAGTTGCGCATCATTATGCTATACCACCTACCTTCACTAGGTTCTTCTACATGCTTCTGTTATGAGTTGATCTGTTAATAGGGGAATAGTTCACCCTGAAATTTTTTGTTAGAAAGGTTTATGCCGTCTACCTGGGCTTTTAAAAAATTGAGAGAAGAGTAATGACGATCATCATAATATTACTGGTGTACTACGCCTCATGACAGTGATCTGCCTTCTGAAAAATGTAGAAATGAGATATTAATCAAACCAAGTTGAGATTTGAATTAAAAACATGATATGTTATCAGAGTTTGTTTCAAATATATCAAATTCATTTTATTAGGGGTTACATTTTTATGTTTATTTTAATTCCTTTATACCAGTCAAATTGAAGTCCCCTTTAATCTTCTAAGTGATATGTTTTCGCTTTTTCGTTCTTTATATTTTTTTTACATTTTTTTCCCCTTACGCTTTGATTTTCTGATCTCTTTTTTTTTTCTTTTTCAATTTTAAATTTCATTGAAGATGCCCAACCTTCCCACCGCCCAATATAGTTGCACATATTTCAGTATCATACGGCCAAATTGTTAACATTTACATACTATTATTACCACTGCTCCGCCAGTCTGCCCCAAAAGTTTGGGTGTACCTTGTTGTCAGCTCTGTTTTGGATATTATTTGAGTAATTTTATCTTTTAAAGAGATTTATAGTCCAAAAGTACTGTTTACATGTGCCAAAAAATACATTATGCAATCCCATATACTATTCTGATTTACCATTCCCAATTATCGAATTGGAATTTAGTTAAATTACTCAATAAATATGGCAAAAAGTTGCAAAACGGTGATTTTTCATCCAATTGTTCGAAAAATAAAGAAAAGAATGATATCACGGCTAATTGTTGGCGCTGTCAATTGTAAATATTTTGCCATGCGATTGTTGAGCACATGAAAAAAAATATAACTTGTATTCTCTTTGTTTTATCTTTGAGACTAGGACACTTTTTTTATTGAATTATGCCATAATTTATGCAAATTAAAGCGTCTAGTTTTTTTAGAAGATTTTATCAATTAATTTTGCCTTTATATAAAATTTTGCTTGAAGCCTTCAATTTTTTTCATTAAAGCGTTTCTTGCTTGAGATATAATAACTGCAAACAAAATCTTTGATTTTAATAAGTTGGACTTCTTCATAGCATGTCCTTTGTTTCTTTGTTTTATTCTATACTTTATTTGGAGCCACTATGCTGTCTGGCTTTTCAAATCGAGTTTGAATTGAAAAGAGTAAATATAAATTAGTAAAAATAATGTAACTGTCCTATTAACAGCTTCATTGTAGAAATTATAAAGGGAAGCTGGTGGATCCCAAAATAAAGATTGCTTTTTATAAGAAGCAGAAATTAGAAAACAGATTTAAATCAAGTTTTATCAAGAAAATTTGGTACTAATATTATAGAATAGTTATGGAAAGTATAGGTAATATTTTATGATGCAAACAGTAAAACTTATGTCACAATTTGGATGATACCAAATTGGCAAACAACTTGTATGTGCACAGGGGCTACAATCTTCTAATGCTTTTTCATAGTCGTGTTCGCCGAGTTTTATGATTTAAAATTTTCGACTTTATTATTGTGAAGAAGGAATACACGTGTCCCTTCTTCCTCATAACCTATTTCGCCCAAGGATATATTTTGATGTAATTGCTGGGATCGAGCTTCTAATGCATTTTGTGACCTAATTGATAGTACATTTATGCATATTTTAAATGAAGATATCATAATGACATTTCAAGAAAAAAGTGATATTTTTAATGACATCAACTTTGATGAATATTTCTATACTGAAAACTACTTAAAATCTTTGTTTTTTTGTATCTAGATGGGCGTAGATGTCGTGTGTACTGAATTTACAATATGTGTGTACATGTATGCGATGAAATAGCATATTGCCATCAATATTATCTTGGCCAAAGTTATGAGGAAAGATAGTTTCTTATACAAATAAGTGAAAATTTATCATAAAACCATTATAGAAAACATGCATGGAAGAATTGTGCTCGCCTCCGTGTGACATCACAGTTTTGGTGACAGTTGTTGCCAATTTGGTCTTTTATAGTGATCAATAATTTTTTTGTTGTGCATCATCATCATAAGGAATATTCATACTTCTTATTATTCGTTCTTCCGATTTATTCAAACTCTTTTTTTCTGGGGTCCAGAGTGTTCCCTTAATGGAATCTCAGATTTTAGCATGCTAAGTATTGAGAATCCATCTGTTAAGCACAAGTCAGACAATGCTTTGTGGTATACTTTTTTTTTCTTATTGTATGTAGAAAATTTGAAAAAGATTTATGTTATATACTCATCTATGATGTAGCATTTGTGATGAATAATTGGTGACTTACTAGATGGTACGCTGTCTAGCGATTGTTTTATAGAAGATTTGATAAATATAGTTTGAAAAATGTGAAAAGGAAAATTGGAACAGGAGGAGTATCAATGAAATTTAAAATGAAAAATTATTATTGTTAACTATGTTATTAAAAAGAATAAACTAGAATGCTTGAATTTCTGTTTAATTTCTTTGTAACAATTCCTGATTTCTAGTCGATTCTCTAGCTATTGAAGCTAGGAACTGCATGTCACACCTCAGCTGAACGCTTTAAGATGACAGATGACACTAAGTATGACAGTCACAGGTAATGTACATCGTGATACTCACCAAGCTTCCAGTTCTTCTAATTAAACTGATGGGAACTACGTGTTCATGTAGTATGAGGATCTGTTTAAAGGGGAAGTTCACCCTGAAATTTTTTTGGTCTTAAAAAATGAAGAAAAGTGAATACATAAATATTTAGTGAAAGTTTTAAGAAGATCGACCCAAAAATAGCGAAGTTATGAATATTTAAATTTTTGATTCTGTGACTTCACGTGCAGAGCAGCTCTCACCATTGGTTGTGTATGTAAATAATTCCATAAATTTGTCTTTTTGTCATAGTTCCTTGATAAAGGAAATGGGTCAAATTTAGTCATGCATATTGAACATATGGTTTGATGAACGTCTTTATATCGAACCGTCCCACTATCCTCCACTATAGAAAGTGGT
>CALNVZ010003746.1:69356-98128 GCA_940671915.1 Paracentrotus lividus | reverse complement strand
GGACCAATCGCCTAGTAGACCAATTGGATGTGGACCAATCGCCTAGTAGACCAATTGGATGTGGACCAATCGCCTAGTAGACCTATTGGTGAATGGACCAAATGGTTAGTGGACCTATTGGTCAATGGACCAAATGGCTGTAGACCAAATGGAAGTAGACCAATGGGTTACAAACTTATATGTGATACGTCTTGTCGAAATGAGAGAGAAGTCGCAGATCAAAGATCCGAGTAAATCGACAAACTAATAAAAAACTCAAAAATTTTGAGGAAATTTTTTTTTTTATTTTCTGGTTCTACCATGCTTCATCTTTGCTCTGTAAAAAAAATGAGTGAAAATAATAACGGGAAAGTGGTAAAAAAGCAGTTTTTTCGGCGAGTGTTTTTTCGGTCATAATTTTTTTTTTCCGGACATACAAGCGCACGTCCACGCTCATTTCCCCTCTCCGTTTAGCCCACCCTAGCAACGCATGGCTTTGTTTGTTGGACGTTCACGGTCATGTGTTGTGTGATTTCTATTGGCTTTTTGTTTCGTTTTTGTGAGCGAATAGCGAACTAAACTTATCTTTTAGCTGCACTCAGCTGTGCGATGCCACAATTACCTGCTGTGAATAAAGCTGTTTCATCCGGGATAGCGGAGCACGCAAACGAATGTCAAATCTAACAATCGGTGGGGGGGGGAGGGGGGGTTATGTGGGGAAAGCTACTTATTGCTTGACGGCTTGCAACGATCGTCTGCGTTTCGGGAGCGGGGATGGAGCGGGGATGGCCGCACCCTTTTCGTAACACCGGGGGGGCTTTTCTCGATAGGGTGGGTTGAGGGAGGTTAGTCAAATTAACACACCCATTCGGGAACACCGGGGGCTTTTCTCGAAAGGCTGTGTTTAGTAGTTTTCTGAACCAGTCGTTTTTATGAAAATTATGCATTAAATAATAACAATATAATATTAATAGATTTAATAATTATAATAATAATACCCAATATTTCTATCGCGCCTTTTCCCAAATATAATAGGAGAAATAGAGGAGAGCTTGTATTTTTGTTGATTTTGAAGTTCATAATTCTAGTGAGATAGAGAAATAGCGTGTTTTCTATTCTGAATAAATTCACATTTGCATAGAAGTTTAGAAGCTCCGTCCAACAATATTTAACCAGCCTTAATTAGAAAAGTAGCATTTTTGTTGAATTTTTGACGCTTGTAAGTTAGTTAGACACAGACACACATACTTGACCCCTTTTTAAATATTTTGATAACGAGCGGTTATCAAAAAACATAGACGAATGTGACCGGAGGAGACTCGGGGGCGCGCCCCTCCACTCCAGTCTCATGCAAAGTCTTCGTGCAATCTGGCAGTATATAGAAGGAACCAAACAAGTCCAAACAATCGTCGAAGAATGGAGGGGTGGGAGTAGGGAAAAACATTGCTTCTCGAACGGAGTCCGTGATGAGAATGATTTTATTTCAGACACAATTCTTCAGCAGATCAGATGCAAGTTTTAAGTTTACGCGTGGGAAAGTGTTCTGCGCTTTGATGTTGAAGAACAAAAGAGACCGCGTTTCTATGATAATTATATTGCCGACATGCGCGCGTATGACTATTTATGTAGATTACGCGGCGCTTTGATTAGTCGGCAAATTTGTAAACAACTCAACAGTTGTTTCTCTATTTAAATGTTTCTCCCACGACTGGCTCAGGGATACAATTTGACGAAAGGGTTGCTATCTTTTTATTCTCAGTTCTCGACATAATAAATTGCCAAGATTTCTAACATGACACCAAGTAATCAAAAATTCATTTAATCCTCTAATTCTTTCCTCTTTCTTTGTCATTTCTTTCTTCTTTTTTTTTCCTTCATAATTTAAGATCAAGAGTGGGCGACTCCGCCCTATATCGACGCTATATTTAAGCGACCGGCATCATGGGCATCACTCCGAACTTGAGCTGGGTGGGCGGGGGTAGTACAACATGGACCTCGCCTCGGCTTCCAGCTACTTTAATACTCAAAATAATTTGAATAAGAATAAGAATACTAGAAAGTGGCCCTTTATTTATTCAATATATCTTTAAACCCCCAACTTTTCAGCTCGCGCTTCGCGCTCGCGGATACTACATCATAATGCACAATTGATCCAAGTTTGAGCTCAAAAATTATACCAATTCATAGGATATAGAATGCACAATTAACTCAATATAAAAACCAAATATACTAAATCATAATGCATATATAACTCCAATATTTACCTCAAACTTTCAGCTCGCCCTTCGCGCTCGCGGATACTAAATAGGGTCTTTAATACACAATTATCTACAATTTCTTATACTAGAAAGTGCCCCTTTATCTATATATCTTTTAAAACCCAAAATTTTCGGTTCGCGCTTCGCGCTAGCGGATACTAAACCATAATGCACAAATATCTCAATTTTGATCTAAAAAATTTCTGCTCGCGCTTTCCGCTTGTAGATAGCAATATCAGTAGGGTATAGGCCTACATACCGTTAATGCGCAATTTAACTCAAATTTTTACCTCAAAGTTTTCATCTCACGCTTCGCGCTCGCGGATACTAAATACAGTCTATACTGCACAATTATCTCAAATCAACGAACGTAGAGGGCGTCAACAGCTTCGCGTGTTGCTCTAAGGAAGGCCAACTCCGCTGATTTTTTGTGACCAAGAAAAAACTTTGGGCGGCCGTGACAGTACTTTGTAGATTTGACGAAGGACAAGAAATACTGATTTTTTTTTTAATTCCATGAGGAATAAAAAAAAAAAATTTCTTACAATAAATGTTATTAAATTTTTCACCAATAATATAATTATTTATAATAAACTTATTTGATTAATTAATTTCAAAATCAATTTTTCGTAAATCATCATTTTTGTTTTTTTAGTTTACTCTATGAGCCTGATAATGTTCTTCTGCTGCAATTCGCTGCGCATTGGATATTTGCTGAACGAATTCTGTCTGCTATCCTGTGACTTTTAGTTCCTTTTCGTCTTCATCTTCTTCTTCTGACTTCTTAGTTGGGGACTAAGACGAGGAGATGGAGATAGATCAAGGTAAGGTTGCACTATTTTGGCAAATGTGACATCCCAAATAAATTTAATCAGTAATGTTTAACGTTAGTCTACTCTTTGATTTGAAAAGAGGAAGTGCTTGGCCGAACATTGTCATGCCATCAGGCATCAGAGCTGCGTTGCCGCTGAGCTGCGGCAGCCAGAAGCAGAATTATACTGAGCTGATCTAGCCGGTATGTAAAAGGCAGCTGTATGTAGGCTAGACCGTTGTTAACTTGAACAGTAGGTTATCATCTAGACTAGATCTATATTTCTTCTCCACAATAATTTTTTAAAGTAAAATTTTATGCCTAAACTATGCAAAGCATTGCTTGTTTTAATTAGGCTAACTTAAGTTAATTAGGATCTCAGACTCAGTCAGAGTCGATTTCACAATGTCATTTGTCAATGAATGAATGACATTGACATTGTATTTGTGAAATTGACAATATGTATGATGGATAAAATAAATAAATAAAAATCTACCTTAGTGTTAGTTCACGCACTTTGCTAAAAGTCAAATAATTCAATGTTTTTATCAACAATCCTTCTTCTATCAAATGTTAAATATTCCAAAATACATTTGTTGAGAAAAGTTTTGCTTGCCTTTGTAAAATGGCTTGACAGGCATTGGCAGCTCAATCAGTGTTACTTGTCAACATGAATTAGAAATATAAATATGACTTTTAAAAAAAATAATTAAAAAATTGTTGATCCACATGCAGTTCACTTTCATATTCACTTGGAAAATGGAATGCTTGATATGTTATAGATTCTATATTTGGAAAATTCCTTTCAGGAGGTGGGGATTCAGGAGGTGGGGGTGTGGCTGCAGGAGTACAGGCAGTAGCTGCAGATGCTGCCAAAGCAAGTTCAGCTCAGCTTCCCGAGAGCTCCCCTACAAACCAGCATCAGCACTGGAACATGCAGCAGGCATACAGGGAAAAGTACAATAGACCTAATGGCAATGGACCCCTGTTTCCAGGAGTATCACTTACAAAAATAGGATCAACAGTGGCCAACTCAAAATCAGGTATGTTGGTCTATTTCGAGAGTTCTCCAATTTCCTTGATTTTATAACAGATATGTGAAAGATACAGTGAAGATTGGAAAAATATCAATCAAGGATAAACTAACTTTTGGAAATTAATGTTGTGTAATTATGTGAATCCATTAAATTGCTATTTGAAAAGAAAATATTTATTATTCATCATATCATGAAATCTATGTACAGTCCTATAAAATAGATCTGTTCTTTCATTGAGAAATGAGAAAGTGCAACATTAAGGCGAATCCTAGATCCGCCACTGAGCTGCTTGCAAGTGATGTCACAAAAAATAACATTATTTTTTCTTAGAAACATTGTATTTTTTTAATGCTCTTAAATTATGTAGACATTTTAAAGTTTTATAAATATAAATTGTACTTAAAAAAAAAACAATGAGGGGGGAAAATGCTCTTTACTATTAAACTACATCATAGATTCATATGGATATCATACTGAATAATAGGCAAAAGTCTAAATTCAAGCACTTTCTTTTCAACATTATGTTTAGGTCTTTTGATAAATGCTATATGTTTTCTTTAGGTAACAACAGTACATCAGTTACCCAAAGCATCTCAACTCCTGTAGCATCATCTGTAACCCCACAATTATGGAGTACTGCTAGCAAATCAAGTGGAAATACCACTACCCCAGGAGCCCCAAATCCAATGGCAAAGGTAAAAAAAAAAAAAAAAAAAACACACCCAAAACATACCCCTTCCCTTTCCCAATCATACATCGATCTTTTTCATCAGCAATTGCTCTTTAGTTCGCTGTTAAAATTTAATTGAAAATGGAATGTATATTAAGTGATCTATTAAGTCGGTATTGTATCAGTTCAGTTGTTGCCAAGTGGAATCACTCTATCTTAAATTTCCTTTCATTCACATTTTCAATATTAATTATTCCCCAGTCACAATGCGTTCACTTCAACTGTAAACCATCTCTATATTAATTGCCTAAATGTAATGTATTCAACCTCTACCTACTTATACATTCTTTTTGTTTCTGGTTTTAAGCAGGAATGTGTTATTGCAGATATCTCTGTACAAATAATGAATAATGAAAGTTGCAATTTATAGAGATTTTTAGTATTTTCCATTAACATATCAAGCTAACAGCACCATACCTTGCCAATAATCAGAATTTCTTCAAAATGACAACTGATTTTGTTCCATAATATTGCCTTGTTGTACTAGGAGGAGAATGTATTGAAAAATCAACCTAAAAAATCCAACCAACCTCCACGTCTTGTCCATCAGTTGCCACAATCACTGGAACCTGCTTCTCCACAACCACTTGAAAAAGCTCTTCTGCCAACAGCAAACCATCAAGCAACTGCCCAGGTCTCAATTACACCAGCAAAGACTACAACAATCACAACAAAATCCAAGAAGGGGCGGTTGCAAGAACCTGCTAACAAGCTCACAAATCTTAACTTGCCTAAAAAGGTAACAAGTCTCATTGACAATGAGAGTGTAGACTTTAATTTGTATTTTAAATGGACCATTTACAAGGCAATGTATGTATTTTTAAGCTTCTTTCTATGTTCTGAGCTATAATGTATTCCAATTCTTTCCTCTGATATTATGACTGAACAATTATATTTCTTCAATCATTACTGAGCGGTTGCAATTGCATGATAGTTGAATACAGTCTCTTCTTCTGTGTGGTCCTGCTATGCTTTTTGGATCAAAATGGTGTTCCAGGGATTATTGTGACTAGATAATTGGATAAATATTTTGTAAGACTCTGTTTGACTTTAAATTCTTCACTGTAATATTCTCTCTGTGATAGTTGTACAATCTGTATGAGCTGTGTCCTCATCCAGAGAGACGGGTGTTCCTAGATGGTCTCTTCACGTTAATGCAAGATAAGGGGCAGCCTATCCGCACCATTCCAAAGATCAGCAACCATGTACTAGATCTCTTCAAACTGTACAACTCTGTCAAAGAAAGAGGTGGTGTTAAAAAGGTAGGTTATCTCTTTTATATCCATGCTTATACTCGCAGCAATGTGTATGTGTTATCTCCACGTAACCATAACAGTTTAGAGCTACAAGCTCACACATGAATTCTCGAAGGTATTGATATGAAGTCATTTTTTAATCCTGGGTCTTAGTATTGGTGAAATTGAACAACATTGACTATACAATGCAATCCGGATTAATGTAAACCCAAATTTTAGAGCCTTGTATTTAAATTGTATTACTTATGTGTAATTAATTTTTATATCATGATGAAGGGTAACTCAAATACTATCCAGTGATACCCAAACCATACAAGCAGTGTCATGGATGATTCAGCACTCAAGTTCCTAAAAACAAATATAACCGCTTTGCCAGGAAATATGATGTAAGACATTTATTATGATTTTATATCCCTTTTACAATTGATGCTGTTTTACATTATCTTTCGTTTTAGCTGAAAGTTAACTAATGATTTTGGAAGATTATATTTTGAGCTTAAACGAAACTATACATGAACCTCAGCTTTTTTTAATACCTGTCCTTCTTTTCTAATCAAGGTGTCAGAAAGCAAGAAATGGAAACAGATTGCGATAGAGCTTGATGTGGGCGACTCTAGGAAGGCTACTTATGCACTCAAGAAGAAGTACATCCATCTCCTGCTGGCTTATGAATGCCACTTTGACAGGGGTGATATAGACCCCCAGCTGGTTCTGGCAGAGATAGGCATGACCTCGACAAAGAAGTCCAAAGACGGATCATGTGAGCCACTTATTAATAAACCTTTTATCCTTCCTATGAACTCAATTTGTTCTGCAGTAATTTTATTATCAACTGTTTTGTGGGCATATTGGTATGACACGTTTTTATGATACATACATGCAAATGTGGCATGCTCATTCATGCAATATAATGAATTACATGCATGACACAAGAGTGCACAAGGGATAATTTAGTGTGATTCAGCATATTTTTCAGGTGTCCTACACATTGTCTTTGTCTACATTGATTGCATGGAGAAATTGTGATGCATATATTTTTTTTTAACTTAAACGCTGCTGTCAAATGATGGTATAATTCAGCAAGATTTGTTTTACGGTATATTTTACCATCGACCAAAATTAACTTAACCCTCAAAAGACTAGGGGGGGCATGATGGGCACCCCCTCGACATTTTCCGCGACCACTCCACCGTGCGAAATTTTTTGATCGGGCCGCTTGCTGAGTTTTTACTTTAAAGTCTCGTGCATCTTTTTAAACCATTATCACGAAAATCGGTCATAAAACCTAATTCATAAAGATATGATTATTTGCACTTTCATTTGCTGAAATTAATTTATTTTAGCATAATTATGTTTCAAAATGGTTCTTCAATAATTTTTGAGAAAAAAACAAAGAAAAACAAAAGGTAAACAAAACAAAGAAATACATAAGAAATTCATAAAACAATAAAATACATAAGAAATGAATTTCGATACCAGAATTTTTTCCTAGTACAATTGTTAAGAACGCTATAAGGGATAATAAAACACAAAATTAGCATTCCAGAAGCTTTATTTTTTCAATTAGAGCAAAAAGTATGATTTCATGCATAAATGAGCGTAATTAATTCATACAAAAAAAAAAAAGTTATATACCCAGATTGGAAGGTGTGAATTATCTTTAATTTGAAACAAGTGGGAAAGACTTATACTTTTGTCAAAGGTACATACATATACATGTATGTCCTACAGAATTTATGAAATCAAACAAAATATGGATATTGAGAATTGCTGAATTATTTGTAAAATTGTGTACATGTGTAATGTTAATCTTGACGAAAATAAGTGCCCTTTCCTGATACATGTACATTTCCTTGCTTTTGATTTTCATATTTCATCTTTCTCTTTTCAAATCAAGTAGTTCAGAAGGCTGAATTAGGAAGGAAGAAAATAAAACGTCATTGTGCTGCTGCATATTGCAAGTCTACTGACAGTGATTCAAAGGCAAATGGCATATCTTTCTTCAGATTTCCAAAAGACTACAATAGGTTGGTTTTTATTTCATACACTATTATCCAAAGCATTTCAAAGACTCCTAAGATAGTGAATACAAGCTATTTCCAGCCCAAAAGAAAGAATTTTGCTTTGTTGTGTATTGTCTATTGACCACAAGATACCTGACATAATGAGAAAAATTTTCTGTTCCCAAGGACCTTCTTACAAAGAGTTTTAATAATAATGATGATTTTATTTGTATAGTGCTTCATACTGGTGTTTCTTAGCACTCTGGTGAACATAGAAATCTAAATATATTATTTATACATTATAAATAAACTCTAATGAAAATATCCTAAAGTTTCCACTTTACCAGTAGACATGATGTAAAGAATAAATAATAATAATAATAATAATAGTTGCATTTATATAGCGCTTAATACGATATCCACCTTAGTGTTTCTAAGCGCTTATAGTGTTAACTAATTATTACCCGTCTGGGCTACCCCAGCATAAACATACATGTGAAGGTCAGTGTAATTTGTGATTTGTTTAACCCATTCAGGACAGAGATTATTTCAGGGCTAAATTGATCACATTTTATTCCTTGAATTAGCAACAGCAATATTTTTATTTTAATGCTACCAACACACATGGTTAGGAACTTCAACATTTTTTAATTTTTTTTTTTGGGGGGGTGCTAATTTTGATGAAAGACAGTGATCTTCAACTTCTCAATGCATTGCCAATTTAGGGATTTTAAAGATTATTCTTATTAAAAAATTTCCTGGCATCAAATGCAGTATGGACATGCAACAACCATGGGAACAATGTATGTCAATTTTTTTTTTCTCTCTCTTTCTACTGATATACCTGGTGTATTTTTTAGAGCACAAAAGTTATTGACCCAAACCACAAAATGTGGGTCAGTTATGGGAATGGGATTTGCGAAGGTTGTTCTCAATCTCTAAAAAATAACAATTTGTATTTCCCTTTTTTTTCATGGAATATAAAAAGCTGTTTTGAGTGGGCCCTTGGAATCCATAGGCCAGATTTGCTGGACATGTCATCTGATGAAATGCACTCAAATGTAAGAGTGTGTTCTAAGCACTTTGATGACGCAGATTTCACCAACATAACTGTGAGAAACAGACTGACTAGTGGAGCTATACCAAAATCGATTGTAAAAGGACATCTACTTGGTAAGGTCACATGTTTTTTTTTCTTCTTTGAAATGAGTACTGCTCTATTATGGATAGGTTAGGGAGAGGGTAATAATGAGGCAAGATGTTATTACTCATTTCTTTTTATATACATGTAAATATATTTACAAACTTTAAATAAAAAATCTATGTCATTGTCAATTGCAAAATAAGCAATACTAAAATAAATGACATTTGAAGAATAAACAGACACAAACAAGAATTATTCATGCAGTGGATGGATATGTATATTTGTCTCATCTACTTTCCTCATATTTTCATGCCATAAACCTGATTAATGGTATTGCTCATTCCTATATTGAGCAAGGTGGTTCAAGTCCACCATCAGGTAATGTTGTCCATTTCCTCCCATTTGTATGTTTACTGTACTGTTTTTTCTGTACTCTTATTATTTTTATTATTTTGATCACCATTTTCTAATTTTCTTTATTTTGTATCATTTGTACTGTAACTGTTTTATTTAGTTTTATTATTTTCATTTACTTCTTTTATGATTTTATTTTTAGTATGGTGTCTGCATGTTATTATTTATTCCATTCAGTGCATGATATGATTCTAACCGTAGTGCAATGAAAAAAAAAAAGAGGGTGTGATAAAAAAATATGAGCTATACATAGTGAACAGTGGTGTAATCTCTCATACAAAATTGGTAATCACTTTTACATGATTACAAATATTTCTCATTTTATTTGGCGGTTGTTGTAAATATTATTTCAGGCATAAATTACCAAGTCACATTTATGACTAAAGCGATATTCAGTCATCAACATCTTATCAATTAAATGACTGGTTGTCTTTAAAATCTCAGTCACTTAAATCCTGAATTTAGTTCAACAATCCCCTATTGCATTGCAGCATCTCTACATCCCAATCTCTCCTATCCCTCTCCCAATTTATCAAAAACCTCAATAAATGGTAAAGTCAAATAAAGCCAGTGTGTAGTATTTATACCATATGTCAATATTGTTTAAAAGTAGACAGTAAATTTATGATCAAATACTGCAATTAAAGGGAAATTTCACCCTGGGTTTAAATTAGTTTTGAAAAATGCAGAAAAATAAAAGAAAAAAATGAGTGAAGGTTTGGAGAAAATCAACCAAAAAATAATGGAAGTTGTGGCTATTTAAAGTTTTGATTTTGTGAAGTCACTTGCGAGCAGTTCTTCTATGTGTTATGTAGTGTAAATTCCATAAAGTGTTATTTTTTTCAGAAGAAAATTATTTATTTCACCTGTGCAGTCGATACATCAACACACATATGTTAATATAAATCCCTCTATCAAACTGACCCATTCCTCTAGCAAGAACCATGAAAAAAGACAAATTTATGGAATTTACATACACAACACATGGGAGAGCTGCTCGCACGTGACGTCACAGAATCAATACTTAAAATATTAATAACTTCGCTATTTTTTGTTCTTTTTTTTTTCAAACTTTCATTCATATTTTTATTTTATTTTTCTTCATTTCTTAAAACCAATAAAATTCCAGGGTGAACTTCCCCTTTAATTGCGATTATGTGTTCAATGCATGTAATTTTATTACCCTTTCTTTTCTTTTTTTTAAAAGCAGGAATCTGTTATTGCAAGTAATTGCAGCTATTAATTATCGGTTCATGATAATTTCAAGGTCAAATATCTATTTTTTTAAATAATGAATGGAACATTAGACAGGTAAGACTTAAAAAAAAAAAAAAAAAAAAAAAAAACTGTTTAAATTAAATTGAACAGTAAAAATTAATGTACTGCCCTGATACTGCTTAGTTAAATCAACATCATTGGTTTGCAAATGCCTTGGAAATGCATTATGAAAGAAATTAATTTGTAAATACATACATTTACTGAAATCTATGAACAAGACCATTTTATATTATACACAGGTAAGTTTATCAAGTAAAAAAAAAACACACACACTTACATGTATGATAAAACTGTTAAAATGATTCTGGGTATCAGAGGAATGTGACTTCATATATCCAGATAATTAATTTCTGTTGAAATACATAAAGATGACTTAACAAAATTATTTGCTACTCCATGTCAGATCATTGCGATGAAGTAGAGTGCAAGGAATGCTGAGCATCATAAGCAATAAGTAAAAATGCATTTGCTTTGTCACTTCTCTGTACTCACTTAAATACAAATGAATAATCAAATGCATTTTTAGTTATTGGTCAGCAGGGTTTCTTGCGTACCTGCATCACCAGGTGCAACTGGAGGTATCATTCCTTGTTTTTTTTTCTTTACCTTAATTTTTTAGGATCAAATATTACTCTTTATAATATAGAACAATTTAATCAATGGCTACAAATTTGTTTTGTGTATATCTGAAGAATCTCTTTATCTTTATCTTGAAATTCTGCAACTAACACAATATTATTCATGCATGGGTCGGATATTTAATTTGCATATTCCAAGTAATTGGAACATTATGAATCAATGAAGTATACTTTTCTTGCAATTATATTTTATAATATCAAACCAAGTTTCTTTCATGGATAGGTTTACATTATTCATTGTTCCTCCAGATACTACAGTCTACTCCCATTAAATCAAGTACCTGAAGACACAAACCTTCATTTAATATATAATCAGACAGTTCTCCTAATCAAGATTTCAAACATTTGCACAAGTGTCTTTGTGTTTGCTATATTCAGTACGGTTCTTGGACAACTACCCCGACACTAACCCACATTTTTTAATGGATTTTAGTTGTCCTGAGGGTAATTGTCCAGGGGTAGTTGACCAGAAATGGTTCAGTATAATAACATTTTGTTAACAGTGTCATTTGTTTGGTCCCAAGCACAATTATAATTGGAGTCGACTGTATTCTATTTTTTGTATTAATAGTAGAGTTTTGTGTATCCATAGTTCAATGCCAAGTATGTTGAATGTTAATCTGTAGGTTAACATTAAACTCCAGGCTTAGAATTTAGTTAGAGTGTGGGATACACAGAAATTGACCTACATGAGGGTTTGAGTTGTAACTTGGGTGTTGATCTTAGAAAGACTGGGTGTTACCCAGGACATAAATCACAAAACTGAAAAGTAAATTTTTTTTTTTTACTAAATTATGCTAATCTATGCTTACAATCAAGGCTTTCTTCTTATTAATGATATACAGATAGAGGGCCAAAACTCCTTATAATTTCTTCTTTACATGTCTACTCTTTCTAGGATTCTGATGCAACATTTAAAACAAATAAATATTTGCATGTATTATGTATATATTTTAAAGCCTTTTTTTTAAAGAGTTTTTTCGATGGAAATTGCCAGCGACATATAATGTAGCTTCTTTGTCCAACCTAAAATGCATTATGTTTTTAAACAATATGACATTATAAAATATTGAAACTTTTATTTTTCTGTTGTAAATGTTTATATAAATCTTAGATCACAGCTATGCAGATCTGGGATATACAGGCGCTAACAAAAACAGCAACAACTTTGTAGAGCCTGTAGCCTCACCGCCAGAGGAGAGTGGATGCAACATTGAACTGCCACAGAAAGAGAAAGAAGAAATGGTTAATGATGAAATAGACGAGAAAATAGAAATCGAGGAAGAAATGACACATGATAAAGAAGAAATGACAAAGGAAAAGGAAAAAGACAAGGAAGAAGGTAAAGAATCTACGACAAACAGGCGATTAAGGAGAGAAAAAAGTAGAATTAAGAAAAAAATGAGTCAAAAGCTGAAAAGAAAGAATGCAAAAATAAAATGCCTAACAAAAAAGCTACAAGCAATTACAAAAAAAAAAGAAATCAACACAGTAAAAGATATAATAAGAGAGGCATCAAAATTCATTGCAGATCCAACACTCTCCATATTTCGTACACAATTAAGAGTAGGTAAGCAAAAGAGGAAAGGAAGGAGGTGGTCCCTACAAGACAAGTCATTTGCCGTTTCATTACTGCACGCTAGCCCGAAAGGCTATAAATTATTGCGTAAACTTTTTACTTTGCCATCAGTTTCATGTCTAAAAAGTCTATTAGCCGATATCCAAATTCAGCCGGGTCTCTCTCCAGCCATTTTGGAGGCATTGCAAAGCAAGATCAGATCATTATCGGAGAGAGATCGTTTTTGCTCTGTTGTGATTGATGAGATGAGTATAAAGGAGAATTTATATTTTGACGAAAAAAATGACATTGTTACAGGTTTGGAGAATTTTGGGAGATTTGGCGGGACTCCCAAATCAGCCAATCAGGCGCTTGTAGTAATGATTAGGGGTGTGGCTTCGAAGTGGAAGCAGCCATTAGGTTATTTTTTCTCATCAAATGGCATAAGTGCAGATCTTTTGGAGAGGATCGTCAAGGATTGCTTGAGTAAAATAATCAGTTTAGGCTTTCATCCAATTTCATTGGTTTGTGATCAGGGACCTAACAATAGGTCCCTTTTCAAAAATCTTGGAGTAACCCTTGACGATACTTCCTTTAATTTTTGTAATCATGTCATTTTTTGTATTTACGATGTACCGCATCTCATGAAAAGTACTCGGAATAACTTGATGAAGTATGATATCACATTTGAAGAGAACAAGACAGCCAAGTGGTCTTTTATTAGAGATTTTTTTAATAAGGATCAAACTTTCAATATTAGGTATGCTCCTAAGCTTACAAATAGGCATTTTGAAGTAAATTCCTTCAGCAAGATGAGAGTAAGTTTTGCTGTCCAAGTTCTGAGCAGAACAGTAGCAGCGGGCATCTACACACATTGTTCCCTAGGTGGTCTTGCTCCAGAGGCAGTTCATACTGCAGAATTTTGTGAGAAAATGGATATATTGTTTGATTCTCTCAATTCCAGATCTTCTAAGGCAGGACGGGATTGCCGGCGACCTGTTAAGGATGGCTCTTGTCATTTGAAAATATGGAAAGATACAATTGAGTGGTTGAAATCGTGGAAAATCGGATGTAGGAGTAAGGTATGGTTTTTGGATGGCTGGATTATAACCCTAAATTCAGTCATCAAGCTATGGCAGTACTTGAAGGAAAAGGCTGGGTTCAAGTACCTCTTCCTGAACAGACTCAATCAGGATTGCATTGAGAACTTGTTCTCCCAAGTACGCGCAGGGGGAGGCGATAGGGACAATCCGTCTGCCTATCACTTCCAAGCTGGGCTGAAAAGAGTCATGATAGATATGTTAATGTTGCCTACTTCAGGGCAAAACTGTCTGCCTGATATGAAGAATTTTTTATTAGGTGTTGGCGACTTAACACTTGTACGGGCAGCTTCCCAGCAGCAAGCAGAGACCAGTGGCTTCAAGGTGAGACAGCCGTTTGAGGCACCATTTGCAATCACTGACATTGATGATTCAATTTTATCTTATGTAGCCGGATCTTTAATCAGAAAAGTAATACAGAAGCACAGGTGCACACAATGTTTCAGTAATATAGCTTCCGACAGAAAATTTGTAGAAGAACAGAGGGACCTCTTCATTCACTACAAAGCCTGGAATATTGACCAGTGTGATTTCGGAGAACTTTGTGTACCCACAGACCTCTTTTTAAAATGGATCAAATTGATCGAAGAGGCCGTTGTACCTGCCATTAATAATTTTATTTATGGCAGACATGTGAAGGCCAACATCAAGAACTATGTGTTGGCACACTTGCCACCTGACATGAGTTTCACTCTTTTTTGTTCTGAGGCAATTAGTGATTTTGCTCTTGATTCTTATATCAGGATGCGAATTCACTATGCACTGAAGTTCAAAAACAGAGGAAAAGGTCAAAAGCTGCAAAAACCAAGCAGAAAGCTCATGAAAGTGTCACATGTGTAAGCACGTTACAAAATTCAACGTGGTTGGCCGTTGGTAACGTGCTCAGTACTGATAATCTGCTTTTCTTTCCTTCCTTCCTTCTTTCCTAGGTGCTTCTTTTCAGGTCAAGACTCGCCATCTGCATCTTTCTCTGGTGATGTACTTATACTTCTGTCATATTTTGTTCAAAATACATTTTCCTTCTTAACAGATGCTGCTAATTTCATAAACTATGAATTTGAAATTGCATATTTACTTTGTATTCTTATCATTCATATTTTCATTACATTTGTGTATTTGATATGTATTTACTTTCTTCCTAGGTGACTTTGTGCCTTGGTCAAATTATTTTGGATATGTGTACATTATACATTCATATCATTATTATTATTGTGTGCTCCATATTTGCCAATTTGCTCGCCAATTGAAGTTTCCTTCGATCACATCTCGATCTTGTGGTACTTCTGTTATTCATTATGTCAATATATATTATACATGTTTTTTATACACTGCTGTTCTCTGATTTTGTATCATTCCACGGAACTCGTTGAAGGATTCCTTGGTTTCACTTTCTGAAAGAATGGTGTTCAAGCCAATATGTCTATTTATGTATTCTTGACTCTTTTCACCCAGCTAAACTCTGAAATAGCAAAATGATTATTTTTTATTTCACTATATATGTATGTAATGATGACAATTAGTATTCAGTCTCGGATAGAACCATGCATTACCATTATATTCTGTAGACAAGTTACAAGTTGGGTGACAAACATTTTGCAACTGGCAATTGTCTAACTGGAAGGTAGTAATATTGCAGATTGTAGATTTCCTTTCTTAAAGAAACAAATCAGATATAATTTTTGAGACCCGCTGCCTATATAAGCTTCTTTATGCTTATTTCATTCTTAACATTGTGTTTTTTGTTGTTTTTTTTGCAGAAAATTATTTGTAAAAAAAAAAATACAAAGAAACTTTATATTTTTCTTGCATTCATATGATTTATATTCATATTAAATTGTTGTATATGATGGGTATTTTCTTCATTCATAGATGAGTGATCCGCTGTCATTCCAGTCATCATTCTATATCTTCTCTCTCTCATTATGATTTGATGGACAAATGGATATGTCTTTTTCTTGTGCAATTTATGAGTATTCTTACGTTTCTCTTTGTAAACACAAGAATTTTCAACATGATGAAACAATGGAATGGTTTTACAGCCAATTTGTGTCTGTATACTTCACTCTTTCTATATAATCATATTCTATATCCACAGGTACTTAAATTAAATTTTGGGCCTACATGTAGTATATTATACATGTATTGGAAACAATATTTCCCTCTTTTGTTGCAGAGCGCTGCATGTTTATTATGGTTTAAGGATTTTTGTTGCATTCATATTGGTACACACTATTGGTCATACTCAATCTAAAGTGGACATTTAGCTAAAATTATAATGTGGCGCTGTGCTTTTGAAAATGCAAATTAGGATCATAAATGAAATGCTGGACTACAGAGAGGGAATGATTTATAAGGAGAATAAATGTCAGAGAGGTGCACTATTCATGAACATATACCATCACTTATGATACCCTTAGAAATCTACTTGGGCACAAATCCAATTCCATAACCACCAATGGTCAGAAACTCATGTCTTTTTATTTATTTATTTTTGTTTTGTCACTCATGCACTGTTTTTTAATCATAATATCCAGGAAAAATTGTAAAATTCAAATGGCACATGCAACTGCTACATTATACATAATGGTAGTCATGATCCATTCACCTACAAGTGCAAAGATATGCGCCCTTCTGTCAGTCTAAATGTCGTGCCACTCACGTTTGAATATGACCTGTTGTAATTTATAAATTCAGCCCTGGATGAAATAGTATACTAATTCACTGTTATTTTTTGCACGATTAATTTTTCACGCTTAGAGGCCTCAAAACATCTTTGCGGGTTCTTAAATTCGCGCTGCATTTACGTTTACCTATGCAAAGCATGAATAAGAAAAAATGTTCATATATTCGTGTGTTTTTAAATTCGCGCCGTACGATCTTTGCGCGAAATTCGCGGAAATTAATGTACCGCGAAAATTTCCACGATTACAGTATACCCTAATCCGGTCACTTGTTATTCCCCCACCATATTACAAGGATATGATTATTAGCACTTTAGTTTGTATTAAATGAAATTGTTTTATTATGATTATTTATTTCAAAAAAAAAAAAAAAAAAATTAAAAAATACAGGGTTTTTAATCAAATTTTGCAAAGCAAAAAAAAGGTTGAGAAACAAACAAACAATAAAACACATCAGAGATTTGATTTTGATGTCTTAATTTTGTACAATTGTTAGAAATGCTTCCAAGAATATGCATTGAAACCAACAAATTTACTATCCATCATCTTTTGCCATCAATTTCTTCTGCAGAACTACTTCAATTTTGCTGACCCTGGTTTTGCTTGTGGCCTAGTTTGTATTTGTTTTTTCATTTTGGATAGAGAGAGCACCTAATATCAAATTGAAGATACAGTAGCTTCTCAAAAGCGGCACATTTTCACAAATCTAAAAACTTTGACTGCTCATTGGTTGCTATAAAGAAGGATTGTATCTCAGCAACCAGATGATCGGAGCAAAAATATTTTAGAATTCTCCCTCAGGCTCCTGGGCGATTATGTGGTGTAAATTTGAACAAAATCGAAGGGGGTTGGGTAGCAAGCACTGGTTTATTTAATTGGATTGACCGCTATTTTTATGAAGGTTTCCTTATAGTTTTGGAAACAAGCCACATTTTGCACTGCAAATAATAATTTAAAATTACACATTTTTACCATCCTGTATTGGGTAGAGCATTGCATTGGGCAACAACAGAACTATTCTAGTGGCTGTGCTATTGTGCTAAATTATCTGCCTATATAGCCTGCTAAGTCTGTAGGTCTTCGCCAGGTGGTTATTGGCCTCCTCTTCTTCTGCCACCTTCAGAAGTTCACTATAAGGCTCTTTTTGGTGTCTCCTTTCTGGGATCTTAATAGTTTTGCCTTGGTTATTTAGTATCCTCTCTTTCACTATTATGCTGAGTTTTCTTTCTGTTGTTCTCTGTTATTCGTCCTCATTGGTCATTCCGGCTTTCCAGCTGATACCAAGGATCTTACCGAGACATCTTTGGTGAAAGATGTCGAATCTGTGAGCTACTTTGTCAGTCATTCTCCAGGACTCAATAGCATGTACAGCAACTGTTATACCAAGTATTGTATACAGCATAAATTTGCTTCTAGTAGCGGTCTCTCTCGACTCATGCAGCACTGTGAGTTCTTATACAAGCTTTTGAACAGGTTGATAAATGTTATAGTGATGCCAGAGATTTCTGTTATATCCAATACAGATTCTCTATTAGGGAATGATTTTCCTGGTATCGCATTTGCATCGCAAGTAGTTATGCAGCATTATATGATTGCTGCACTATATGTTTTTGTATTGCCTTTGTTTGTTTGTTTTTTATACAAAGACTGTACATATGTTGGAAGTACTTCCACATACCAAAATCTGAGAAGTACATTACTTCCTGTTTATGCAAGCTGTGAAAAATTTGTTTTTTGTTGTTGTTTTCTAAGTACTATATTAATACTGCCAATACTTCGTCTTCATTTCATAAAGAGACGAAATTTAAGTTTTGAGATCTACATTTTTGAAAGAGGAAAGCATAATACATGTTTTCTCTTTTGTTTTAATGTGATTTTATATGTCATTGCAAACCATGAGAACACATTGTGAATCAAAATTATATTGTATTATATCCTCTTTTCTTGTGAAAAAGCTGCTACGCATTTCAAAAACTTGTGATTGCATTTAATTTTTATGCATGACATATTCTCCCCCCCCCCCCCCCCAATATGCCACACTTTTCAAAATGTATAATGAAGTGCATTTTATATTTCTGTATTTTTGTATATTTCTGTATTTTTCAATGGGATGTGGTACAGGTGTAATTTAAAATAAGTATTAATAAAAATTTGCATTTTCATATGAATACATTTATTGCAATGTATATGTATTGATAATATTTAGATGTACATATACTTTTTTGCTTTTCAAATGCTACACGCTTGAAAAACTTATATTCTGTACATACTAATACTAGTGTAATGATCATACATTAAATTAAAAAAATTTAATGTTAGTACTTAAGCTATCAACTTGCTGAATATTCTTGTTTATTCTTATTGGTCATGTGCTAAACATGATATTTGTACGAATTTCCATAGAACTATGTATTAGTTGAATTTAATTCATTGCATAACATGTATATACTTTTTTTTTATAAATAAATTTATTGATACTTATTCCATTATGATGATGTGTGCAATATGTACTTATATTATATGATATTCAGATTCAATGGAAACTTGCTATTTAAAAGTCTGATGACAATATATACACGATTTTACAATGTATTTCTCAAGCCTAATTGGAAAAAAAATTATATGTGTTTTCGAAATACGTGTATTTATGAACTACATGATTTGTACATATCAAAATTACCAAAACATTACTTTCCCTTTATAACAAGGATTAAGAGTTTCCAAGTTTATTGTAGATATCACTTTCATATCCATATGTAACCACTCTGTTACATTATTGACACCTACATTTGTATATATTGCAATTAGCAGGCTTAATTATCAAGTTATTATTCCTTGTATATATACTTTGAACATTTATATTTCATATGAATATGCCATAGGAATGATGTACCATTATGTGAGTATATACTGTCACTGCTTATGTAAATAACTGTAAATATAGATGACCACCTTCTTCCTTTCCTAGTCTTAATTATGTTTTTTTTTCCCATAAATATACATATTTATTTGACATTTTATATTATACATTGTTAGTGTTACAGTGTATTTTTGTTTTAATAACATCTGTCATTTTTTCAAAAACTCACTCCAATAAGTTTTTGAAAAAAATAGAAATTTTTTCAATGAAAATCACATCACTGCATATGGTCAAAATGACAGTTTTGCCCCCCATTGACCTCAGTGGAGACTCTGGTTAGTTGAGCCACTTTTGTTGGGGTTGGGATTGAAAGTGTAGTATGTTAGACAATTTATAAAAGGTATATCCTGAAATAAACACTTTGAGTTTTGGAGCCCAGGGCAATTAAAAAAATGTCTATTGGCTCAACTATAACACCAACACGCAGGTCAGTTGAGCCAGGGCGGTATGTTAGTTGAGCCGTATGGCACAAATCCAAATTAAAAATGCATGTATGGCCTGTTATAGCTAACACAAAGAGTATGTTTATAATTTTGATTTAATCTAGCTATTTGTACTCATATCCTGTGATAATTTATTTACAAGTGACATATTGTGTATCATTATTATTCCTCTTGAATGAATTATCATTCTTTTTTTTTTTCAACATATTAGGCCATGCGTATTTGAGGTGGGCTAACAGCAAAGAGTATGTTTATAATTTTGATTTAATCTAGCTATTTGTACTCATATCCTGTGATAATTTATTTACAAGTGCATATTGGTGTATCATTATTGTTCCTCTTCAATGAATTATCATTCATTTTTTTTCAACATATTAGGCCATGCGTTTTGAGGTGGGCCCTTTTCTGTTACATTATATGTTTTCAAAGAAATCGTACCGTTTTTATTTAATAGAGTATTATTCTTATATTTGACACCCTATACCCATAAAAGTATACATATTCTGAAAAAGAATTGTCTGAAGAATTCAAAAATCATTCTGAAAAGGGATAGGGTTCAAGTCATAAGTAGTTACAGATCAAAATATGTGAAAAAAGGTGAGAAAAAAGTACTTCCAGAAAATCTTGGCAGAGAAAAAACTAAGGACCCTACAAGAAAATAACATGCATATTTGAACTCTTCAAAGTCAGACCTTTCCAACAATATATAAGTTGTTAAGGGTTAGTTGTGATAAAATAATTTTGCGCAATCATCTTTCCAGCTGAAATTTCAGATCGGAAAATTTGGGGAAATATGTGTTATGATGTTTATTTACCCTAGAATATAACTCAGTTTTTTCCTTACAACCTTTTGAAGTTACACTTATTACTTGTAAACACTTAAAACTTCAATAAAATATATTTACTGTTCTTATTGTTGATACAAATGATGCCATCTGGCTTATAGCGAGGGATTTGACTTTTCTTGGTTAAAAGACATGTGAACAGGTATACATGTGTATCTCTGAGAGTTACACATGTGAGGTTATACCATTAATTAGCTTAATTAAGTAACCATTGATGAGTGTAAATTTGACCTACTATTAATTCTCATAAATAACAATCCAATCAAACTGTTTCACGTAATGTATAATGATATTCATAACTCATTTGTTTAACTGAGAAATAGAAATGTATGTTCCCCTCCATCATCTGCTGTACAAAAATGGGTACTTGGAGTTAATTAATCGTTAATAAGTCATAAATAAATTAACCACAGGTATTTTCTTTACCCTTTTAGATTAAGTCCCTTCAAACTAATACCCAGTTTATCCATATAGCATCCATATTTAAAGTTTGACACCAATTTTCAATTTAAACTAACATCTTACTCATTTAGGTAAATTAATTAATTAGGTATCCTTAAGTTCAACTTTGATCCATTTTTAATCCTGAATGGATGATAATCCAATTAAACTGTTTAATTTTTAGGTAATGTGAAGGTAAAAGCTTAATTTGTTAAAAAATAGAAATTTATGCTCCTCCTCCTCCACCATGCAAAAATGGCTACTCAGAGTTAATTAAACGCCAATTACTCATAAACTAATTAACCATTTGCATTTCTTTTACTTTTAAGTGATTGCCAGATTAATTCCCTTCAATTTAATACCAAGCATACCCATATAGCACATGTATTTAGCATTTTATATCATTATTTATTGCTGTACTTGTCGCGCACATGTATGGGGCCCACTATAAAACACATGGCCATTAATATATGCAATTTATTTAATAAATCACAATAAGTTTTTTTTTAAAGAAAGCAAGTCTTCAAATGATACTCATGCAACTTTACAAAATCGCCTAACTTTGCTCTCTAGAATATATTTTAAAAAAAGTGGAATAAATTGTATGTACAATGTGTTCCCCCCCCCCCCAAATAAGAGAACAATTAACTATCAATGGCATTTCGTATGAAGCTTGAAAAAAAAATGTAATTAAAATCTTTTCAATACAGTGGTGGCCAAAAATATCAGAACACCCAAAGCTACACAAAATCTATGGGATTCTGAAAGCCCTTTACATTTGCCAAAGTAATAGGGAAAACTTTTTGATGCTGAAGTTTTCATGACTTTTCTGCATAGAGTCTTACGCATCCTTTGATACCAAATTTGTTTGGTTATGATCATAGGGTAATGTGCAGTTTTAAAAAATGTCACGCTATGCACGGTCGGCTCTCCCATTGACTGTGTATTGTAAAAGTAGTATCAATTGCAGATATGTGAAATGACAATTAGGGGAGACTGGGGTAATTATGGCCCCTTTTTTCACATTTCCTATTTCTACCATTAAATGAAAAGTCCAATAATATTCTAATTATGTAAAAAATACAGTCAGCCTACATACCTATAATATACAAAGGAAAGTATATAAACCTGTGATTTCTCATTTGCATATTAATTACCATAATGTTAACACTTTTGTGGGGCCATAATTACCCCACGGGTTTGGGTATTTATGGCCCCTATTGTCATGACTGTATGAATTCAAAGATATTATACTAATTAGTTATGGTTATGTACAATAAATGTTGTTGGGTATTTCTTATACACTTATCAACCACCAACAATGATTTTTAAACAGTAATTGGTTCCGCCAAAATGTTGAAATTTTGAAGCCAAGCAGTGAAATCAATACATATATTTATGTAGAGAATCATACAAGTTAATGTCCCCATCTGCGCTTATACACTGTTTATGCATTGGGGGCCATAATTACCCCAAGTGACATTTTCAATTTGATCCCTCTTTACAGCTCTACTATTGAAGATATTCTGGTGGAAGTTTTTCTGTTGTATTTGTGAGTTCTTATTGTTTCTGTTTCAATCAAAATTTTATCTTAAATGATTTTAATTAATGATATCACACCTCAAATAAAAAAACCGACTTTCCACTTTCCGACGACCAAAATTGTGATTGCCGTACATTTTAAGCCCTCCTAAGCACAAAATTTGAAGTAAATGGCTTATTTTTCTCATATGATAGTAGGAAGAGTTAAGCTAGGCATGTGTACAAATTTAAATAACATTGTGTAGTGCAGCAAAGAATTATAAGCTCTCAAAGACAAAGGGGCGATAACTACCCCAGTCTCCCCTACATATGCCGGTAACTCAAATAGTATTTGAAATCAAAGTATGAAACTTGGCAGGCTTATTCATTCTATTTCTAATAACATTATCAAAAAACATGCTAAGTTTCAGAACATTTGATCACATTTGGAGGGGGTGGATAGGCCCCCTCCTCTGGTCGTGGGACAAAAAAAATAACCATGCCCATTTAAGGTTGGGATTATTTTTCAAGAAAGGATATTTCATGAGCCATTCAAATATGGTGAAAGATTTAGGCTTTGAAGAAAGAGGGACTTAAATAGGGGCTCCAAATTAAAAATTTTGGAGGGGTGGATGTGCTCCCTCCTCTGGTTGTGAGATGAAAAAAAATAACCATGCCCATTTTAAGGTTGGGATTATTTTTCATGAAATGAAGAAATTCCTTTTAAATATTTCATGACAGTATATTTCATGAGCCCACTGGCAAATAAGAACCAAATCCATTCTTTTGTAAGTGGGGGGGGGGGTGGAGTATTCATAAATCAGTTGAGCGGGACGCAATTTCTTTTTAGTGGGGGGATGTACTACGCCAGTGAATGAGCCATTGAAATATGGTGAAAGATTTAGGGTTTGAGGAAAGGGACTTAATCCTAATTAGATGGGTATTTTTGGAGGCTGGCAAGACTGGGGGGGGGGGGGGGCTAAAAGGCCCCCTTCAGATCTTGGCTATTGATCCCGCTGATCGCGATGAAATTCAACACACATGTCACCCATAACATGAGAATTGTATATTTGACGCACACGTCACATAATTATGCATAACTCGTGAACGAGTACCCGACGTCGCAAATCTGGCTTAAAAGATACGGGAGACTTCAAAGAAAAAAGTCACAAACAAATGTTGAGGGGGCCTTTTAGCCCCCCCCCCCCCCCCCGCTTCAATTAGGGTTAAATTGGGGCACCTCAAAATAATTATAATAATCCCACATAAGATGTTATTACTTGACCCTACCTTATTATAAATGCCATTTTTGAAATTCCTATATTTTATTTCAGAAAATACTTTTGTGAGAAGAGACTTATTTTTTTTTATGTTATAACATTTTGATCCTTATAGTTGCCTTGGCATAGGGGCAATTGTTTTTAATTTTTCAACTGGTGGTGCAACACCAATTAGGGCAAGATGGGTGAGTTCCAAAGCATAATGATGAATTTCGTAGACAGTCCAACCATTTGATAGGTATATAAATGGTCAACTTAATGAAAACAACGAAAATCATTTAAATATGCTTGGTGTTCTAATAATTTTGGCCACCACTGTAGGTAGGTAAGATATTGACTATCAAAATACATTTTAGGTCCTATATACATGTATGTTGGTAAGAGTATCATTTTTATTTGAAGTAGCAATGATTAAGAAACTAAAATTTGATTTACTTTTAATTGTATGAAATTGATATTTTTTGTTATCTTATTTACTCTATGAAAATTGCGAGATCATGATTACATGTATGACAATTGTATTTGCAATGTCTTTAAAAAAAAATAATGAATTGTGTGTACGTGTTGTACCTATAATTGTATACTTTTTCTTCTCTATTACGAGATTACCAAAGTGCAAAGCTTTTTCTTGTTAATTTAGATTTTCGTTTTTATGTCCGCTATGCCCCTCCCACCTATGGCAATAACATGGGCATCATGTATGGGTGATATCTGTTCATCTCCCTGCCCCCTCACCCCTCTCAGGCCTGAAAAGCGGGTAATTTTGCTGGCTCTCCCTCTAAAAACCTGTATTAGGTGGATAATTTTGACACAGCTTTCCTTTCAAAAACCAGTGATATGAGGTAACATATGTGTATGGTTCACCGCCTGAGTGGGGGGGGGGGGGGGGGCGGGCAAGGTTCATCTCATGAAACCTTAAGAACCACTTGAGATAATCTTTGAACCAGAACATACAATTATAGGAAGACAATCTTAGCTCTATGTCAGGTGCTTTAATATCACAAGTCTATCTGATTGGATTTTGGAGAATTAAAGTCAAAGCTTAAAGGTTACTGAATTCAACTTGATTATTATTGTTTTTTTCAGCTTGAACAAAATTCAAGCAAAAGGATAAAAACTTTCTGAATGTCACTTTTTGTATACTTGTTTAAATTATACATATTGTATCAATATCGAATAGAATCGTAACATGGAAAATAAATCATACAATATACTAATTCCTCCTTTTATTTGTTTATTTTTTGTGTACTCAAGAATCAGTAAATTTTATACAGGGTAGTAAAGAGTGAATTTTAGCAAAGAAGTCTCGTAAAAAGTACAGGAAGACACAGATTAGAAGTAATTAATGGTTAGTGATAGTGTGAATGAAGAAATGGAGAGATAAGAAATGGGACTATACTCCCATTACGAGCATATATTCAACTGTCAATGAGACAACATTAAAACATGGATGTGACTAAAGTGCCGTAAAATTAATTATAAGGAGCATTTTATTCTCATTAATTTGATACCGAATAGACTCTACATTAAAATTTGATTATAACAGGATCACATGGCAGATTTCGCCCCCAAAACCAAGACCATTTATTAGTGTGAGAGTGTGGTGAAAAAGGAGGAACCCTTTTGCCATGTGTGTGGTCTTTTTGCATTCAATCATTACTCGCTGAAGCACGACATGATTATTTTTCATAAAATTCACTCCCATTGTAGCTAATTAAATGGACATAGAAGTCTACATCACTGGCGTAAATCCAAAAAGAATGCTTTTCATCAGGGAGGGGGGATATATGAAAAATTATTGCTAGACCCTATCTGATATAGAGGGAAGACAGTTTCTAATTTTGGGTCGTGTATTACACAGTCTGTGTAAAAAAAAAATCGTTCAGTCAGAAAAAAATTATTTAGGTATGAAATATTTTCAAATAATGTGTGTAGTCTATGTGTTACCAAAATAAAGCCGAAAGATTTTCTTTGCTGATGCGCTTTGTTTTGTATAATTTTCTTTCGTAAAACAAAAGTTATGCTAAATTTTGTGCGACGAGAAACAAATCAAAATTGAGCATTATGCAAAACCTATACACAAAGGCATGGGATGGCGTGCGAAAAATTGATTTTTCTTTATTGTAGAAAACTAGAGCCAGAGGTCTCGTCATATTTCAAAAATTACAACACCAAATGTGATGAAAAAAAAAATTCCAGGTGAAAGTCCGATATTCCTGCTTTATGAAAATACCAAACGATAGCAAGCTGTGATTAATCTTCATACTATAAAAAAAATGGTTTCCACTTGTACCATTTTATTCGACACAGACTGTAGTCTACGTAGACTAACGTTAGATCAGATAGATCCAACGTTAGCATTATTTCTCGGCCATTAGATCTAAGTTAGGTCTACTCTATGTTGGAAAAATGGGGGGGGGGGAATAGATCTAGATCTACCCAGCATGTACAGTTAATAAGTAAAGATTGATAACAATTTACCTGGTCTAAGCATAGGCTCTACTGTGAGGTTTTGGAATCTACAAAATTAACCTAATTTTCCTGAGAGTCACATGAACTTACACAGTCATGCATGTATGGGACAACACAAAATGTTTGTGACTCAAACATTTCATTTTTTTTTTGGGGGGGGGGGGTCTAACGTTAATTATGACAATCACAATTGAAGAACAATCCTTCACAATGAACCCCTTTTTCACTATGTTACTATGTTATTTGAAGCATAACAATATCAGTCTACAGAATGCTCACAATATTTCTTCATCTCTCGAGTCTCGTTTTACGAATTACGTTAGACTATCAAAAGTATCATTTTTATCAATTGAATGTTGATGGGTTTAAATCTACACTCTAAAGCAATTACAAGAAGAACGAATTATGTTAAATACAGACATCTCGACCCATCTTAAAACACTGCAATCAACTATGAATCATGAATCAAATGGGCATACCATCATCCCGAATATCAACTGTCACTGTAATGTAGTAGCATGCCTGGCCAGCTAGCTAGCGAGCTCGCAACAGGCTAGCTATAGTAGATAGGCGCGGGGCGCTGGCCGGCCTGGGGCGGCGGGCACAACAGCCATCCTTGCCTCCCAGTCCCCTGCGTTACGGCCCAAGCTGAAGTCGCAAGCAGACGCTATGTTGCTTTGATGAAGGATCAGCGAACAGCTGAGCGAGACTTTGGGCGGCCTGGGACAATCCCGAAATGCATTGCGATGGTCACGAAACCGTCTCGACAAAAAACGTCTGAAAGTAGCATACTGGTAAAATCACTGAAAACAATGATCTATTATATAGTAAAGATTATAGATTTTTAAAATACTTTAAAAAATATAAAAGTATATCAAAATTTTAACAATATTATTTTTTTCCATAAAATAATTTTTGAAAAGGGCACTTTTAATCACAACTAGTCAAAATAACTCATTTTGTTTTGATATCTTTTCCAATTTGTTATAGTATTGAATCTGCGTTTGGTTTTATTGGCATGCCTACAAAAGTGTGTGGGAATGTCAGCTGAATGTGCGTATGCAGTTGGCCTTCCTTAGAGCAACACGCGAAGCTGTTGACGCCCTCTACGTTCGTCTCTATTGTTGCTATCTTCAGTGTCAAATCGGAACCAGTCTTTAGTTACCGACATTCCATTCACCTATTGTATGATAAAAACAAAACGTTTTGAGTATCGCTTCTTTCACTGTCCAAAAAGGAAAGTTAGAACAGAAAACTTACGAATCAAATCAAACCAAATCAAACTTTACGATTTGTCAAATCGGAACCAGTCTTTAATTATTATTATTATTATTATTAAATTAGTGTATGATAAAAAAAAAACATCGTTTTGAGTATTGCTTCCTTCGCTGTGCAAAAAGAAAAGAAAGTTAGTTTATATAACTTTACGAATTCTAATTACAAATTCATTTCGTTACAATAATCATCTTAATCACAAATTCATATTAATGAGTTTCATCAGTGAGTTTGGAGGCTAGCCTCCACTCTAGACTGAAATTTGTTTAAGTGTCAAATTGAGTCTGTGCTTGCAGACTACGTTTTTGCCGTGCATAACTTACCTGTTGGCAGTTGATAGCGGAGAAAGAGGATGAAGCTATTGTCTGTTGGCACTCAGGAAGATATCTCGATCCGTAACGCCATCACTTCGACAACAGTAATAAATTTTGGTGTCAGAGCCGTATTCTCCAGAAGGCACGGTTCCTGATCTCTCATTACTGTTGTTTGAATCCTCATCGTCCCAAAACAGGTATCCCTCCGTGAAGCCTTTGAGAAATGATAATGCAAAAAAATATATATATTCATAGTGGTCCAACAAAGGCAAGAAAATGTCAGAGATATATAGATCCTACACTATAAAAAAGTATATATTTCTGGTAAAACACCTATTGGTCTACAACCTATTGGTCCACTAGCCAATAGGTCT
>CALNVZ010003746.1:55884-69256 GCA_940671915.1 Paracentrotus lividus | reverse complement strand
CCATAAATTCCACCACAACAACACTGAAAGATACGATCGAACAAAAAAATGCTAAAGCAAATGCCTTTTTTGATTATTTTAAACTAAGAATTTCAATACCAAATGTTTGGATAAACAATCTGAAACGAGGTAATGTTTTATCAATTCTAGTAATAACTATTTGTAAAAAAGAGAGAGAACTAAAACCGTTGTCAAGTAAAGTGTTTTATCAAATTTTGACTAAAAATTAAACTGCTCATAAATGTCCCCCGTATTGGGAAAATATTATCGAAATGAATATAGACTGGAATCAGGTTTTTAAAAGGAATTTGAAAGACATAAAAGAAAACAGATTAAAACAATTCAATTTTAAAATGCTGTACAATCTGATTCCAACAAAGCGAATGTTATTTGTATGGAAAGTAGAAAATTCCGATTTGTGTAATTTATGTAAATGTCGAGAAGATTTAATTCATGCATTCCTGGAATGTCCATTGAATATGCCTTTCTTTAGAAAGCTAGTAGAATTGATAAGAAAAGTTTATAATGTTAACATAAACGTCAATATACAAACATTTCTGAAAATGCATAAAGAAAATGATATTGACGATATTCTCACTATAGCCTTTTGGAGCATCTATAAAATGATAATTCTTAGAAATGAAAGTGGTAAAGATGAAAGGAAAACCAAATTATGGTGGATTTTTCTTAAGGAAGTTAAGATACGTTTAGATATAAATATGCATTTTGTGAAAAAAAGGAAAACCTAATTTGTTTAATTTGCCGAAAGAGCTAAATATATATGTCTAATTTGTTATATTTCTCGATATAAATTGATGTATGTAAAATTTCAAATGTAACATGATTTTAGATCAATAAATAAACCTGTAAAGGTTGAAAGGAAAAAAAAAAAAAATTAAAGTTTTGAGTAGGTTGTTTACATGGCACAGTCATGTGGTAAATTTATAAATTTAGGAGCAGGAAGCATACGTGAACGAGATACAGTTGAATTTGTCTTGTTTCTCATGTTCAAAGTGTTTTAATGCAATTTATCGTCAATACAGGAATTTTTGTCATTTAAATTTAATTCTCACAATCTCTCTCTCTAAATAAAAATATTTGCATCCCCTTTCATTTAATTTTATAAAGCTGCTTTGAATGGGCCATTGCAATCCAGAGGCCTGATTTGCTGGACATGTCTTCTGAACAACTGCACTCCACTGCAAACACTGAGGATAGCGACTTCAAAAACACCACCGTTAGGAACAGGCTCATCAATGGAGCTCTACCAAAAGTCACTGAACCAGTATATAGACATCTAAATGGTAAGATCACACATCTTTTCTTTTAACCCCTTGGGGACTGAGCCCGAATATATTCGGGCCGAGGTCTATGGGAAATGTGTGTTGTAGCCAAATCCGCTCGTCTCCAACAGGTTAACGAAGTACAGGTCGAATTCATAAAGATACATACACTACCCTCCAAAAGTTTGGGTACACCTGATGCCAACTATGGTTTGGATCATTTCAAAGCTTTTTATGTCCAGTAATGCGACCCAAATGTTGCTTAAGTATTGAATGCTTCAAAAATAAAAGCAAAGTGCTATCTAATATTCTTTTTAGGTGTGACATGCAATAATCCAATGTTGTACCACCTAACAATATGTGTGCATTTTGTTTTGAACAATAGTTGCACTATACTTTAAGGAAAAATCACCAAAAGGCATTTTTGGGGTTGGCAGCGGTTGCGCAGCAGTCATAGATGTTTTATATTTGTTTAAATTGGTCGAGACCCCTCCCCCAATAAGAATAGGCATAATTTAGTTTTTATATAAAGAAATATTAAGTCAGAACTATTGTTTTGACATGTAATTAGGAAAGTTTAAAAATAACCCCAAAATCAATTATTGCACATTTGTTTACTGAATGCACCTAAGCCCTAATTTTTCTATTACACATTTTAAAGGGCTTAACATCATCTTGGATATCTTGAAATCAATCGAGGTACATTTCTGAAACATAAAGAAGGCAAAAAAATTAAGGCATTCATTAAAACAAAAACAATCGAAGACTATAGAAAATATTAAAACAAAAGAATACAAAGGAATTCATGAGAAACTCCAATTTTTTAATCACAATGTTTTTGATTATTATATAACGCAACTTTTAACAAGAAATTGGGCTTCATAGCAATTTTTAAAACAAAATATTGATAAATGTGTAAAAATAGACCCTTGATTTGCATAAATAATAATAAGTAATAAATTGTTGCCTCAAAATACAAACAAATAGTATGGGGTTATATTTTACATGTGCCTCAACATCCATGCAAAATTTTACATTGATCGGACCATTATTGGCCGAGATATCTTATGTTTTCAATAATTGAATAAATTAGTGCAAAGTCATGTTTTTGCTCTTTTTGCATATTTTTGACTAATTTCTGAACTCCAAGGAGACCTGGTGGATAGTCTTGAAATATATTGGATACATAATGCATTTGTTTGTACTTTAACAGATGTCATTTGGACTGAAATACTGGACATGAAAAGCCTTAAAATAATCCAAAACATAGGTGGCATCAAGTGTACCCAAACTTTTGGAGGGCAGTGTACATTAGTTGAACAGGCTTAATACGTGGGGAAAAATACAATGTCCAGCTTATTTTTGTCATTATGAACTATGAACTCGCTGAATCCTCTTGATGTCTTTTCCAATAAAAAAAGAAATAAATCATTTGAGAGGTCAATGGGAACACATAAGAATCATTCATGCAATGGATGGACGGATGTTGTGTGTATTATTTTCACATCTTCTTCAGTCATTTTTCTTAAATGATAAACCTGATTTACGGTATTGCTCATTTTCTATATTGAGCAAGGTGGTTCAAATCCACCATCAGGTAATATTGTCCATTTGCCTTTATTCTTGTAATTACTGTATTGTCCTGTTTTGAAGGTGTTGATGTTGTTCAGTTTTCGGAGTTTGATAGGTAGAGAGTTCCAAAGACGTGGAGCAAATGCAGAGAATACTCTGTGAGATGGGCATTTGTTTGGTTATTTATAAATTTTAATTTCCATGAGTTATGCTTGATTGGGAAGCTCTATCAAATTATTTTGAATATGCACATGTTTGATTATTGAAACTTGCAAATCAGAAATGTTAAAAGTCATAATATAATATAATTGTTTTTTAATATTTGTATAAATTTTAGATAACAGCTACAGGTATGCGGATCTCACATGTAGTAACAAAGACATTAAAGTGGTAGAGCCAGTATCCACCAGTCAATCAGAAGAAAGATGCAGCAGTAAGAAGGTTGAAATGCAAAATGAAGAGAAAAAGGAAGTTGCCAATGATAAGGAAGAAGAGGAAATCGGAGTGGCAGATAATGAAAAAGAACATATGACAAAAGAAAAAGAAGAAGACAAGGAAGAAGGTAAAGAAGCTCAGATGAACAGACGTTTGAGGAGAGATAAAACAATAATTAAGAAAAAATGAATCAAAAGGCGAAAAGAATGAATGCAAAAATAAAATGCCTCACAAAACAGCTACAGGCAATTTCCAAAAAAAAAAAAAGAGGAAATGAGCACAGTAAAAGAGATTATAACGGAGGCATCCAAATTTATTGCAAAACCAACTCTCTCAATCTTCCCCGTACACAATTAAGAGTAGGTAAGCAAAAAAGAAAAGGAAGGAGGTGGTCCCTACAAGATATAAGTCATTCGCCGTTTCATTACTGCATGCTAGCCCGAAAGGCTATAAATTATTGCGTAAACTTTTTACTTTGCCATCAATATCTTGTCTGAAAACTTTATTAGCCGATATTAAAATTCAGCCGGGTCTCTCTCCAGCCATTTTGGAGGCACTACAAAGCAAAATAAGATCGTTATCGGAGAGAGATCGTTTTTGCTCTGTTGTGATTGATGAGATGAGTATTAAGGAGAATTTACATTTCGATGAAAAAAATGATATTGTGACAGGATTAGAGAATTTTGGTAGATTTGGCGGAACCCCCAAATCAGCTAATCAGGCGCTCGTAGTAATGATTAGGGGTGTGGCTTCGAAGTGGAAGCAGCCATTAGGTTATTTTTTTCATCAAATGGCGTAAAGTGCAGATCTTTTGGAGAGGATTGCTTGACCAAGGTAATCAGTTTAGGTTTTCATCCAATTTCATTGGTTTGTGATCAGGGACCTAACATGTTGGCACAATCAGTAGAGCGTCTGCCTCATGAACGGGAGACCGTGGGTTCGATCCCCGGTCGGGTCATACCAAAGACTAGAAAAATGGGACCCTCTGCATTCTCGCAAGGCGCTCGGTATTTGGGAATGGAGAGGGGTAATAATAACATTTCATGTTATGCAGGGCCCGCTGGAAGAGCAGTTGTCAAAATTGAAGTGGCTACCCTGGGTAAAGAAAACGCTATTATTATTATTATTATTATTAATAGGTCCCTTTTCAAAAATCTTGGAGTGACCCTTGACAATACATCTTTTAATTTTTGTAATCATGTCATTTTTTGTATTTACGATGTACCACATCTCATGAAAAGTACTCGGAATAACTTAATGAAGTATGATATCACATTTGAAGAGAACAAGACAGCCAAGTCGTCTTTCATTAGAGATTTTTTAAATAAGGATCAAACATTCAATATTAGGTATGCTCCTAAACTTACAAATAGGCATTTTGAAGTAAATTCCTTCAGCAAGATGAGAGTAAGTTTTGCTGTTCAAGTTCTGAGTAGAACAGTAGCAGCAGGCATCTATACACATTGTTCCCTAGGTAGTCTTGCTCCAGAGGCAGTTCATACTGCAGAATTTTGTGAAAAAATGGATCAATTGCTTGATTCTCTGAATTCCAGAAGCAGGACGGGATTGCAGACGACCTGTAAAGGAGGGCTCTTGCCACGTAAAATTATGGAAAGATACAATTGAGTGGTTAAAAACGTGGAAAATCGGATGTAGGAGTAAGGTATGGTTTTTGGATGGCTGGATTATAACCCTAAATTCAGTCATCAAGCTATGGCAGTACTTGAAGGAAAAGGCTGGGTTCAAGTACCTCTTCCTAAACAGACTGAACCAAGACTGTATTAAGAACTTGTTCTCCCAAGTACGTGCAGGGGGAGGTGATAGGGACAATCCGTCTGCCTATCACTTCCAAGCTGGGCTGAAAAGGGTCATGATAGATATGTTAATGTTGCCTACTACAGGGCAAAACTGTTTGCCCGATATGAAGAATTTTTTATTAGGTGTAGGTGACCTGACACTTGTACGGGCAGCTTCTCAGCAGCAAGCAGAGACCAGTGGCTTCAAGGTGAGACAGCCGTTTGAGGCACCATTTGCCGTCACAGATATTGATGATTCAATTCTATCGTATGTAGCCGGATCTCTAATCATAAAAGTTATACAGAAGTGATGTACACAGTGTTTTAGAAATATAGCCTCTGATAGAAAATTTGTAGAAGAGCAGAGGGACCTCTTTATACACTATAAACCCTTCGTTTAAATTGCCCGATGAGACTTATTCTGTAATAAAATACTGTGGAATTTTAAAGAAACGAAGAGGTCGTCGAGCCGGTAAGCACATCAAAAGAAAGATACCGGTCATAATAGGACCACAGCGACCAAAGGTAAAGCAGATTAGACGAGATCGAATGATATTGTCTAAAGCCAGAATTGAACAGCACAATGTCACTCTGCCATCAGTTTATATGACAAACACTCAATCACTGAACAATAAAATGGATGAGTTTACAACAATTGTGAGAGAGCACAACTTTGACGTCATCTCTGTATGCGAAACGTGGTTTTCAGATGAAATTCCGCAGCAAGTGTACAACATTCAAGGGTACTCTCTTCTCTCCAAAAACCGTACTGGAAGACGAGGAGGGGGCGTGGCACTCTACATCAAAGATGAAATGCACCCGATGCCTGTGAATCGCATCACAGTTCCACCAGAGCATGAGATCGTGTGGGCTCAACTGTGCCCTCAACGACTACCTCGTACAGTGTCGTCCATCTACGTAGCGACTGTCTACAGTCCCCCTGACAACCCGGATAGTGACTCGTTGATCCAGTCCATCTCCCAAGCAATTGATGACATTCTGTCTAGAAATCAACAAGCAGGGATTATCATTCTCGGAGATGTAAACCGTTTGAATCTAAGTCAACTAATCAACGGACACAGATTAAAACAAGTCGTTGACAAAGCAACACGAAAAGATGCAATTCTTGACAAGATACTCACCAATATGCATAGCCACTATTGCCCTATTCAACTGATGTCACCAGTAGGTCGAAGTGATCACAGAGTAGTTCAGTGGTTACCTAAAGACTATTGAGTCCCGCATCACAATCGTACAACGTCAAAAACCATTCAACCAATGCGAGAGTCTGATATGAGACGATTCGGGGACTGGATCGTTCATCACGATTGGTCAAATGTGACTGACGCAGAAGACATCGAGAGTAAATGCAGTAACTTCTACGAAGACCTAGATACAGCAATAAATCTCTATTATCCCTCCAGAGAGATCAAACTTCACTGCAAGGACAAACCTTGGATCACACCATTAGTAAAGGAATTGATCAAGAAGAGGCAAGATGCCTTTAACCGAGGTAGTCCCGAATGGCCTCGTTTAAAGAACAAAGTCATACGAGAAATCAAGAAAGCAAAAGTGGAATACTACAAGAATCGTGTCCAGCGATTGAAGAAACAAAACCCAAGCGCATGGTTTAAGTTCATCAAACTTGCGACAACCAACTCATCATCAAGCATGGAGATCCATGTTCCAGGACTACAATCAACTGATGATCGAGCGATTGCTAACGCAATCAATCAGCGTTTCACTGACATTTCAGCAGAGGTTCCGCTTCTTGACACGCATGAGCTCCCAGCGTATCAGCCTGTCGACCCTTCACGCATTCTACAAACTTATCCATGGAAAATGTTCAATGAACTCAAGAAAATACAAGTGGGGAAGAGCTGTGGACCAGATGGTGTATCTGCAAAGCTGATACGTGAGTTCGCAGCAGAACTGAGTTCACCTGTATGCGATATCATCAACACCTCATACAGGGAAGGAAAGGTCCCTTCACAGTGGAAGCGGTCTATCGTTGTACCGGTTCCAAAACAATCCCCACCGTCAATAGATCAACTGAGACCCATCTCCTTGACGGACCACTTTGCAAAGTTGGCAGAGTTATTCATATATCGTCAACTTCTAGCAGATATCCAAAGTAGCATTGATCGCCAACAGTTTGGAAACCGACAAGGAAAGTCCACCGCGCACTATCTCGCAAATCTTCTACATTTCCTTCACGTTAATGCGGACAAACTCCAAACTGTGTCCACCATTGTGGTAACAGATTTTTCAAAGGCATTTGATCTGGTCAACCACAACATTGCCATAAACAAACTTTTCACTATGGGTGCTCGTCCTTCTCTACTGCCTTGGATAAGTAGCTTTCTTAACGGACGTGAACAGATGACGAGATACAACGGGGTTCTTTCATCTTCCCAAACCCCTAACGGAGGAGTTCCTCAAGGGACTCGTCTAGGACCCCTCATTTTCCTAGCGATGATCAACGACACCTTAGTGGAAACACCGTCAGTTTCCCGATGGAAATATGTGGACGACTTAACATTTGCAGAGAGTCGTCGGGCCTCATCAGATAGTCAGATGTCTGCGACTCTGATTACATTCCAGCAGTGGTGTTTGGAGAATGGTCTTCGCATCAACCCATCGAAGTGCAAAATGATGCGTGTCTGCTTCTCAAGAGTCAGTCCGCCCCCTGCACATCTAGAGTTGAATGATGCGACCTTACAGGAAGTCCATACAGTGAAGTTGCTAGGAGTCATACTTCAGCATGACTTACGCTGGGATAGTCACATCCGTGATATCACCGGAAGAGCGTCGCGAAAGTTCTACATCATTCGCACCTTAAAGCGCTACAGGGCCCCCGTGGAAGATCTCCTCACGATCTACACATGTTACATTCGGCCATTAATGGAGTATTGCGCACCCGTATGGCATTCGTCTATCACGGCACAGCAGTCAACTGACTTGGAACGCGTTCAAAAGAGAGCTCTGAGAATCATCTATCGAGACCAATACCAGAGTTATGATCATGCTCTCCAGATCTCTGGTATACAATCCCTGTCCGCCAGAAGGAAAGATCTCTGTCTGCGATTCGCGAAGTCGATATTTACCCAATTCCGCGACTGGCTCCCTGAACTCCAGAGTGTGAATCGTCGCCTTAGACATAGCCACAGACTCAGAGACTTTAAATGTCGAACTGAAAGACTACACAATAGTGCTTTGCCATATTTCGTAAGAATTCTAAACGAACACATATTGTAAATTGCATGTAAGTCCTGAATGGCATTTCATTTCATTACATTGACATTTCATGACATTGACATTTTTGAAATAGTATTATTATCGCTTGTGACTTGTGTAATTTTGTAAATGACCTAATAGATATATAGTATCATCAATCTTATTATAATACTTGTTTACCAATTGTTTTATTCTATATGTTTTCATTCCGGAATATGATACATTTAAATGAATTATCCATTATTTGTCATTTTTATGAATTTTTCGGATAATATTCTTTGCTTTTTGATCCACTAAATACACTTGATTACTACTATTTCAAAATTTCTACATAGAATGCTTTTCTCATGATATAATTATGATGATTAATGAATTTAAGACAAATTTCAGATTGTCATTTCTCTCAATACTATGGAAGATGATTATTTTCGGAAAATCAAATCAATATCTATATATATTAAGAATTATTTCAAATGTTACATTCAATTGCATTGTTTATTCTATTGATCGTATCCAAATTAGCCGAATTTTTAATTATACATAGCTTTCCTAGTTATCCTAATATTGAGTGGCTTTAGTTCAAACTATACAATATAATGCACGCAAAAAATTATCATGTCAACAGGTTTTTCAGTAATTTTATTACCAGTACTTATGAAGACAGTGCTACTTGTTCTTAAACGAATCACATAAATACCTCTTTTTGAAGTAAATTTTGAATAATATTCCCAATCTTAATAATTCACTTAATGAAGAATTACGTTTTAAACGTTTTAATAGTTTCCTCTCTTCATAGTATTATTATCAATTTTCTTCTTGTATACAGTTAATTTACTATGCTAAGATTATTGTAATGATTGTTTTTTTTTTAATGATTGTAACCATCGCAATTCAGTCTGCGGACTGTGAGAATGGAGTATATTCAATAAAGTCCTTCAATACACAATACAATAGTATTGAACAGTGTGATTTCGGAGAATTGTGCGTCCCAACAGACCTCTTCCTAAGATGGATCAAGTTCATCGAAGAGGCTGTTGTACCTGCCATTAATAATTTTATATATGGCAGACATGTGAAGGCCAACATCAAGATTTATGTGTTGGCACACTTGCCACCTGACATGAGTTCAACTCTTTTTTGTTCTGAGGCAATTAGTGATTTTGCTCTTGATTCTTATATCAGGATGCGAATACACTATGCGCTTAAGTTAATAAATAGAGGGAAAAGTCAAAAGCTGCAAAAACCAAGCAGAAAGCTCATGTAAGTGTCACATGTGTAAGCACGCTACAAAATTCAACGTGGTTGGCCGTTGGTAACGTGCTTAGTACTGATGATCTGCTCTTCTTTCTTTCTTTCCTTCCTTCTTTTCAGGTCAAGAATCGCCATCTACATCTTTCTCTGGTGATGTACTTATACTTCTGTCATATTTTGTTTAAAATACAGGTATTTTCATGTATTTTCATTTTTAACAGATGCTGTTAATGTCATAAACTTGGAATTTGAAATTGCGTATTTACTTTGCATTCTGATTTTTCATATTTTCATTACATTTGTGTATTTTATATGTATATACTTCCTTCCTAGGTAAGTTTGCGCCTTGATCGAATTATTTTGGATATGTGTGCGTTATAAATTCATATTAATATTATTATTGTTATTATATTATAGTATATTATAGTGTGTGCTTCACATATCGGCAGATGAAGTTTCCTTCGACCACATCTCGATCTTCTGCCCTTACAAAAATGTCCTGTGGTACTCCTATGGTATTTCTGAATGTCCTGTGGTATTCCTATGGTATTTCTATGGTACAATCAAATACCACAGAAGTACCATAGGGAAATACCACACAGGAAAAGGGTACCATAAGAATACCATACAGCAGTGCTGTGGTATTTGGCACAAATACCATGTATGGTATTGCTGTATGGTTTTTGGCACAACTACCATATGTATGGTATTTCTGTATGTTTTTTTGGCACAAATACCATACGTATGGTATTTCTGTATGTTTTTTTTTTTTTGGCTTAAATGCCATATGTATGGTTTTGCTGTATGTTTTTTTTGGCACAAATACCATATGTATGGTATTGCTGTATGGTTTTCTGGCACAAATACCATATGTATGGTATTTCTGTATGGTGTTTTGGCACAAATACCATATGTATGGTTTTGCTGTATGGTTTTTTTTTGCACAAATACCATATGTATGGTATTTCTGTATGGTTTTTTTTAGCACAAATACCATATGTATGGTATTTCTGTAAGGTTTTTCGGCACAAATACCATATGTATGATTTTGCTGTATGGTTTTTTGGCACAAATACCATATGTAGGGGAGACCGGGTATGTTACAAAATTCACATTTTGGGCCAGATAATTCTAATGAAAGAACTCACGCACTCCATATTGGGTCTGTAGTTAGCCTATTATGTTGGCTAAAACCTGAGGCATATCAATTCTAGTTGTAAACTTAAGGGGAAGAGGGCGCTATCACTCTACGCAAAGCGAACGCGGCCATAGACTTTTTGTATTTTGCACAGTTTTTTCACTTTGTTTTCTTGATTATGGCGAGCAACTATCTTTTCAAAGAAATGATCAACTTGAATAAGTACGCTAAGAGTCCGAATTTTTCAAAAATAGGAATAACTTATTGCAAAGGGAAAAAAAGTCCTGTCACTTGTGTCAATTCGAAATCCTAGTAAGATCAAATTCCTGTACAATATGGCCAATTTTGCTCTCAAAATAGCTCATACGCTGCCTATTTATCTTCCTCGATTACGCATAATTATATTACACCTTAATGATCAAGCAGTTTTTAAAAGCTTGAATTCTCAGCTTTCCAAATATGGTACATTCATCTCGATTGGTTAAAAAAAAGTCCTGTCACTTTGAACATTATCACAAACGAATCTTTACTCGATGGGTCAATATTTCCGCATATCACATGCATATCGAATGTGGACGGCGTCTTCGCAAGATGTGACAAGATCACTATTTATATCAATAATCGTTAGGAACATCAATCTATGTGAAATAAAGATTCTGATTACAACTTTAGCACAATGGTGTTATAGGCTTGCCAAAATGTCTTTTTCCCCAATCTGGTCTGAAGCATCTACCTACGAAAACTATGATAAAAGTTCAATTATTTATTTTATGTCCAGGACTAATTTCCTCGAACGGATCGACTGACAATTCCATTTTACCGACAGGGAAGTTTTCTTAGGCGAGTTTTTGTGCGCTAAGTAATAATTGCATTCAGTTGTTAATCGGTCGCTTCCCGCCGTTAGCGCGGGTTTTGTTTTTCAGCAGCGTGCATTTCCACTGAACTCATGAATGTTATGTTGCGTTTCCCCTCCTCAAATAATGGACGCGTCTTTATGTTAAGATTTAATGTCATACGTTAGATTTACATTTCACGTGGAGTAGAATTGATATGCATATACAACTTGAAAACATGAAAACACTAATTAACTACAGCTTAATTAGTGAAGACATTTTTTTGTAACAACCTACCCCATATACGGGGTAGGTTGTTACACCATACGGGGTCAATTGTTACAATATGTAAACATACCGGGTAAGTTGACAATGTGTAAATCTCTTATACCATACTTTAATTTCAACTTTCCAGTTTCTTGACATCGTTAACAGTAGATCACGTAGAGCTCTAGAATAGACAAAAACAATAATAGAAAAATAAAAATATTAACACCTGAAAATTGAGACAAAATGTAAATTTACATATGTAATGTAATTTGGGTAAGTTGTTAACATCAACATGGGGTAGGTTGTTGTAACAACCTACCCCATGGGTGATTTTACACACAGAAATCAACTGTAGCACAGTCATTAGGCAGAATTACAGGGCATGGCTAGGGGTATATTAGTGACATACATGTACTATATCTACACATACCAGACTATCACCATGTGCCTTCATGTGTAAGAGCTATTACAAATTTCAATTTTTGTCAAAAATTTACTTTGAACTGTAAAAAATGGTTTTTGTTGATTTATTTTTAATAAAACAACGGAGAAACCTCACGACCGGCAGTTCATCACAGCTATGTGTAGGCTGTATATAGATGCAGTTAGCACATCCTCTCTTGTTCCATCTTAGCACACTGAGAACTGTAACAACTGACCCGTGTAACTTCCATACCGGTCTCCCCTATGGTATTTCTGTATGTTTTTTGGCACAAATACCATATGTATGGTTTTGCTGTATGGTTTTTTGGCACAAATACCATATGTATGGTATTTTCTGTATGGTTTTTTGGCACAAATACCATATGTATGGCATTTCTGTATGGTTTTTTGGCACAAATACCATACGTATGGTTTTGCTGTATGGTTTTTTGCACAAATACCATATGTATGGTATTGCTGTATGGTTTTCTGGCACAAATACCATATGTTATGGTATTCTGTATGGTTTTTTGGCACAAATACCATATGTATGGTATTTCTGTATGTTTTTTTGGCACAAATACCATATGTATGGTTTTGCTGTGATGGTTTCTTTGGCACAAATAACCATATGCATGGTATTGCTGTATGGTTTTCTGGCACAAATACCACGTGTATACCACATGTATGGTATTTAAATCATTGTATTGTTATTTGTTTGTGAGCGCGCAGCGCGAGCTAAAAATTTTGCTCTATAATAACATTAATCATTGTATTCACTAGCTGATAATCACTACTCTTAAAGAAAATACAATTACGAAGAGCGAGTGAAAATCTCATAAATCAACGTTTTACAATGTATATATATATATATGTTTGTAATCCCTTTCTGAATATGGTCACTTTTTATAACGATACGGACCTGAAAACAAAGAATTTAAAGAAATTTAAAAGTTTATTTCCATCATATTTGGAGAAGTGGGCAAATACAAAATTTATCCAAATTATTTAGAAAATAAAAACAAAATATGAAGCTTTGAAAACCAAGGGGACATGTCCCCCTGATTGCCGCCAAATTTGGAGAGGAATTAATTATACACTAGATCGGAATAAATAAAGCACCCCAAAGAGACA
>CALNVZ010003746.1:0-12081 GCA_940671915.1 Paracentrotus lividus | reverse complement strand
AGATCTGGTCAAACAGATGGAAAGTCTCTACCCATTCCTTCGTGATGTAACTCATGGTTCTACGGATCTTCACAATATTCCTCCAATAACGCCAGACCCCATAATGGATGAAACGGAACCGAACTTCAAAGCCCAATTTGGCAAAGATCACACCTCTCCTCATTCAAAACAACAGAAGAATCACCGACAAGCCACGGCAGAAGGAGATTCCAGTTTTGAAGACATGTTCAACCGGGCTTACAGATGCCTCAGGATGGTGTTGCAGGAAAGACTTCCGTTGGTGAAGCTTCGCTGGCTGGTCATGTGTCTTCAAGCCTTGTCTGACTCTATCAAGGAACAAGTCTCAAGTGAGTGTTTGAGAAGATTTTTTTTTTTTACACAGATGTAGCTATATAATATTCAGTTTTAAATGATTAAGATAATGGAATTTAAAGCAGCCAGCAAAATCGAGACCTCGTTGATATCGTCCAGAAGACGTCGAAATGGTGATTAACCTTTAAACAGTACTCGTTTTTGGGTACATATGGTACATGCTTCAAAGGTATTCATGGATTTTAAAAAGCAAAAACGTGTAGCCTTATTAATTACGCCGAGAGAGCATTGTTATCTGCACACAAATGGTCATAAATTCAATGAATAACAATTAAAAAAAAAAATATGCAGATGGTTCAGAGAGAAATGAGTATAGAAGGAATATTTTGACAAAGTCATACGGCATTGTGTTTGTAACTACTATTTTGTGAAACCAACATATTTCAAGTGAACTTTAAAAATGCCAGCTTAAACTATTTAATCCATCCCTCTCTCTTCTCTCTTGCCCCCTCTCACTATGTGGACAGGTAAGATGTCTGGCGAGACCCGTTTCATAGGTACCGATGACCTCTTACCATTACTCATCCTTTTCCTAATCAAAGGGGATCCTGGTCAGGTAACAGCATTTTACCCGCAGCTGAAGTTCCTTGAAGACTACATCCCTGGTTTCGTCTCTACAGGTATCATCGGTTTCACGGTGGCTCAATTCAGTACTGCCTTTGCCTTCATTATACAGACAGACGATGGCGATACCTAGAAATAAAGCATGAATACCCCCTTTTCAACACCTAAGTGGGTACAAAAATATACCACTAATTATATTATCTGCCGTAACATATATCCGAGAATATACCGTATATTGTTATGTCGTATACAGTGGTGGCCAAAATTATTAGAACATCAAGCATATTTAAATGATTTTAATAATTTTCATTCAGTTGACCATTTAAATACCAATAAAATGGTTGGAATGTCTCGGAATATCATCAATATGCTTTAAAAACTAAATAACAAAGGCATGCCTTGGGAACTCGCCCCCGAGTCGCCCTTTTTTATGTGACACCACCAATTGAAAAATTTAAAATCTTGCCCCTTTCAGGATCAAAGTGTCATAACATCAAACATTTTAAGCCTCTCCCTACAAAAGTATATATACCCTGAAAGGAAATTTCCTGAGGATGTCAAAAATGGTATTCATAACAACACAGGGTGAAGTAGTTGCATCTTATGTAGGGATTTTTAAATTATTTTTGAAGGGCCCCAAATTTTTAATTCAGTGCCCCTATTTAAGTCCATTGTTCCAATGACCCTTAATATTTCAACATATTCGAATTGCTCATGAAATTTCCTTTTAAAAAATATACATTTACAATAAGTTTCCTCATTGAATTAAAAAAATAGTCTTAACCATTAATGGGCATGGTTATTTTGGTTATCTCACCACCAAGGGTGGGGGCGAATCCACTTCCCCATTCGACCAAATTTGCTGAAACTTAGAATGTATTTGAGGTATATAAGAATAAATAAGCCTGCTAAGTTTCATACTTCATACGTTTCATACTACCTCAAATAATTCTTGAGCAATCAGCATATGTAATTGGCATTTTACTTTTTTGCATTTGGACTACATGTTTAATACACAAGTCTATGGGGAAACCAAAAGCGCATAGCGCAACTATTTTTAATGCTGCGCATTACCAGATGGTCGAAACTATATAAATTTGGTATCAACATATACGTAAGAGCCTATGCTACAAAGTCATGAAAACTCATGGCACACAAAAGATATCTTTAATCTGATTTCGACAAATGAACTAGGGCATTGATAATCCCATAGACTTTGTGTAGGTTCAGGTGTTCTAATAATTTTGGCCACCACTGTATATATATATTTATTCTCAATTTGTATCCTTAAAATATCAAATCTAATAGTTGCCACAGACACTTTTGAATGTTTCTTTAAAAAAAAAAAAAAATAGGAGAGATATCTGACTAAATGATTTTGAGACGTGACATACACTTTTAAAAAATTTTTTTTAGAAACATTCAAAAGTGTCTGTGTGTATATTGATAGGAATCTAAATTTATTTTCCACGCAAATCCTGAAATTCAAAGTCTAATGAAAGTTCATGGATGCCAAAAATAGGTACAATTTTCTCACGTTCGATAAAAAAGCAGCCAAAATTTTGGTCAGAGTGCTTCTGAAAATAAATTCATGTATAAACAGTATATATATTTTTTTCCAGACTAAGTATTGGTCCAATATCAGCTTCAGGTGTGTGTTTTCCAAGTATCGTATCGCTTTGTATGTATTTTTTTTGTATAGTATTTCACTGTTCTAAAAAAAAAATATATATATATATATATATATATACATATATATATATATATATATATATATATATATATATATATATATATATATATATATATATATATATATACAAATATAGATGTACACACTAACAGGACAGCTTTGTTTGTCTATAACCAAGAAAGATGTATGTAAATGACACAGCTATATTAAAATTTGTATTATGACATTACTTTAGCATTGAATGGTTGATATTGTACTGTGAACAGTGTTTTCCTCGTTCGTATGATTATTTGTAGTTCACGAACAGGCAACTTCCTTCTTTCTGCGACAACTCCCTATTGTAATTTTGATTCACGTTTCTTTCTAATATTTTGTTGTTATGTCTAAAATTATAGATATTCTATGCTCAAGATGATCACATGGAGCTCGCACGCCGCTCGCACGATATCCGAATGATTTCGGGGTTAGTCTTTACTAAATGTGGAGGACTTGCAGCTTCTGTACGGCTTGGTAACCAGTTTGCCCTCAAAGGCACACTCCACAAACCCGATGGTATTCGTACACACAATGTGAATACAAAACTGCACGATGTAGCGACCTATGATGCCTCGACAATCGTATACTAATTTTCTTATGTTATCATGTTTCTTTGAATATTTCAATTTTAAAAAAAAAATACAAAAAAAAAATCATATGCCTTATTGGACTGCGCCAATATCGTGTGACGCCCTAGTCCACATGTGATACAATTACAGGTGTATTATTTATGCAATTAGCAAGTGGAAGTAACTAGAATTTCACTTATTGTAAGAATTACCTTGACGCTATAAAAAAAAATGTAATTTTGTATAATAAATTGAAAGAGTGAAATAGCGCCCACTTGTGCTAATAAAACGTGAAAAAAAAAACTACCAAAACCTGTGAACCATTATAATATTTCGTTTGTGTAAAAAATGTTTGAAATTCGGTGCAGAAATGACAAACACAATTTGCTCGAAAAGTGTATTTGTTGTGTAAAGCAAAATAAGTCATAGGCCTAACGTTTGTTAAAAAAAAGGGGGGGAGGTTGGGGTATAGACATGAACAAGGGTGTTCTATATATTAAAAAAAAACAACAACAACAAAATTGGTGACTGGCGTGCAAAATGCTGAAAATAAGCACATCACGTAAACATGACATTATTGCCCTTTGACACTTTCTTTACTTTTTAAAGGAGATTTTTTTTTCGGAGGTAGGGAGTTGAAAAAAGAATATGGACGTAGTGGCGGTGACCCAGATGACATAATAACATTTAAATAGACCAACAACAACTAAAACCACACGAGAGTAGTCAACAAATGAACAAATAGAAGAGGAACCATTTTGTGTTTTGTGGGGTAGGAAAAATGCATACATTTGATAAATCTTTGAAACAAGAATGTACTTGATGTAGTTTTACCAAAAAAGAATGAAAATAGGGTGACATGTAATGACATTTTTTTGGTGGATTTTGATTAAATTTCTATTATAATCCAGCACAAATAATGTTTGACACACATTTCATTATTCTCTGCAGAAGTTCTGTGTGCCTCATAATGGTTTGATAGATGAAACAATTAGATCAAAAGCGGTCATTAAAAAGAAGCATATCATGTTAATTTTTTAGAGTAACCAGTATGAACAATCTACTTCATGAATCTCAAAGAAGCAAATTTATATATCATTTTGAGCACATAATGTTTAAACACACAGACTCGGACATCCTCACACAAACCCACACACGCACGGACACACCAAACCATCTAACACACACACACACACACACACAAACACAAACCTTAACAGGCACTAACACACAAATCCTTCACCAGCATATATATGCTACCGTTTATGGCTTTCCAACCATACATTACTGATTCCACCATCGCCAACTAAATAGGCTTTTAAAGAAACATGTAGTCTTAAAGGGAGTTGTTGTAGATTATAGCCCCGACATTGAACTTAGTTATACACAAAAATTAAGAGGGTGCACACATTGTGTGTCCAGGTAAATACAATGTCCGATAAATTTATCAGTTTTCGATTAAATTAAGCATTATTACTACACTCGAAATGCTTATACATTTAATTTAATTTTTTGTTTTATCATACTACATGTATTGCACACTTCCCCTTCCATTTGGGAACATTCGAACCAACTGCAGATACATCAAAACTCATGGATGCAACTAAAACAATAGCCGTGTAGTGTTTTTATATCTTACGTAAGTGTTCTAGCCATGCTGGTTTTCTCTCTCATAACCGCATAATCGTGATAATATGATTATATCCTCTATACAAATTGACAGCTGACTATGAACCTATACACCGTTCTCTGTCTGTCTCTATAGTTTTGATAAAGCTTGATCCATTTCATTGTCTATGAGATGAACACTATAATCGCTCCTTTCTCATGGGTAAGATAAAAGTGAAATAGAAAATAGTTATTTGGAGTAACTATGTATAATAATACTTTACAGCTAATAAGCACTTTCAATGATAAAATCCTTTATACATGTAGTTTTTACATTTTAGGGATTCACTAGGTATTCATCGAGATAAACAAGAATGGCTATCAAGTTCGCTTCATAAGCTTCATTTAACAGGTGACGCCAACTATATATAATATGTATTAATGCCCTGGATTAAATCACAATATGATACATCAAGCTTGAATAAACATAATAATAATGGCCCATGGGCATTTTCAAAAATAAATGTTTTAAAACGGTTGTTCCCACATAGACCATTAATATTACACTGAAAACCTAACCTCGTCCGTCAATGGACCGACTAGCTTTAACGCTAGTCAGTCAAGAAGGACTAGTTTTAAAGCTAGTCTGCCATGTTAGTCCGTCAAGACGGACTAGCATACAACTGAATCTACATCTCTCAACTTGACGGACGAGCTTTAAAGCTCGTCCGTCAAGCTTGATGCTAGTCCATCGACGTGACCGACTAGGTCAACAAAAAGTAGGGGGGTAGGACAGTTCACCCATTAGAATGACTGACTAGCTTTTGATACAAATAGTTACAATGTCGTTTCAATGTACCTTCTCTATTTATTCTGTTTCCGAGCATAATCAAGTTGATACATTCTGAAACAAAGGTTGTTTTCGCTTGACAATCTGAAAGCTTACGAGACATAACATCTATCATGACAAGTATGCAATTCACGAGTACCGGTAGATTCCAAAATTTGTTCTCCATTCTTCACTTACAGGCTAATTGAATACCTTGTTACTATAGAACTCAAGAACCCGGTATTTCCTTACAGATTGCTGGTGAATTCCCGGCTTAGCAACAACAGTGAATAGAAGTTGGATACAATCAACATTCTCAAACAAAGGTTGTTTTTGCTTGACAATCTGAGAGCATTACGATAGCCGAAATAACATAAATCGTGACAAGTATGCAATTCACGAGTAGGTTAAAAATATTGTTCCATTCTTAAAGCCCGGTCCCACTGACGGGAGGATTTATTGCGCATGAGTTGCGTATACAAATTTCGTTCATCCGCAACAAAAAACAAAAACAAAACAAACAATCCGCAATTCATACGCAAATCATCCTAAAGAGCCAGTGGGACCGCACCTTTATAATTACAGGCTAATTGAATACTTCGTTACTATAGAACCCATGAACCGTCTATTCTTATAGATTGCTGGTGAATGCCTGGCTTAGCAACAGCAGTGAATAGAAAGTGGTGCAATTGAATAAAATGCGCATTGCGAAAAGGACATCACTATTACATGTATTAGTTGCATTATATGTATGTGAATTCCATTTAATGAGCAAACTGTACAGACGCACACTGGATATACCCCGTAAAGCTTAAGATTTTGATTATAATGGCGATCTCCTTCCTGTGACATGAATGTGTGAGTACTCTTTTTTAATTCCTTATGTTTCAGTTCACAGATAGCGTTATTTTTTTCACATTGATTAATGCTATAATCACCAACGCGAAAAATTATACGTTAAGTAGATCAAATTTTAAGAAGACCAAGCGGTGACCAATGTTAAGTAGACCAAATGGTGAGCAATGTTAAGTGGACTAAATGGTGACCAATGTTAAGTAGACTAACTGTGGTATTACCAAATGTTTTATAGACCAAATAGGTACAGCAGAAGAAATGTTAAGTAGACCAAATGGTGACCAATGTTAAGTAGACCAAATGGTGACCATGTTAAGTAGACCAAATGGTGACCAATGTTAAGTAGACCAAATGGTGACCAATGTTAAGTAGACCAAATGGTGACCATGTTAAGTAGACCAAATGGTGACCATGTTAAGTAGACCAAATGGTGACCAATGTTAAGTAGACCAAATGGTGACCAATGTTAAGTCGACTAAATCGTAAGTAGAATAATTGGTAGGGGTTGAAAATGGTTGGTAGACTAATTGATAGACCAATTAGTGCATGGCGTATACAGGATTCAAATATAGAAGGGGTGCCATACCTGTTGCGGGGTGAACCATTTGATTTTAAAATGTACATTCAATGGGTGGTTTTCAAATTATGGAGGGGGCGCTCCTATGTCTGGATCTGCCACTGCCCAAATGATAGTAGACTTATTGATAGTAGACCAAATAATAGACTTACTAGGTTTAGTCCGATTGGAAGTAGAATAACTGGCTATTAGACCAAATGAAGTTAGACAAAATGGTGATTAAACAAACTGGTTAATGGACTAGAAGGTTATAAAATGAATAGTTTAGAAGACTGAGTGGGTAGTATGCTGAATGGTTATTTATGAAAAAGGTCATCAGACAAATTGGGTAGTAGCTGATTTGGTTTTATACAGAATGGAAATAGACATATTGACTGATGGATCAATAGATAGTAGACCAATAGGAGATTTACCCTCAATGCAGTCAACCCGCAATAATTATGTAAATACAAAGCAAAAGTACTTTTCCCATCAAAAGATTTTAGTTTTAGGTATGGACCTAAAATAAGTTGCTTTTTTAAATGTACATATACTGTAAAATTAGCTCCCCCCCCCCATCTAGAAATACAAAAAAAAAAAAATAATAATAATAATTAGGTTTTTGGTATTAAAAAAAATATATACATGAATGTTGAATTTCATGAAAAATATCACTTTTTTTTTTTTTTTGAAATGTCATTACTATTCTCATTTTATAAAAATGTATAGATGCTATAACATACTGCCATCAATATATCTTGGCCAAAGTAATGAGGAAAACAGTTTCTGAAGAAATAAAGTGAAAATTTATCATTAAACAAATAGACAATGCATGGCAAGTTGAGCCCATATGATATCACAGGTGTTGCGATTTGGTGAAGCGATAAATTTTTTTTTTTGTGTGCATCATGAAGATATTCATAACTTTCTTATTATTAGTCCGATTTTCTCCAAACTTTTTAAATCTGTTTTTCTAATTTTACTGCTTTTTGAAAAGCAACTTATTTTGGGTCCATAGCTTCCCTTTAAACGGACCATTATAGACCATGTTTACATTAGACAAAGTAGGAATCAGTTTACCGTTAGGCAAATGGAGTACCGAAGTGCGATGTCATATTAAACGGTGGTGTTGTCATGGTTGCTGGGTCTAAACACTCTTCTTGTGAACTCTAGCAACATGATCGCACCGAAAGCACTTTGTGTATGTCTAGCTTGTTGCTGGACAGCATTCTAAACCTCATGCAAAGCCTATTTTGTTTAGAACCAGTAACTGGTAACGATTATGACGTTACCATTTCGGTACTCAGACTAGAGGGTTATTATATAGACAAAGTGGTTGTAGACGAAATGGAACAAGACTATGTTGGATACAATCAACTGATCTCTAGTAAACGAGGGTTTAGACCAAGTGGTAAAAATTTCCCAAGGTTTGAAATAAAAAAAGTCAGTAATGGCATGTCAACAACTAACTCCGGACAAAATACAGTACTATTGTGCGAAATGTGGAGGGTGCACCTTCCAAGGTTGAGGAAATACCAAAAACTATAAAGGATACCACAAAAAATATGCTTCCCTTTTGTAGCAAAGACTTTAGACTTAGTATAGTGAGCTCCAATTATGAAGACTTATTAGGTCAAAGCAATTCCAGTTGATATACTGAAAGGCACATGGACAAAATGTATATGTGAACATTTGAAACTGGCCTTGTTATTATAAAATCTTGGAAGTGTTCAGAAGAAAGGAGTCTACTGAATCTGATTAGATCTTTGACAAGAGATTATATGTCCTTGCCCCGAAGATCAATATCTTGAATTACCCATGTACAGGTAGTGGACTGCCAGAGTTGCAGATTACGGGCATGATGAGTTTGCCCTTAACTCTTTGCATGCCAAATTCGACTATAGTCACAATTGTACTTATTAACTATACAATAGTAATAATTCATTTTCTCTGTAATGGCTGGGCTAAAAGATCTGAAAATCACTGATAATGCGAGGGCCGGGCCTGAGGCATACTTTCTTCTAGTTAATACTTAGCAAATATTGTTATACTATTTTTAATAATTGAGAAAATTCTTCTTTTTATGCTTAAAATTAATGTGGCGGGCAAAGAGTTGATAAAATTTGAATCAACACCAGGATATTTCTTTTCTAGTAATGTATTCAACTTACTAGTATTTATGAGTTTATTGTAATATATGATCTATTTTAGATACAATATTATGTCATCCATCCATGCCATGAAAGTAGTCCTTTTTTAGTATTAGGGAGGTAACAGCATTGTTGAAAACTTTTATGTACATTCACTGTAGGCCTATGCCTCCTTTATTTTCTATCGATTTATAATTGTACATGTATTTCCATTGCAGATGGTGAGGTTAAGGGTGATTTGAGTCACCTACCTGTAATTACACCAATTTACATGTAGCAACATGTTTATTACATAAAGCATTGAATTCTGGCAATATCCTCAGAAGCTGAGCAATTCATTTTCAATAATTTTATCATAATAGCAGTTAATTGTACATATGATATCAAATTAAACAATATTTACATGTCATCTGAAATTTGTTTTGTAAATATGTTTTCTTTTCTTTAATGCAATAATTGCAGATTTGAATCGGTATAATAAAGAGAGAATTTTTGATGAATAATGCTGGCAGATGAAATATGGAGATGGGAAACTTTGTGTTCTTTAGTGCAAATTATAAAGCTAGAGGTGATTGCGGTGGAAGAAACTGGACAAAAATGAGATGAATCGAGAGATGAAGAAATACAGAGAAAAGATGGATGGGAGAGATATGATAGCATTTTTGTTGGACGAAAAACTTTTAAAGATGTAAGAGTAAAAAAGAGAGGAAGAGAGATATAAATCTGACAGGAAATGCAAGTAGCCAGTCTACTCTCATTATAATGAGGTCCTCAACTTAGGAGAATACTTAATACCCTAAATATTATTCTATATGCCTCAAAAAATAATTTTTAAAAAGTTTGTGTTTGTTGTAATGAGAGTCGATTGTATATAACGATCCCCCATCCTCCTCCCTCTCCCCACCCCCCCCCCCAAAAAAAAATATTTATATACATTTGTATACAGTGGTGGCTAAAACCATTAGAACACCAAGCATATTAAGATTATTTCAGTTATTTTTATTCAGTTGACCATTCCAATACCTAAACAATGGTTGGAATGTTTCGAAAGTCATCAGTATGCTTTAAAAACTAAATAACATGTTGGGAACTCGCCTCCAAGTCGCCCTTTTTTGTGTGTTATGCCACTAGTTAAAAAATCTAAAAATCTTGCCCCTATCAGGATCAAAGTGTCACAACGTTAAGAGTTTAAGCCTATCCCAACAAAAGTATATATTTTGTGAAAGTAAATTTCCTGAGGATGTCAAAAATGGCATTCATAATAAGGTAGTGTGAAGTAGTGTTAAAATTACTTTTGAGGGGCCCCAAATTTTTAATTCAGAGCCCCTATTTAAGTCCCCCTTTCCAATGACCCTTAATTTTTAACCATATTTGAATTGCTCATGAAATTTCCTTTAAAATATAAGTATTTATAAGTAAAATTCTTCATTTCATGAAAAATAATCTTAACCTTAAATTGGCAGGTTTTTTTGTTGTTATCTCACAACCAGGGGATGGGGCCAATCCACCCCCTCCCCATGAAGCCAAATTTTCTTAAACTTGGCATGTATTTAGGACATGTGAGAAGGAATAAGCCTGTACAGTTTCACACATCTTCACACTTTTTGAGTCATCAGCAAATGTAATTGGCATTTCACGTTTTTGCATTTTTAACACATGTTTAATACACAGTATATGGCACAACTTTAAGCGCATAGCGCAATAATTTTTAAATCTGAGCATTACCTGATGGTCCAAACTATATAGATCTAAATTTGGTATCAAAAGATGCATAAGACTCTATGCTATAAAATCATGAAAGCTGTCAGCACCAAAAAGTTATCCTTAAACTTACTTTGGCAAATGTAAGAGCAATGAGAATTCCATAGACTTTGTTCAAGGTTGTTAATCATCATATAAATTGACCTTTGCCCTAATTTTAAGGTCATAAGGGTTACCAGAATGTGGCAGCAATATCAGGCTAGTATGACCTATGTTGTATTCTTGATTAGTTGCTATTCATATTGTCTATGCCTCTATGGATATGTTGTGTCTGATTGTCGTGAAGCTCGACTAAATTATGCATTGAATTATGCATAAATAGACTAATTTGCATATTGCTCAAATCTGGCTGGTCGGGTGAAAAAGTGAAAATAGACTTAATTGCTAGTTATAAAATTAATTACAATTTGATACCACATTTGACACAATTTAAAGAGAATTAGATCTAATATGTTTATGTAAATGAAGCTTGACCTTTGACCTCCATTTCGGGTCACAAAAGGTCAATTAAAAAATTGGAGACATATATTTTCTGATTCGTGTGATCAATTAGAACATATTTATTGATGTTGCCAAACATTAACTTGACTTGCAAACGAAGCCCATGATATTCTGACGATTGGTGGCCCTACTAGATCTATAGGCACTTCCTTCATGCTGTAATAAATTTTGCAAAGGAATTCATTACCATTAATTCCTTAAAATGAAACACACACTAGTCTACATACAGGTAGATTCTAGAAGAGTCACACTCGTCATCAGCGGCCAGGATGTGACGAAAGATGGTGCATGCAATAAGAAACCAGTTTCTGAATCAGCTGCAGAAGCAGACTTGATCCTGGCCGAACTGTTTTCAAATACTTAAATGCCTAAAACTTAAAGCTTCAGGAAGTTCAGCTTCAAATTCAAATAAAATTGGTATCCTTATAAATAACGGCATCCATTTCATGGAAATTGATTCTTTATTTAAATTTTTTGTAAATCGGATCATGAATAGATCTAATGTAAAAAGTCTCCATATTATGGCCGTGTGTATAAGTTCGCCGCCTGCCCTTAGCTTAGATCTACTTAAGGGTTGTTTTACGATC
>CALNVZ010003745.1:396690-429322 GCA_940671915.1 Paracentrotus lividus | reverse complement strand
GCCAAACAGCTTGGGTCGGGCACCGGAGTCATGCTGCCGCCAACACACATTATGAATCGTAAATGCCATGAACATCAATGCTGAGTAATATTATCATACGCCAGCGATCACATTTAAAATGTTCCCAACAAGAGATAAGCGGGAACCGCGATTTAAAAGTCATGTACGGTTAAGAGGGGGAATCCGCAGGTAAATAAAGCTGGATAATTACCCAACTGCATATCAACAGCATGGGTCAGAGATAACTTGAGGGGGATTAATAGCCACCCCTGGAAGGCATGCGACCAGGTAAGCCATACTATTACAATCACCGGTTGTTAACGTACAATAGCATCTCTTGTCGTCATCCAGGGAAGCGGGCGACGAGAAGATGCGATCATCCCGGCACGTGGTGATGGCCGGCCAATCGCGAGCGACCGATTCCAAGCGAAGCTAAGGAGACCCCGCCTTCAACCAGACTACAACGCTTCTCGCTGACCAGTGATGTGGAACCCGGGCACGCGCCGCCATGGCACACCCCTTGTGACGTAATGCTGATCACATGATGTTCCGCCCCCGGTATACTACCTGGAGGGAGATATAAACAAAACAAACGAGCAACAAACACGGGCTCGAAAAACATATGTCGACAATAATAGGCCGAGGCCTTCATAATATAAACATGCACAAACCATACTGAATAAAGTCCTATATAGTTAAATAATAAATTCAAATCGAAATTAATAAAACCTTTCCACCACATGAACTAAAATAAAATAGAACCCGTTGTTCTAGGATGAAGTGACCTACTTTTGCACTGCCCGTTAACTAACTAACTAAACTAACTAACTAACCGATGTGTTGGCTCAGTGAGAAGAGCGTCCGCCTCATAATCGGAGGTCGTGGGTTCGATCCCGGCCGGTCATACCAAAAGACGTTAAAAAAATGGTAGTTGCTGCTTCCCTGTTTTGGCGTTCAACGAGAGGGGGATAGAGCAATGTCCTTCTGGCGCTGCTCAGGGCGGCTGCCGGCCCCACGAGAAAAGGGGCAAACAAATTTCGCGTCATCTTGTTCGGACAATAAAATTTGGAGCATTGGAGCATTGGAGCATTGAGTGTTAGTAGAGGAACATGTCATTTGGGTAGGAATGTAACTCCATGAGTATTAGAAAACCCATCGCCCCATGCTTTGGATGCAAACATCAGGTACGCCCGCCACAGCAGCACAGGTTGCCGCCCCAATCCGGAAGGAATGGGAGGAATAGAAAGCGACTGGCAGTCCGACAAAAGTAATAACCCGTTTAACATGGCATTAAATTGATGCCTTGTTAGTGGAAGGGAATCAAAGTTGTCGAAAAGAAGCAGTTCCCGATTGACTGCGTACCTTTAAATAAGCGCAAATGGCGCGGACTGGACACAAATTTATCATGCCCATTTTGTGGTATTACAATAATACACCCACGACCTGTTTGGTCTGTTTTTGATCTCTGAAGGGTTAAATGTATTGTCGTACTGTGATTCTCGCCCCAAATTCGAACGTCTCCCTCGTCTAGGAAGTGGGGTCATTGACCGATTAGGCTGTGATCTCCCCACCCGCAGAAATCCAAAAAGAAAGCGAGAGGAAGGCCGATCGAAAAAGACCTATTTCGCAGTCATTTGGCATACATAGCAATGCATTTATATAGCTTTCAGTTGCGTGTTAGGACATGGTTCGCGGACGGGCAATGCTTGCGCCTGCGAACCATCTATTCCAAGCGACGAACACATAAATGAGCGAGTGACGTCAGCCAACCTAATGTTTGCATCCAAAATGCTATACCTGAAATATAAGTGCTTAAGTCGCCCTGCGTAACCATTCCAAGAAAGATATGAATAAACTGAGCAACCTGCTCGACATCAAGGACCATACTTAAATTGTAATGATATTGCGACTATAACAGCTGAAAATGCATCCCAGGCTTTCCTATACGTTTGGTGAGTATTTGCTGCTGCAAGCGGTCAGTAGGCGCTCTCCTCTCTCTACAAGAAGCTCTCCCAAAGATGGGCGGGAACTTCGCTGCCCATACCGGTCTGCGTCCGGTGCCAACCGGTGAAATCTGTCCATCTGAAAACGAGAGAGAGAGTCAGCAATTCATTGCACGAGCCTGGACAAGCGGCTTTGAACAGAATATTATGCTGCAAGCAATAACCACCAATGATTTTACTAACTTTTAGATATGAACAGATTTAGAGGTAAGTGAATTAACAACATGGACTACAGTTTATTATCTGACCAGAAGATCACCTTCTTGTTCGGAGATGAGCCCCCCACAAACGGACCCCTAAAAACTACCGGGAAGAATTCTAAGAATGCTATCGAGTAGTTTTTGAAGAATCTCTACAGGCCACCTACCCTGTGCCCACTTTCTCTGAAAGACGATCCCAAAACCAATGCTACCAGCTGCGTCAGAAAGAACTGAAAATGACTATTAGTAAGCCATGCTGGATGAGAAAACATGACAGTACATTAAAACCACGCAAGAAAAGCCTCCCATGCATGCAGATCAGGCTTAGCACCCTTCGTCAAACGTATTCGGTGGCTGGGGTGACGGACCCCTTCGTCAAGTCGATGAGTCGCCGCAGGAAAGCCCGTCCTGGTGCAACGGCCTTGCACACAAAGTTGAGGCTACCTAACAAAGATTGTAACTGGCGTAATGTAACCTTCTCACTGGCGAGGAAAACGAACCTAGTAACGCTTGTAATGCTTCAACTTTCGCCAATGGAACCCTCACTTGGAGCAACAGCCGCATCGGTTTCTAGTCCTAAAAAACGGGATAATGGAACGGGCCCCTCCGTTTTTTTCGCTGGCTATAGGTACTCTCGAAAAATTTCGCAGCATAGTTATAAAAAGCCGCATCGACGATTCGCACTCTTCTCGTGTAGCGCCCACGAAGAAGAAATCGTCTAAGTAATGCAAAATGCGCTCGGTCTTAGGCAATACTACGGCAACAATACTCAAGAAAAGTACTAAAGCGTTCAAAATGGCACATGAAATAGAACAACCCATTGGCAAGCACCTATCATAATAGAATTGCCATCGCACACAAAATCCAAGATAGCTCAAAATCGGAGGGGTGTACGGGAAGCAGCCTGAACGCTGACTTAATATCAGCTTTTCCCATCAGCGACCCTCCCCAATCGACCGCCTCATCGAAATGAAGTATAAGAAACAGAACATAGCTCAGAATCAATGTAATCATTAACCGAAGCGCCATGAGGAGCGGAAAGATGATGAATGAGACGAAATTCTCCGGGTTGCGCTTAGGAACCAAACCGACAGGCGAGCAGCGAAATTAACAAAAGGAGGAGACTGAAAAGGGCCTACTATTCTACCCAAGCTAATTTCCTTCTGAATTTTCGCCAAGCAGGATCGCCTTATGTCGCTAACAGATTTTAAATTTTGTGACGACACAGGCCGAGGCTCCCCTGTGAAACCCAGGAAAAGCCGTCCTTAAAACCTGAAATTAGCAAGGCAGCATTTTGACGAGAAGGATATCGGTTAAGAAACAAAGCATGCGGTCAATGTTAATTGGAGTTGGAGCCAGGCTTTTGCTTGCCGCTAGCGATAGAGGCGGTACATGAGCTTGAACCATGTGACGTGGAGGCTCAGTTCCACACCGGTGTACATATCGGCAGGTGGCGCGTCGACACGACCCCGAATTAATGCAAAGCAGATCGATGATGACGCAGCAATAGCCCCGGCTCCGAAGCCTCTGACAGTTCCCTGTCGATTAGCTTGGCCCGAGGTAGTGGTTGGGACACCCCGCGACTTGCTGATCGATCGAAAGGCCGAAAGGGCTGGCGCGAGAAAGATGGAAAGGACGCTTGCCCGGGCGACGACGCTACCGTAAGCCACAATTCGGTGTCGATCACCGCCCAAGAACGTATCGGGTGTCGAGCTTGACGTAACCGAAATTGCGTGTCGTAAGCCCTCCAATTGAAACCTCCGAATCGCACAATAGCGCGCACGATGTCAATATATTGAGTAATTCGCGCGACCGCATACAATGCTTCTCTAAATAATAGAAGCATATATCAAGAACGCGGAGGTCCATTGCTCAATACTGGAAATAATCGTAGCCCTAGTTGCGGACGTAACATATGACGAAACCGCTCGCGCAGAGGCTGAAAGTTTGAAAGGAGGAGTTATCAAGAGGTAGGAAACTCCTTCTTCATCAAACCCCCAATTCAATAAATCCCCCTCCAAATTTTCTCCTCACGGAAAGAGGCACCTCCCCACCAACTCGTCACTAACACAGCTCAACATAGGCGGCTGCATAGTAGTAGCAATTTTGCTCCCGGAAGCCAAGGGAGAATCTGTAGCCGGAGCAGCCAGGGAGGCAGTTGAGGGTGACTGCATTGAAATAAATTGTCAACCCCGCATTAAACCGGTGGATTAATTATTGGCCATGGACCCCCCATTGTCCCCGAACTCACCGTTCAATACAGCCGTGTTCTCCGCTGCAGTCCTAGCATATGCCAAGCGTTGAAACTGGCGACGTCGACAGGGCCTTCGTCTCGCCGACCACGATTGGAGGAGGAATTTCAACTGTCCGAGACGAACGACGACCCGCTGGAGCACGCTTCGGGCCGAGGACTTCTTGCTGGTCTTACTCTTACTCTTAGGCATGATGACACTGACAGCTTGCCACAATACGAGAAGAATAGATGCTACAGATATATTTCCACCGGCCTCAAGTCAAATTGCTCCAAAAACAAAATGTAGAATAAAGCTCAAGGTTCAAAACAGTGCACAGCGTAGCGTTCACAAAACCAACTCTATACCCAGAAGGAAAAACCCAGTTGAGACCAAGTAAGAAATTCCAACTGGTTCCAGTTAGTTATACTGGAACCAGTTAAATCTAACTGGTTCCAGTTAATTGTAACTGTCTCTTAGCCCCTATCGAGTAGCAATTTGCGAAATTGGACCCGCACACCAGTTCTAAATTCAAGTACGCCAGTTGGTAACTGGTGTGTGAGTTTTATTTCCAGTAATAGACCAGTTGGATTATTAAAAAAAAAAAAAAAAATCCAACTGGTCTATTACTGGAAATAAAACTCACACACCAGTTACCAACTGGCGTACTTGAATTTAGAACTGGTGTGGGTCAATTTCTGCAAATTGCTACTCGATAGGGGCTAAGAGACCAGTTACAATTAACTGGAACCAGTTAGATTTAACTGGTTCCAGTATAACTCAACTGGAACCAGTTGGAATTTCTTACTGGTCTCAACTGGTTTTTCCTTCTGGGTATAGAGTTTGGTTTTGTGAACGCTACGCTGTGCACTGTTTTGAACCTTGAGCTTAATTCTACATTTTGTTTTTGGAGCAATTTGACTTGAGCCGGTGGAAATATATCTGTAGCATCTATTCTTCTCGTATTGTGGCAAGCTGTCAGTGTCATCATGCCTAAGAGTAAGAGTAAGACCAGCAAGAAGTCCTCGGCCCCGAAGCGTGCTCCAGCGGGTCGTCGTTCGTCTCGGACAGTTGAAATTCCTCCTCCAATCGTGGTCGGCGAAGACGAAGGCCCTGTCGACGTCGCCAGTTCAACGCCTTGGCATGCTAGGACTGCAGCGGAGACAACGGCTGTATTGAACGGTGAGTTCGGGACAATGGGGGGTCCATGGCCAATAATTAATCCACCGGTTAATAGCGGGGTTGACAATTTAATTTCAATGCCAGTCACTCCTCAACCTGCCTCCCTGGCTGCTCCGGCTACAGATTCTCCCTTGGCTCCGGGAGCAGAAATTGCTACTACTATGCAGCCGCCTATGTTGAGCTGTGTATGTGACGAGTTGGGTGGGGAGGTGCCTCTTTCCGTGAAGGAGAAAATTTGGAGGGGGGATTTATTGAATTGGGGGTGTTGATGAAGAAGGAGTTTCCTACCTCTGATAACTCCTCCTTTCAAACTTTCAGCCTCTGCGCGAGCGGTTCGTCAGTAATGTTACGTCCGCAGACTAGGGCTACGATTATTTCCAGTATTGAGCAATGGACCTCCGCGTTCTTGATATATGCTTCTATTTATTTAGAGAAGCATTGTATGCGGTCGCGCGAATTACTCCAATATATTGACATCGTGCGCGCTATTGTGCGATTCGGAGGTTTCAATTGGAGGGCTTACGACACGCAATTTCGGTTACGTCAAGCTCGACACCCGAATCGTTCTTGGGCGGTGATCGACACCGAATTGTGGCTTACGGTAGCGTCGTCGCCCGGGCAAGCGTCCTTTCCATCTTTCTCGCGCCAGCCCTTTCGGCCTTTCGATCGATCAGCAAGTCGCGGGGGTGTCCCAACCACTACCTCGGGCCAAGCTAATCGACAGGGAACTGTCAGAGGCTTCGGAGCCGGGGCTATTGGCCTGCGATCATCATCGATCTGCTTTGCATTTAATTCGGGGTCGTGTCGACGCGCCACCTGCCGATATGTACACCGGTGTGGAAACTGAGCCTCCACGTCACATGGTTCAAGCTCATGTACCGCCTCTATCGCTAGCGGCAAGCAAAAGCCTGGCTCCAACTCCAATTAACATTGACCGCATGCTTTCGTTTCTTAACCGATATCCTTCTCGTCAAAATGCTGCCTTGCTAATTTCAGGTTTTAAGGACGGCTTTCTCCTGGGTTTCACAGGGGAGCCTCGGCCTGTGTCGTCACAAAATTTAAAATCTGTTAGCGACCATAAGGCGATCCTGCTTGCGAAAATTCAGAAGGAAATTAGCTTGGGTAGAATAGTAGGCCCTTTTCAGTCTCCTCCTTTTGTTAATGTTTTCGCTGCTCGCCTGTCGGTTTGGTTCCTAAGCGCAACCCGGAGAATTTCGTCTCATTCATCATCTTTCCGCTCCTCATGGCGCTTCGGTTAATGATTACATTGATTCTGAGCTATGTCTGTTTCTTATACTTCATTCGTGAGGCGGTCGATTGGGGAGGGGTCGCTGATGGAAAAGCTGATATTAAGTCAGCGTTCAGGCTGCTCCCGTACACCCCTCCGATTTTGAGCTTCTTGGATTTGTGTCGATGGCAAATTCTATTATGATAGGTGCTTGCCAATGGTTTGTTCTATTTCATGTGCCCATTTTGAACGCTTTAGTATTTTCTTGAGTATTTGTTGCCGTAGTATTGCTAAGACCGAGGGCATTTTGCATTACTTAGACGATTTCTTCTTCGTGGGCGCTACACGAGAAGAGTGCGAATCGTCGATGCGGCTTTTTATAACTATGTGCGAAATTTTCGGAGTACCTATAGCCAGCGAAAAACGAGGGGCCCGTTCCCATTATCACGTTTTTAGGACTAGAAACCGATGCGGCTGTGCTCCAAGTGAGGGTTCCATTGGCGAAAGTTGAAGCATTACAAGCGTTACTGGTTCGTTTTCTCGCCAGTGAGAAGGTTACATTACGCCAGTTACAATCTTTGTTAGGTAGCCTCAACTTTGTGTGCAAGGCCGTTGCACCAGGACGGGCTTTCCTGCGGCGACTCATCGACTTGACGAAGGGGGTCCGTCACCCAGCCACCGAATACGTTTGACGAAGGGTGCTAAGCCTGATCTGCATGCATGGGAGGCTTTCTTGCGTGGGTTTAATGGTACTGTCATGTTTTCTCATCCAGCATGGCTTACTAATAGTCATTTTCAGTTCTATTCTGACGCAGCTGGTAGCATTGGTTTTGGGATCGTCTTTCAGAGAAAGTGGGCACAGGGTAGGTGCCTGTAGAGATTCTGCAAAAAACTACTCGATAGCATTCTTAGAATTCTTCCGGTAGTTTTAGGGGTCCGTTTGTGGGGGGCTCATCTCTCGAACAAGAAGGTGATCTTCTGGTCAGATAATCAAACTGTAGTCCATGTTGTTAATTCACTTACCTCTAAATTTGTTCATATCATAAAGTTAGTAAAATCATTGGTGTTATTTGCTTGCAGCATAATATTCTGTTCAAAGCTCGCTATGTCCCAGGCTCGTGCATGAAATTGCTGACTCTCTCTCTCGTTTTCAGATGGACAGATTTCACCGGTTGGCACGGACGCAGACCGGATGGGCGCGAACTTCCCGCCCATCTTTGGGAGAGCTTCTTGTAGAGAGAGAGAGCGCCTACTGACGCTTCGCGAGCAGCAAATACTCACCAAACGTATAGGAAAGCCTGGGATGCATTTCAGCTGTTTAGGTCGCAATATCATTACAATTTAAGTATGGGTCCTGATGTCGAGCAGGTTGCTCAGTTTATTTCATATCTTTCTTGGAATGGTTACGCAGGGGCGACTATAAGCATTATATTTCAGGTATAGCATTTTGGATGCAAACATTAGGTTGGGCTGACGTCACTCGCTCATTTATTGTTCGTCGCTTGGTAGATGGTTGCAGGCGCAAGCATGCCCGTCGCGAACACCAGGTGTCCTATTACACTGCCAATTCTGAAAGCTATAATAAATGCATTGCCTTATGTATGCCAAATGACTGCGAAATAGGTCTTTTTCGATCGGCCTTCTCGTCGCTTTCTTTGGATTTCTGCGGGTGGGGGAGATCACAGCTAAATCGGTCAATGACCCCACTTCCCTAGACGAGGGAGACGTTCGAATTTGGGGCGAGAATCACAGTACGACAATACATTTAACCCTTCAGAGATCAAAAACAGACCAAACAGGTCGTGGGTGTATTATTGTAATACCACAAAATGGCATGATAAATTTGTGTCCAGTCCGCGCCATTTGCGCTTATTTAAAGGTACGCAGTCAATCGGGAACTGCCTTCTTTCGACACTTTGATTCCCTTCCACTAACAAGGCATCAATTTAATGCCATGTTAAAACGGGTTATTACTTTTGTCGGACTGCCAGTCGCTTTCTATTCCTCCCATTCCTTCCGGATTGGGGCGGCAACCTGTGCTGCTGTGGCGGGCGTACCTGATGTTTGCATCCAAAGCATGGGGCGATGGGTTTCTAATACTCATAGGAGTTACATTCCTACGGGCCAAATGACATGTTCCTCTACTAAACACTCCAATGCTCCAATGCTCCAATGCTCCAAATTTTATTGTCCGAACAAAGATGACCGGAAATTTGTTTTGCCCCTTTTCTCGTGGGCCCGGCAGCCGCTGAGCAGCGCCAGAAGGACATTGCTCTATCCCCCTCTCGTTGAACGCCAAACAGGGAAGCAGCAACTACCATTTTTTTAACGTCTTTTGGTATGACGCGGCCGGGATCGAACCCACGACCTCCCGATTATGAGGCGGACGCTCTATCCACTGAGCCAACACATCGGTTAGTTAGTTAGTTAGTTAGTTAGTTAAGGGCAGTGCAAAAAGTAGGTCACTTCATCCTAGAACAACGGGCTTCTATTTTATTTTAGTTCATGTGGTGGAAAGGTTTTATTAATTTCGATTTGAATATTATTATTTAACTATATAGGACTTTATTCAGTATGGTTTGTGCATGTTTATATTATGAAGGCCTCGGCCTATTATTGTCGACATATGTTTTCGAGCCCGTGTTTGTTGCTCGTTTGTTTTGTTTATATCTCCCTCCAGGTAGTATACCGGGGGCGGGAACATCATGTGATCAGCATTACGTCACCAAGGGGTGTGTCCATGGCGGCGCGTGCCCGGGTTCCACATCACTGGTCAGCGAGAAGCGTTGTAAGTCTGGTTGAAGGCGGGGTCTCCTTAGCTCGCTTGGAATCGGTCGCTCGCGATTGGCCGGCCATCACCACGTGCCGGGATGATCGCATCTTCTCGTCGCCCGCTTCCCTGGATGACGAACAAGAGATGCCTATTGTAACGTTAACACCGGTGATTGTAATAGTATTGGCTTACCTGGTCGCATGCCTTCCAGGGGTGGCTTATTAATCCCCCTCAAGTTATCTCTGACCCATGCCTGTTGATATGCAGTTGGGTAATTATCCAGCTTTATTTACCTGCGGATTCCCCCTCTTAACCGTACATGACTTTTAAATCGCGGTTCCCGCTTATCCTCTTGTTGGCGGAACATTTTAATGTGATCGCTGGCGTATGATAATATTAACTCAGCATTGATGTTCATGGCATTTACGATTCATAATGTGTTGTGGCGGCAGCATGACTCGGTGCCCGACCCAAGCTGTTTGGCGGGAATTCTTCTTTGGCCCCATCACTTTATGATTCTTTACCTTTATTCAGTCATTTAAAGTATATAATTGTATCTTATAGGCTTCCTGAGATTTTATTATTTTGGACCTAATCAATGTTATTACATTTATACCATTCCTCTCCTAGGTTTATATATTAAAAATATGTGTATGGGGCTTCGCTCGCAACCGATTTCGATAGGCCACCAGCAAATTCGTGGTCGGGACGAGCGGACTATAATTATACCCCTGTTTTAATTTATTCACATTTTATTCAGTTGGGCTGTTGGTGGAGCCCTGAATGCTATTTTATATGTTTTACCCACTTAAGTCTAGCAAACTGGTTACTTTGCTTCGTATGCTTAATGTGGATGGAGTTATGTTTTCCCTCATTTTGGGCCCCTTGGCAAGCTGGTGTCCTTGCCATGAAATGAGGATGGATTAGTATTATTATTATGAAATTGAGGAAAATGGTTTAATTTTATTCAGAGCATGTGCTCATTTTACATATCTCAGGGGGTCTAATTCACATGTATTTCATTTTGTGCATGCTTCATGTTTCATTTCATTATTTGAACTGCTATGAACAGTATTTCACTTTTCGGTCTTATTTTGAGAAACGGCTTGGCTTTACAATAGCCATATCGCTGTTATTTATACCTTTTGGTCTTGTTTTCTGGACAAATAATTAAATCACGGAAAACCGTAAACTTTGCTTCATGTGTCATTTCTTGTCTGGAGTACGAGATAACGTATTGTTAATTAAAACAGGGGCGTATCCAGGGGGGGGGGCGCAACAGGCGCGCGCCCCCCCCCTATTGGCCGACTTAAAAAAAAAAAAGGAGGAGAAAAAGGGAGAAGAAGGAAAAAGGGAAAGAAAAGAAGAAAAAGAAAGAAAGAGAAGGGAATAAGGCTCGATGCTTGTACAATTTTCGCCCAACTTTATTCAATAAAAAGCCGAAATAGGCTTTATTTGGTTCTAAACGACCATAACTAAGGCATTTATGTGGGGAGGGCCCACGAGGCCGACTTTTTCATATTGTATTTTGCAATAATTGCTCAAACGCCTTTTTTTAAGAAAAAGAAATACATTAGTGACGAAAAGTAAAAAATATTTAAACTAAAGTTTCAAAATTTCACAAAGAAAAGAGGCCTCTTGGACCCTTTTCCTCCTGGGCCCTCGCCTCCTGGGAAACATAGTTGGCCTCATGGGTTTATAGAAAGACCCTTTATTATTCAAAATACTTTTTGAAACGCCAAATTTTTGGCTCGCGCTTCGCGCTCGCTGATGCCAAATCAAATGCACATAATAACTCTAATTTTACCTTTAAAAATTCTAAACCCAAAATTTTCGGCTCGCGCTTCGCGCTCGTGAACACCAAATCAAATGCACAATAATAACTCTAAATTTTTACTTAAAAAAATTCTAAACCCCAAATTTCGGCTCGCGCTTCGCGCTCGCTGACACAAATCAAATGCACAATAATAGTTCTAAATTTTACCTTAAAAAAATTTTAAACCCAAATTTTCGGCTCGCGCTTCGCGCTCGCTGATACCAAATCATAATGCACAAATAATAACTCCAATTTTTACCTTTAAAAATTTTCAGCTCGCGCTTCGCGCTCGCGGATACTAAATTGGGTCTATTATACACAATAATCTACCATTTTCTAGTATAGAAAATGCCCTTTATTTATTTTCATATAACTTTAAAAACCTCAACATTTTCGACTCTCGTTTCGCGCTCGCAGATTCAATTCAGAAGGTATATAATGCACACATAAATAGGTTTCTACGCACATACATTGTCTTAGGGTAAAGAAACTATGTAACTTTTGTGATAATTGAAAAAAATGTGGAATTTCATGTACAATATGAATTAGAAGAACCCCTCCCCCTTCCCCAGCCGGCGATAAAAACTTTCCTTGCGCCCCCCCCCCCTATTGGGAAATCCTGGATACGCCCCTGATTAAAACAATTTAACTTTCGTACCCTCATATCTTTGAAACTCTAAACATGAACAAATAGTTCTAAATTCTTTAAATCTACGCAACTTACACGGCAATATATTGTTAAATCTGTTCTTCTCCTTGTTTTTAACGTGTAAGGCGATGTCCTGTGGATGCAGATCATTTCGAGGCAAACTCTGTTGATAAAATAGCAATAAAATATTTTAGGAGACAACACTATCATAGGTAGATTTCGAAAATTATAAACAGAAGTGTAATTTGTCACAAATGTTTAACATTATTTTTACAACACTGACCTTGAAGTCAGCATCAAAACTATTAGATCCACCGGCGTTTCTTCTTGACACGTATGCCAGAAGTTGACCAACCGGAATCGCGCCATGATTTGTGGTCTGAGCTGGAACATTCTCGTAGATCGTAGAAGACAGATTAGTTTCCGTTTCAGTGTTGTTTATATGGTAATCTGTTCGGCTGACATCACCTTCAGTGAAGTTGAATTCAATGAAATGAAGAGTTAGTACTGGTCATTTAATTGGAGGTGCTGCACTGAAAACCTAACCTCGTCCGTCAATGGACCGACTAGCTTTAAAGCAAGTCGGTCAAGACGGACTAGTTATAAAGCTAGTTTGTCATGTTAGTCCGTCGAGACGGACTAGCATACAACTGAATCTACATCTCTCAAAGCTTGATGTGAGTCCGTCGACGTGACCGACTAGGCCAATAAAAGTAGCTGGGTGGACCCAGTTTACCCATTAAAATGACTGACTAGCTTTTGATACAAATAGTTGCAATGTCGTTTCAATGTACCTTCTCTATTTATTCTGTTTCCGAGCATAATCAAGTTGATACATTCTTAAACAAATGTTGTTTTGGCTTGATAATCTGAAAGATTACGAAACATAACATCTATCATGACAAGTATGCAATTCACGAGTACCGGCAGATTCCAAATATTGTTCTCCATTCTTCAATATTACAGGCTAATTGAATACCTTGTAACTATAGAACTCAAGAACACGGTATTTTCTTACAGGTTGCTGGTGAATGCCCGGCTTAGCAACAACAGTGAATAGAAGTTGGATACAATCAACATTCTCAAACAAAGGTTGTTTTGGCTTGACAATCTGAGAGCAATACGATAGCCGAAATAAAATCAATCATGACAAGTATGCCATCCACGAGTAGGTTAGAAATATTGTTCCATTCTTTAATTACAGGCTAATTGAATACTTCGTTACTATAGAACCCATGAATCGTCTATTCTTATAGATTGCTGGTGAATGCCTGGCTTAGCAACAGCAGTGAATAGGAGGCGGTACAATTGATTGAATAACATGCGCGTTGCGAACAGGACATCACTGTCTATTAGTTGCATTATCTGTATGTGAAATGAGCAAACTGTACAGACGCACACTTGATATATCCCGTAAAGTTTAAAATATTGATTATAATGGCGATCTCCTTCCTGTGCATGACTATGTGAGTACTCTTTTTTAATTCCTTATATTTCAGTTCACAGATAGCGTTATTTTTTCACATAGATTAATGCTTTAATCATGAAATTATGTCTTGCCAAATCAATTTATTAATTGTATTTACAACGATAGTACCAATCATATTAAATTGTGAAAATTGAAATGTATATAATTCTAATAATAAATATAGGCGCCACTTTTCTTTTAGATTACTTGTATCTGAAAGAAAAGAATATTGGAGTAGAGGCACGACTTTGGGATTCTGAAGTGGCTCTCAAGGACAAGTGTATACGCCGAAAATGCAAAAGCAGGTAGGCCTACAACAAAAAGTCATAATGATGCAAGCCATGGCGGCGACCCCCGGGCCCCGTGCCCCCATTATTTGATAATTGTCATAATGTTAACTAATTGTACCTCCTGTATTAATTCCTGTCTTCTGATTTATATCATAATAATAAAATGTTTGTTTGTTGTTGTTGTTTTTTTTTGCTCAAATTCTTCTGACAAAATGCATGTTTTTAATCGTATCTTATAATGTCTTCAAACATTTCAGATTTGACGTCTCTGACAAGCTGGTGAAGCCATATTAACCTCGTCCGTCATGCTAGTCTGTCAAGAGTAGCAGGAACATCGCGGTAGAAAAGCGCGAAGGACTAGCTTTTACACCATGACCGATTATCTGTAAAGCTAGTCCTGCTCAAAAGCTCGTCAGTCTGGGCATCACTACGATTAGCTTTTATGCTAGTTCGTCAAACTAGTTGGTCACGACGGACGAGCTTTAAAATTAGTCCGTCGTGACTGACTAGCTTTAAAGCTAGTCCATCTTGACGGACTAACTTGACGGACTAGCTTTCAAGCTAATCCGTAGAGACGGACGAGTTTTAAAGCTAGTCCGTAATAACCGGGTTGTGTTGAAGGAATGCTAGTCCGTCGTGACCGACTAGTTATAAAGCTAGTCAGTCTGGGCATCACTACGACTAGCTTTAAAGCTAGTCGGTCTACTCGTTTAGGTTTTCAGTGTAGGCATTAAGTGGGAATAATTTGATCAACTCTGATCGTCCACAGTAAATTATGGATTGGCCTTAATTATTTTCTGGCGTTAAAATGTCACATTATTTTTTGAAAAGATAATGTATATCTTGTATAATACTTTATTCAGTTGGCAGGAACTATTTTGAGACCTATGTAAAACAATTGAATTAGAAAAAAAAATATTTCGGGCTAAGATCACCAGATACACCCGCAAGTGAAGAAAATTATGGTAATCCCCAAATTGTCCACTAAAAGCTCACACCTAAAAAAAAACTTTATAAGTTACATTAAAAACAATACTTTGATCATTGAATTGTCTTGCAGAATGAAAAAAAGAAGAAAGAAAAAAAATGAAATTAAAAGAAATAAATGATCACTTACATGTAACCTTCATCTCCATATCATCGCATTTCACCTCTCTGCAATGTAATGACAACAAGCAATGTTATTAGTTTTACATTTGTATGTATTTATTGTATTGTCATGATTGTTTCAACTTGTATCATCCACCACACCTGCTGTAAATTACAACCAGTTTGTATAATCATGTACTGTAATTAAATAATTTGGAATTTCTGCAATGGTACAATGTATTTTTTTTTTTTTTTTTTTGAGAGAGAGAGAGAGTTGTCTGATGAATGATATTGATTTTCATACCGAGCTACTCCCTAACGGGACAGGGACTGACTCATTTTCGATTTCAAAGTGCGAAGTGGGTGATTATGTCCTAAGAAAAAAAAATAATATTGCAAAAAATGGCTAAAATCCCTTTGATTCCAGTTATCGTCCCATAACTATTTTTTCCACTCTGCCCACCCGTCTTTCACTACTGAGAGCGTTTTTGGTCGTTCGATTTTGTGGTTAAAAATTTCTGGTATTCTATTCTTCTTCTCGAGTCTTTTCTCTCAATTTAGTTTATTTGTGCTATGATTGTTAGATGAATTAGATTTTGATTCAGACTCAAGCCATTAAATACTGAACGCAGGCGATCCCAATTAGGCGAAAGAGTAGTAAGATCAGCTTGAGAACATGGGTAAGGCAAGAGAGGGCATTGCAGGAGGTGACTCATGGTCTCCTCCTCTCCGCTTTCGCATACTGGACGTCCTTCGGTGTTGATGCCCCATTTGGCTATTATTGCCTTGCAACGGCTGACTCCAGCTCGCAAGAGATTTAAGCACAGCCAGAAAAGCCAAGGTTCCCTGAACCCTGGTGGGAAGGACGTTTTTTGACTGGTGTTGACACTGTGTGGTGTAGACGTAAGGCGGGTTGACCAAAGGTCTAGCCTACGGCTGTGAAGACTTTGGTTCAGGGGCACGATAAAATGAAGGAAACTGTGCTTAGATCCTAAGCTCTTTATTGTAGGTATGGGGTTGAAGAGTGGGTGGAGCGGATCTTTTTCTTGCTTGAGTTTCTCTTTTTGGGAGAGAACAAGTCTCCTAATGTGAGTAGGAGCGATGCCACTCAGGATGTAGAGATCGTCTACCTTGCTTGGTTTAAGGCAACCTACAAGCACTGTTGAGTAATGGGTCCATCTTTGAAGCATGGGCTGATCAGCCCCAAACAGGACAAGCATATTCTGCAGCTGAGAAGCAGAGGGCAAGGGCTGTTGTGCAGATGGTGCTTGCATCAGTGCCCCATTTTTTTTTTCTGGGTTAGCTAGCTTTTTCAGGATGCTGTTCCTGGCACCGACTTTTTTTTTTTGTTTTCAAGATGTGGTTCTTGTAGGTCAGGGAGTGATCGGGAGTGACCCCGAGGTAAACGGGTTTGGTATGTTCTGTATGGCCTTTCTATACCACTTGCCCTTCAGTTGGCGGTTGGAATCCCTATTCTTGAGGTTGAAAACACTGATCTGGGTCTTAGAGCGATTTGCACGAAGGTGGTTAGATCCAAAATATGGGATAAGACCAACTTCCTCGAAAGAGTCACACTGCGAGGCGATACAAAAGTCATCTGCATATATGAAGCTCCTGGTATCTGGATGGACCGGTTGGTCATTGGTGTAGATGTTTAAAAGGAGAGGGGCAAGGACACTTCCTTGAAGTAGGCCATTATTATGGGTGTGCCACCTACTGTGGCTTCCATGGAGATCTACGAAGAAGCGCCTGTGGGATGGCATCGTTTGAATGAGCTCCGTGAACTCCAGGTCCTTAGCCAGATCAAAGAGCTTCTTGACTAGGATCCGGTGGTTGACGGTATCATAGGCCGCTGATAGGTCTACAAAAGCAGCTCCTGTGATCAGGCCCTTCTCAAAACCATCCTTAATATGCTGAGTAGGCCTAAGGTTGAGTAGTTGGCTGGTGCAGGACTTTCCACGTTTGAAACCAGCCTGTTCGGGGATGAGATGGTCATCCACGAATGTGGCAATCCGATTCAGCAGGCGGAGCTCAAACAGCTTGTAAGTATGGCACAGCAGGGAAATGGATCTGTAATTCTTTGGGACCGCTGGGTATCAGCCAGGCTTTAGTAAGGCGATGACTTTGGATTTCCTCCAAATCTTCTATTTAAGCGAGTTAAGCATGTTGAGGGGCCAGTCAAGTGTTACAGGGCCTAGGTGTTTTATCTGCTCGCAGAGAAGATCGTCAAGCCCAGCTGCCTTGTTGTTCTTCATGGCTTTGATTGCACTGAAGAAGTAGGCTAAAGGGGTCGGTGAAACCAATGGGCTTTTGGGTACTAGAGGCTGCCGTAGCAGGGAGCTTAGCTCTCTTTGGTGGTGATCAGGGTTACCCTGATGTTCTCTAAGAGCTGGTGGGCAATTTGGTTTGCAGTCACCTCTGTTCTTGGTTTGGGTTTGGTAAAGTCGTTGCCAAGGATGCGAATGGTCTTCCACGCTTTCCTACTGCTATTAGTCATGTCGGTGGATTCGATGAATTCCTGCCATTTCTTTATTCTGCATTTAGCTATCGTCTTAGTAAGCTTGTCTCCAGCTGTAAGGTATCATCGCAGAAGGGGTCTGTCTGGAATTTGTCTACATAATCAAGGTACAAAGTTTTTTAGTCATCTGTGAGACCTTGGATAAAATTGGTACGGCAGCCATTGGGGATATGTCGCCTTGAGAATTTATTTACCAACTTGACGAAGGAGTCATACTTGATGGGAGTTGCAGGTAGATCCTTGATGGAGGAGTCAAGATATTCAGCGAACTCTTTCCACTTCGCCCTTGGAGGTTGAAGCGACGACGAAAGGGGACAGGTCTAGGGGTGACAACAGCATTTACCCTAAACCCAATTGGGCGGTGTTGAGTATGGGGGATAGGGCCGAAGACCAGCTTTTCACACTGGTTGGATATGGGACTGGAGGCAAAAGCCAGGTCTTTGTTGTAACCTCTGCACCATCTTGCACTGTTAAAAGATGAATGGAGCTTAGGTCCATGGATAAGGGACAATTGATGGGAGTCTGCCCAGGTCTCCACGAGTTCACAATCATCGTTAGTGTCTGTGTAGCCCCACGATGTACTGTGACTGTTAAAGTCACATATCAGGATGGTAAAGCCGTTGTCAGAATGTTAATGCCATTGTGCTTGGGACATCAAAGGGTATTGCTGGAGGTTTATACACAGAGCTCACACTTATACCTAACAAGTTTAATTGGTGATGCATACCCCATCTATTGAAAACCTGAATCCTTACCAGGTCTCATGACCAATAGAAAGTCGAAAGCACAAAGCAACCCCTTAAAAATTGTGAAAATGTACGAGAAGCCTTCATCTGTATTATATTTTGAACCGATGTAATTGTATTTAAATGTAATATGCATTTTTTGTACATATTTTAGTATAAATATTATAAACAGCATTTGAATTACCCATTATGTTTCGGTTTAATTACAAATCATTCGATAATTTACAACTAGATTTTTTTTCAAGGTGTTTATTATACCGTGTAGTATGACTCTTGTTGGCACTGGGCGTCCGTTGTTTTCTGCAGACCGGGGTCTCAGCTCTACGAGATGGCGAAAAAGAGCACAGTCCCGGACATTTGAAGAACTCTCTGGGCCTCTTTCTTTTGAAATGATGGATTGAAAACAATGGTATGTTGTGATAATTGTTTGTAAAGTTGCATATTGATTGTGTCACTGTGGTCCGACCAGCGATCTTTATCCATTTTTTTGTTCCCGGTTTGACGGGAATTTGCATTCAAGAACATTAAACAGAAAAACAACCATGGGAAACAAATGTTTTCCATGACTTTCTATAAACATTTACCCAAAAATGAGCTTTGTTCAGCATTAAACAAAATATAGGATTTCCTTTCCCCTAAAAGTTGCATGAAATTAAATAAACCATGATATTATATTAGCGAATAATTTCAATCTACCTCGAGTATAGTTGGAATGCAACGACGAGGAACAGCACAATAATAGCAATGACGATGGTAAGAAAAACCGGTAACTTTGTATCCTTTGAAGATGTTGAAGATTCGTCATCTGGTTGCAGTGAAAAGGTTTTGGGGAAAAACAAACCCGTATGAATGTCAATCAATGGTGCCGACTTTGTTATTCAATTTTATTTTTATTATGTTAAGTTATTAATCATTTTTGTGAACTATAATATATAGTACAATTATATAAAATACCTTACAGCCATATTATATACACTGTTCGTCATAAAGGTAGAATATTTTGTGCTGGCTCCAGTGACATCATGTTGCTTCGGCTTTAATTTCTTGAAATGTCTTTGTCACCGCTTTCACGGGATCCTGGCTATATCTTGGACGTTCCCTTAATCCTTCCCAGTGATTTTTCTTCCAAAAATTTTGTCAACCCCCAAAACGGCCATTTTTGTCATTTTCCCCCTATTTTGGAGGTCCCATTTTGTTTACGCGACCCACCAATGCCCTTCAGTCGTACCCAAGGACCCATGTCTGAGGTGTAGCGTTGTTATTGTTCTTTAAGTTAAATCTATATCTTGGACGTTCCCTCAATCCTTCCCAGTTATTTTTCTTCCAAAAATTTTTTCAACCCCCAAGACGGCCATTTTTGTCATTTTTTTCTTATTTTGGGGGCCCCAATTTGTTTACGCGACCCACCAATGCCCTTCAGTCCTACCCCAAGGACCCATGTCAGAGGTGTAGTGTTGTTATTGTTCTTTAAGTTAAATCTAGTTATATGGTTACAGGATCACCTTTTTGTCTAGGGGAGGAGTATATATCTATTTTGATTGGACTTCAACATTGATTTTATTCATTTTTACACTATGGAAATTTTTTTTTTCCCAAAATTGTATTGTTAAATATCAGCCAAACATAAATCAAAATAAAACATTATCTATAGTTTCTATTTACAGCCTTGTCATCAAGGCTAAACAAAAATTAGGGGAAATTAAAACCATAAAAGGTTAAAGGTTGTTTTTTTTTATTTCTTTTTTTTTTAAGGTGGAATAAAATATTCCGAATTTTCACCAATCACACCTTTTACCTCAACCCCTTCTCTAGACAAGAGAACTAAGCCTGTCCCCATGAATCTAGATTTAACTTGAAGAACAATATAAACAATACACCTCAGATGCGTTTCCAGGGGGTAGGACTGAAGGGGGCTTGATCGGCCGAGTAAACAAAAAGGGGCCCCAAAATGAGAAAAAATGAAAAAAAAAAAATGGTCATCATGGGGGTTGACAAAACTTTTTTGGAAAAATATCCCCGTGAAGGGTTGGGAAAATATTTAAGATATATCCAGGGTCCCAAAAATTAAAAACAGGGACAAACATATTCAAGAAATTAAGATGGGGCAAAATCATGTTGCCAGAGCGGCAAAAACATATATTCCATCTGTATGCGGACAGTGTATTTCTGTTAGCATGTTACCGTTGCTTTTCCTATACTCTGTTTGATATTATATACAGTGGTGGCCAAAATTGTTAGAACACCAAGCATATTTAAATGATTTTATTAATTTCCATTTCGTTGACCATTTAAATACTTATAAAACGGTTGTAATGTCTCCGAAAATCATCATTATGCTTTAAAAACTTAATAACAAAGCCATGCGTTAGGAACTCGCCCCCAAGTCACCCCTTATTATGTTACCCCACCAATTGAAATATTTAAAAATCTTGCCTGAAAGAGTCATAACGTGAAACATTTTAAGCCTCTCCTTACAAAAGTATATATATGACCCTTTAATATTTCAACATATTTGAATTGCTCATGAAATTTCATTAAAAAATATACATTTAAAAGGAGTGTCTTCATTAAATTTAAAAAAAATAGTCTTAACCTTCAATGGGCGTGGTTATTTTGGTCATCTCACCCCAAGGGTGGGGGCGAATCCACCCTCCCCATTTGACCAAATTTGCTGAAACTTAAAATGTATTTGAGGTATATTAGAATAGATAAGCCTGCTAAGTTTCATACTTCTACCTCAAATACTTTTTTAGCAAACGGCATATGTAATTGGCATTTTGCTTTTTTGCATTTAGACTACATGCTTAATACACAAGTCTATGAGGAAACCTAAAGCGCATAGCGCAACTATTTTTAATGCTGCGCATTACCAGATGGTCGAAACTATATAAATTTGGTATCAACATATACATAAGACCCTATGCTTAAAAGTCATGAAAGCTCACGGCACACAAAACTATCTTTAATCAGATTTCGGCAAATGAACTAGGGCATTGATAATCCCATAGACTTTGTGTAGGTTCAGGTGTTCTTATAATTTTGGCCACCACTATATACATATATATATATATATATAATAATAATCTCCCTAGTTTGATAAACATATGTGTATTATGTAGTTAAACGTTGAAGAGCTCATTAAAACGAATCTTCGATTGTAAAGAAATACTATAAAGGTTGCTTTATTTGTACAACTATGATTTATTTCTTTACACACCTTCATTTGTATGAAATACCATGGTACTGCTTGCATTCTCACCATAATTGTATATTGCAATAACCTGTTGAAATGAGAATACCAAAGGTAGATGATAGATTTATAATGAACATATGTTTTTATTTCTACACATGTTCGGTCAATTGGTTTGATTTACCGTTCCTCCCTTGTTCTGATCCACTAGTTGGATTTCATACATGTTTTATTATCATTTTACAGCAATTTATAGACTAGATGTTGGTCGGTAGACCTAGCTAAACTAATCTATTGGAGGGTCAGATCTAACCAATATCTAACTAAGGCTACATTTAAATCAATGCCGATATGGTCATATTCAAACGTGAGTGACACGACATTTGGACTAATAGAAGGGCGCATATCTTTGCACTTGTAGGTTATGAATGGATCATGACTACCATATCGTCGGCCTCATGCCAAAAGGGCCTTACCGTTTTTAGTATGTGTACATTATGAATGGGCTTTAAAAATGCTAAGGCCCTTCTGGCATGAGGCCGACGATATTATGTATAATGTAGGAGTGGCATGTGCTATTACCAGTCGGATTTGAATTTCACAATTGGTCCTCGAAATTATGATTAAAAAACCCTATGGGTTTCTGACCATCGGTTATGGTTGGATTTGTGCCTAAGTAGATCTTTAAGGATACCATAAGTGCTGGTGTATATACATAAATAGTGTACCTTTCTGACATTTATTGTCCTTATCAATCATCCCCTCTCTGTGGAAAATGGTCCACATCTATGTGTCGTGAGTGACACGACATCCAAAACGTGAGTGACACGACCAGTGCCTTAAAGTGGAATGGTAAAGACTTATTATCATATACGAAACGAATCAGTGGGGTGTGTAGAACAACTTACTTTTTATTTCGTGAAAAACGGACAACCTGAAGTGGAGTTAGAGGACATTATCTGTCCCCTCCCTGAAATCTTAAACATCAAGTAAAATTTGGAGGGGTTCTTGATGACGTCATAAGTGTGAGGGAAAGTTGCACAGCTTGAATGCTGCACTGTGTATATAAGTCTTATACATGTATTGAAATGCATTACTTTTTATCCCTTTCCTTATTTCGTTCACTGTTTTCCTCACTTTCCTTATGTTATCTATTGTTTCTCTATTTCCTGATGTAATCCGTTGTATCTCCTTCCATACTCATGGTGTTGATATTTCTGCTTTCCTTATGTTATTCATTGTCTTTCTCAATTATCATTTCCTTATGTTATCCATTGTTTTTCTATCTTTCTTTATGTTATCCATTGTTTTTCTATCTTTACTTATGTTATTCATTGTCTTTTTTTACTTTCCTTATGTTATTCCTTGTTTTACTCACTTTTCTTATGTTATTCATTGTTTTTCTCACTTTCTTTATGCTATTCACTGTTTTTCTCTCTTTCCTTATGTTATTCATTTTGTTCTCTCTCTTTCCTTATGTTATTCTTTGTTTTTCTCACTTTCCTTATGTTATTCATTGTTTTTCTCTCTTTCCTCATGTTATTCATTGTTTTTCTCTCTTTCCTTATGATATTCATTGTTTTTCTCACATTCTTATGTAATTCATTGTTTTTTCTCTCTTTCCTTATGTTATTCATTGTCTTTCTATCTTTCCTTATGTTATTCATTGTTTTTCTCTCTTTCCTTATGTTATTCATTGTTTTTCTCACATTCTTATGTAATTCATTGTTTTTCTATCTTTCCTTATGTTATTCATTGACTTTTTTACTTTCCTTATGTTACTCATTCTTTTTTTTTTTTTTTTATTTACTTACTTTCCTTATTTTATTCATTGTTTTTCTCACTTTTCTTATGTTATTCATTGTTTTTCTCACTTTTCTTATGTTATTCGTTGTTCTTCTCACTTTCTTTATGTTATTCATTGTTTTTCTCTCTTTCCTTATGTTATTCATTTTTTTTTCTCTCTCTTTCCTTATGTTATTCATTGTCTTTTTTACTTTCCATATGTTACTCATTCTTTTTTTTTTTTTTTTTTACTTTCTTGTTCTTTCTTGTTTTTCTTTACTTATATGTTATTCTTGTTTTTCTCAGCTTTTCTTATGTTACTTCATTGTTTTTTCTCACTTTCTTTATGTTATTCATTGTTTTTCTCTCTTTCCATATGTTATTCATTTTTTCTCTTTCCTTATGTTTTTCATTGTCTTTTTTTACTTTCCTTATGTTACTCATTTTTTTTTTTTTTTTTTTTTTTTTTTTTTTTTTTTTTTTTTACTTTCCTTTATGTTAATTCATTGTTTTTTCCTTCACATTCTTTAATGTATCATTGTTTTTCTCTCTTTCCTTATGTTATTCATTGTTTTTCTATCTTTCCTTATAATATTCATTGTTTTCTTTAGGTTATTTATTGTTTCTCTATTTCCTAAACATAATTATTTGTTGTTTCTATTTTCTTATTCATTGATTTCTCTTTATTCCTAATGATATTTAGTGCTCTGTCTCGATTGTTTTATCTTTCTATAATGCATTATAGATAGTAATAGATATCCTTCATGCATTACTTCCGGGTTTGCTCCTCACACTTGTGACGTCATCAAATAGCCCTTAAAAATATCCACGGATCTTCCAATTGAACCCTATTGTATATACAATGTTCAAAACAACATTTCTCGTGAACGCAATATGCTAAAGGGAACAACTAAACGATGTTCTGTTTCTCATGTACTAAACTTGATAATGTAATTGAATTCAACAAGATTGGCTTCTTCTTTAATAGTCCACTTTAAATGCGACACTCAAGTAAATAACGAGATCGAAATTACATGTGAGTATATGCCATGTTAGAATAGTCCATGAAAATTACTTTAAAGCTGGTGTATAGTTTCGGGAGAAAGAAAAATTAATTTGGATTCACATTTAGATTAATTATGAAAGATTGACTGCAATAAAAATAATAAGCAAATTATAGTTCTTTAAATCTTGTTTTAGTGTCTTTATGTCATAATATAAGTATAAAAAAGATAAGACGGGTCCCCGACTCATGTTAGCGCTCACGTGGAAAACCAATGTAGATTCTCTTGCGTGGGGGTTACACACAGATCGTTCGCACTAATTCACGCCGTAACCTCTGGCTAGCGAATCTCTCAGCAGAGGTATAAACGGCAGTTTAATTACACTTCATTAAAACGTTTTCAATGAAATTTTCATCGGAAATAATGGAAGGAATGTCACAAGATCTCTCACACATATCTTTTAGGGCAATGCGGACAACATGTAACTACATTTGACCGGTTTTGTGCCAGTTCCTTTTTTGTTACCAAAACTATACACCAGGTTAAAAAAAAAAAAAAAAAAAAAAAAAAAAAAATCTGGAAGAAGTGACTAGATATAAGAATACTAGGCATTTAAACCACCATAGTCCGTATCGTCGGCCTCATGCCAGAAGGGCCTTAGCATTTCTAAAGCCCATTCATAATGTACACATACTAAAAACGGTAAGGCCCTTCTGGCATGAGGCCGACGGTATGTGCAAATTCTTGTTTGATCAATTATTCAGCGTTAGAAAACTTGATCACATAATGTTTGAACTGAAATAATTGGTTGCATTGTAAAGAAGCTTTTGTGTTGATTTCAGATCCTAATTTGCATTTTCAAAGGCACAGCGCCACATTAAAATTTCAGCTAAATTTCCCACTTAGTTTGAATATGACCATACGAAAGATAGGAATAAACAATCACTGTTAGGTGTCAGATTACAAGTTGTACTTTCACTTCCTCTGCGATCTGAATTTTTCCAGTTACATACATGATGCACTGTCTCGGAGGTGATAGATCATCCCATAACCTTACCAACGATGATAAGTTGCTTATTTATCATACCCTGGATCATATTTTAAAACTGTAATTCTGTATTCTGTAATAATCACCTGTATAGAATAATTAGTAGCCGGTCTAAGTCCTGTGATTATTTCTTTCATTACACCTGCAGGGCGACAGGACTCTACGTCACAGGATATTACGATGTTCGTAGTCTCTTTTCGGTTAATGGTCCAGTATACAACCCTATATCCTGTAGTCTTAAATTCAAAAGGTACTGGTACGTTCCATTCAACTTCAGCAGTAGTTCCAGTCAGTGTCGTCACGTTAATGTCCAAAGGAGGAGGGTAAACTGGAAAGAAAGCCGAAATACTAATACGCCAATAAGCCAATAGCATTATACGTAATGCAGAATTATTAACAAGTGACATTGACATACATGCATGGTCTCTGCCCAGCTCAATCGCATCTAACGCGCCGTGAAACCTTCCACTGCTATTCGTTATAGCGCCAGTGAAACCTTTAAGGATTAGTTGGTGTAATTGTTAGCCTATTTAATTCATTATTGTACTTCAACTAAATTACGCCTCCAAAAGTCGGCTTTTGTGCTTTACGATGACAACTTTGCTATGATAATTGAAACGTTTTCCGTGGACCGATTTGTAAAATGTGATTTTAAAAAAAAATGTGTGTTCATATAACACGTGAGCGAATGGGCGTCTACTTACTCGTTTGAGGTCTTATCCATTGACTTCATCGCACCACCATCTTAGAGGCTGAGGCCATTGCCTAGCACGTGTTTTTCATCTGCAGCTGTTTACGCGTATTCCTATATCCTCTATTATAACCACTGGTCCTTATTCCCTAATGGTTACTAATGTTTAGTCACCCTTTGAAAATACCGGCCAATGAATTCTTACTTCAGTAATCATGGTAATAATAGCACCCCTACAATTCAGACGGCCGGGTAAACAAAAAGGGGCCCCTAATAACATCAAAATGACAAAATTGTCGGGGCTACAATTTTGTATGATGAACGTTGTTAGTCGTGGCGCCTCTACATGGCACAAATGCGTATTTTATTGCCTGACTGCTTATAGTCACACATGTATTTACCGACTTTATCAGGCCCATAAGGCCTACATTACTGCGAATAGCAAGACTAATGTAATCATGTGTTAATGTTTTAGTGTCTGAAATAACTATCTTCCATAAAAAAAATTAAAAAAAAAAATCTATTATTCAGTAAAAAAAAAGGAGAGGAAATTATGTTCATTATTTTTTTTGTTCATGAAAGAACCTTCCTTTCATAATATTTTCTAAACGACCCTCACCCACCCCCCCCCCCTATAAAAAAAAAAAAAAAAAAAAAAAAACGACGACGTTACCTTTAAACCCTTTGTAAAATTTTGGCACGTTGTTTCTCCTGAGCCACCCCTGTTCAGTCCATAAACGCATATCGTGTATACTGAAGAAGATAGTAACTCCTCGATGTTTTGTTTGTTTTGGCCTTCAGCATATCTGTGTCTAATCACCTCTGATGATTTGTAGAGAAGCTCGTACGTGACATTATATCCTTCTGCCGGACAAGGGCGGTCTGTAGGTGGTTCCCAAGTAACCATGGCAACCGAAAAAAATCCAGACCGCTGACGTACACAAATGTTTGTTGGCTTTCCTGGAGCTATACAAAATGTGTAAAACAAAACATTAACTTCAATTCAAAACAAGTTTTAATTATAATACATGCTTGAGAAATGATACTCAAGGATTACTTAATACATCAGAGTATAAAAGAAAGAGAACCAGGAATGTATCCAATCATAAAATTCTTTTTACTCTAACATTTTTTTTTTTTAATTTCCCCCCAAATCAAAGAAACTTAAATCACTCTCATAAACGATAATACATTTTGATAACAATACAATGCATTGAGTACTTGATTTCGTTGACTACAGCTATCATCTGATTTGATTCTTAACAATACTTTTCTAATACATTTCAAGCATTACATATCAAAACTGACCCATAATTCCATAAAATAAATGTATAATAGAATAGGCACGCAATTGACAATGTATACAACATATGTCACAGTGGCAGCCATTCTGAAATTCACAATACCGGCCGAAGACGCGGTCCAAAAATTGGAAAGCAGGCATTTTTGTAAAATTCAGAATTCCCTTATCTACAAACTATCCCCTCTTCAAAAAATTATAAACTATTGTAAATGATAAAGTATATATTTCTTTCTTTTTTTTTTAAATCTAAACACAACACAAAAAGAAAGTTCCCCCTATTTCAAATATCAATAATTTTTTGACCAGGAAGAATTTAAAAAATCTTATTAAATGTCTATGTAGGGAATTTAATTAGCCACAATGGGAGCGAATTTTAGGACAAATCATCAGTCATGCTTCAGTGAGCAATGGTTCAATGCAAAAAGTCATTTTTTTTAAGTGCGCAAGCCTAAAATGATAACTTTGATTCAATGATAACGGACCCATTTTAAGATTTTAAACATTTTACACATCAGAATGTATGCAAAACGTGCTTCCCAATATACGGAAACGAAATTTGCATCAAATTTTACGGTTGAGTAGGCATGCAGCAAAAATTGCCCAATCTGCGATTCTTACTTCTTTGCCATGGTATAATTGATCAAATATGAGGAAATTCCTGTTTTGGAAGTGTATGCAACCAATACCCATTCATTCACGGTTGAATGAACCCATCAAACAACCAAAAAATAGGCCATTTTAGAATTACGAAAATGCATTGCAGTAATTTTATGCACTAGAAAGCATCTAAATAACATTTTTGGGGTTGTATTTATATTTTTGGGCACGTGTCAATGATCTCATGGAATTTATTTACAAATTTATTCTTCAGTGAGCACGTGAGACTGGAAAAGCCCTTATCTCACGTATGGACTTAAATTCAAATTCTTACTTTAATTTAATATAAAAACCATGCAAATGAGAAGAAAGTTTTGGGCTTCGTCATGGTTCAGTGACTTTTGGAATACGTGATTTGAATCAAGATCATGTTAGTTAGAGATCAGTTGAAGCTGTGTGCCAAGTTTCGTGACATAACTTACAGTAGAATTAACAATAATCATCAATGAAATTGGCAAAATTTCACATTTGTCAGGTATTGATTTCCTCCTCTATTGACTTTATGTACAGAGGTTAAACAAAAGTATTACAAAAGTGAAATTTGGCATATTTTAATTGTCAGTTTCTGTCCATTTCACTGTGAATTTTTTATAAAGTTTTGCACATAGCTTCAACTGGTCTCTAACTAACATGATCTTTATTCAAATTACGTATTCGAAAAGTCACTGAACCATGACAAAGCCCCAAACTTTCTTCTCATTTGCATGATTTTCTTGTATCTTGTGCCCACTGAGGCGTGAAACGTCCGGATTTTTATGAAAATAAAATAAAAAGTACTCCCCGAAAAGAATTGCTATATTCAATCAAAGTAAGAATTTTAATTTTAGTCCTTACGTGAGAAAAGGCCTTTTCCAGTCTCACGTGCTCCCTGAAGCATGAATTTGTAAATAAATGTCATTGACACGTGCCCAGAAAATATCAATACAAGCCAAAATTTTTTATTAAGATGCTTTCTAGTGCATAAAATTACTACAATGACTCTTCGTATTTCTAAAATGGCCTATTTTTGGTTGTTTGATGGGTTCATTCAACTGTGAATGAATGCATGGATATTGATTGCATACACTTCCCCAACAGGAATTCCATCATATTTGATCGATCATACAATGGCAAAAAATGAAAAATCGCAGTTTGGGCAATTTTTGCTGCATGCTCCCTCAACCGTGAAATTTGACGCAAATTTTGTTTCCGTGTATTGGGAAGCACGTTTTGCATACATTCTGACGTGTAAAATGATTAAAATCTGAAAATTGGTCCGTTATCATTGAATCAAAGATGCAATTTTAGGCTTGCGAACTTTGACATGTTTGCATACCACCATTGCTCACTGAAGCATGACTTGATTATTTTTCCTAAAATTCGCCCCCTTTGTAGTTAATTAAATTTTCTACATGGACATGTAAGTACATTTTTTAAATTCCTCCTGGTTAAAAAAATATTGAGATCTGAAATAAGGGGATCTTTCTTTTTGTGTTGTGTTCAGATGAGCGAGAATTATTCAGTGTCCTTTTTTAAATTGACCGATGGATGCTTCTGTTATGATTTTATTGTATGTTTTTTCTAAATTTAGTTCTTCAAATTCTTTCGCTAAATTATCAAGAACCGCTTCTAAAAATCATCCGCTGTAATTATCTATCCGTTGATTTGTGCAATTTAATTTCTAATTAAACCTTAAAAATCCTGTAATTGAACATCATTTCGTTGCTCAATGTTAACGTAATAGGTGTCGAAAAAAGAGGAAACTACACTAAAAGCATAACCTCGTCCGTCAATGGATGGACTAGCTTTACAGCTAGTCGGTCAAGACGGACTAGTTTTAAAGATAGTCTGTCATGTTCAGCAAGACTGACTAGCATGCAATTTAATATCTATCAACTTGACGGACGAGCTTTAAAGTCCGTCAAGTCTGATACTCGTCTGTCGATTCGACGGACTAGGTCAATAAAAGTAGGTAGGGGGACTCAGTGTACCAATTAGAATGACCGACTAGCTTTTGATACACATAGGTACAATGTCGTTTCAATGTCTGTTTCCGAGCATAATCAAGTGGATACATTCTCAAACAAAGGTTGTTTTGGCTTGACAATTTTCAATCTTCACTTACAGGCTAATTGAATACCTTGTTACTATAGAACCCAAGAACCTGGTCTATTCTTACAGATTGCTGGTGAATGCCCGGCTTAGCAACAACAATGAATAGAAGGTGGCTGGCCTACAATCGACATTCTCAAACAAAGGTTGTTTTGGCTTGACAATCTGAAAGCTTACGATAGCATACATAACATCAATGGTGACAAGTATGCAATTCACGAATAGGTTCAATTGTTTGTCCATTTTTTAATTACAGGCTAATTGAATACGTCGTTACTATAGAACCCAAGAACCGTCTATTCTTACAGATTGCTGGTGAATGCCTGGCTTAGCAACAGCAGTAAATCGAAGGTGGTACAATCGATTGAAAAACATGAGCATTGCGAAAAGGAAATTACTATTAGTTGCATTACCTGTATTCGAATTCCATTTAAAGAGCAAACTCTACAGACGCAGATTTTGATTATAATGGCGATCTCCTCCGTGTAATGGTGCCCTCACACTAGAGCGTGTTGAGGTAATTGCATTGAGGTAACGTGTGTCTAGCGTTCACGATTTTCACTCGAAATTTGACTATGTCCAAAATACGCTCAAGAACGCTCCATTTTCCCTGCCCAAAATGGAATATTTAATGAGCTCTAAACGACTGAAAAGCGAATAAATAGCGTCAGGGTAACGATGACTGCGCGTGCTTAGCGTCCACCTAACGATTGCCTAGCGTTAGCAACGACTGAACAGCGATGCCCAACTTATGTCTAGCGTGTTTAGACGTGTTAAAGAATGTTAGGAAACGCCAAACATGTGCGTATTGAGTTACGACTGCCCGACGTTCGTGGAATGTTAATTGCATTTTCGCGTAAGTTCATGAGCGCGGACAGTCGTTTGAAAATCACTTGGCAAACGTAGGAAAGCGTTTGCTTTTCGTTGGTATACGCAAAGAAACGCAGAGGAACGCTGAGGCCAATTTTTGATTTTGAACATGTTCAAAATGTTTTGCGAGTAACAGCGTTCTTATAAAGACGCTTTGAAAGCGCTTGGCATTCGCTACTTGATCGTTTAGCGCTTTGGGTGAACGTTCCTTCATAGTTCGAAGTGCGTCCAACCAACGCAGAACTTTTGTTTATATGTTTTTTACCTCAATATCCTTAAGTCACCAAATGGGGGCGCTTTGTGTTATCGAATAAAATGATTAAAGCTTATTCTGTTTTGTGCTCAGTAGTTTTCCCTCCCTGTTTAAAGGTAGTATCAGCCTTTTTCACAAATTGCGAAAACTAATGCAACTTGGCATAACTGTAGAATATGATCGACCTATACTGTCTATTCAATCTTACTGTCATAGGTTGCCTAGATCAGTAATACGAAACGAAAATCTGACAACCAATCTTGACCAGCTCTCCATCAACATCGTTGATATTACAGCGCGTGCGGCACGGACTGCACACAGCAATATACACACGGCGCATCAGCGTGCATTATTCTCTGCGCTAGCGGTCAGCGGTTCGCACCGTACGGTATATTTTTCGAGGTTCGAAAAAATAGGAATGAATTTTGATAATCGCAATATAATGACAAACATACACATTTGAGCTTAATCATGTTGTGGGAAGATATAGTCATTGGTATACTACTATATCCTCTCAAAAGCTAGAAATTTAATATTTTTGCCTGCAAAAGGCTGACACTACCTTTAAGTGCTATTTTTACATGAAAATTAACTATTCGGTTTAATGAAATATAAACATTTTCGACTTGAAATATGCATGTAATTGTTTTCTGTGAATACCAATTTATAAACGTATCTAAACACTTTTAAATGTTAACAAAAATTTGGTATTTCTATATTTTATTTATCATTTTGGAGCAATTTATTACCTTAAAAATACGAAGTTCAAAAGAACACCAGCAGAATTTACACTGTTGTTCATTAAGCTTGGATATTATTATAATTTTTTATTATTATTATTGTTTATTTATTTATTATCATTATTATTATTACTATTGTTTATTTGTTTATTTATTTATTTATTTTTATTTATTTTTTTTTTTTTTTGCTCTAGCCACATCATTTTGCTCCAGCTTAAATTTCTCGAATTTGTTTGTCTCGTCTCAACTCTCCGGGAACCTGGCAGTGGCGGATCCAGACGGGGCGCAGGAGACCCGCACCTCTTCTATGATTAAAAAATATATATATATATATGATTGACTGTATATGTTAAAATTGGAAAAATTTCGCCTGCACCTATAATCCCTCAAATTTTCGGGTTGCACCACTCGTATTTCAAAATCCTGGATCCACTACTGCTATGGTTATTTCTTAGACGATAAAAAAATTGAAGAAATAATGACAATTCATTGTTAAAGGGTTTTTTTTTTCTCTCTGTTTTTACCATAACGGTAGAATATTTTTATTATTTATATTCTTTACCAGTCACAATTTTTAATTCAACCCCTTACTTAGACAGGAAACCATTTTTTTTTAAATCTAGATTTAAGACCAATAGCAACCCTACACCTCAAAAGCGTTTCAAGGGATAGCACCGAGGGGGCTTTGGTAAGCCAAAAAATGTTGCCAGAATAGTTATTGTGGTGGATGAAGTACTTTTTTTTAATTATTCAATACCCGGTCAAAGTTTAGGAAAAATCCAATATAAAAAAAAAAAAAATAAGTAA
>CALNVZ010003745.1:372084-389419 GCA_940671915.1 Paracentrotus lividus | reverse complement strand
CTTTATCTAAATAATTCGAGCTCGAAGCGAGTAGAAATTTGCCAGAAATAAAAGCAGTTTCGTATTGTTGTGTCCTCAAATAAAACAAATTTGATAATTTTTTTTGCATGATTCTTAAGCCCTCCACTGTCATTATTCCTAAATCTACTTACATGCGATCGCAAAACGAGAGACAAAAGTTTTGACAGAATAATTAGGTCCAATATCGTTGTGTCCTCAAATAAAACAAATATAACAAATATTTTTGCATGATTCTTAAGCCCTTTAATATTTTTGCTATTATAGCTATCTTTTTCAAGAACTGCTTTATCTAAATAATTCGAGCTCGAAGCGAGTAGAAATTTGCCAGAAATAAGAGCAGTTTGAGCAGTTTTGGCCCGTGAAAAAAAAATATATAAATCAATATCTCTTCGATATTGCTGATTTCTTTTTTTTTTTCTCTTTCTTTTTTCCTTTCGAATGTGCTTTTCTTTTTACATGCTGAATATGCTTGAAGATATCTTACATTTTGTGTCCACAATTATCTTAAAATTATACAGACAGGCAATTGAAATGAATCAATCTTCACAGAAAGTACTGAAGGAAGAAAAGAACACAGATCAGAAATAGATAATTTGTTCTGTACCTAACTTTCATCAAGGTGTAACTTGATGAAAATCAGAGTCTCAGACTGACACTCATCCACAAGGTAGCCAGCTTACCCATATGATGAACCTGCATTGACAATGATATTTATTATTTTATATAGATTATATATATATTATATATATATATATAATATATATTATATATTATATTATCAATTATATATATATATAATATATAAGTATATATATCAAATATATATATATATATTAACTATTATTAGTGTATATATATAATATTATATTTATATTTATATAATATCTATAAACACAAATAATTGAAGATTAACATATAGCTTTTTTCCAACGAAGATTTATTTTTTTCTATTCTCGATTTTCGGAAAAACATTTCTTCCTTTCTCAAGAGAGACAAGATCATGAAGATTTACAATAACAAAGTAAACAATAAAATACATACAAAGATTTGAAACAAGGCAGCGCGTGGGTGTGGAGCACCGTCGTTATAGAAAGGAGATACCGACGCGTTGCCAGGACTACGTCAGCACTTAAAGCAGTAAAACTTAATGAATCATAAGTTGGCTTGATACATGTAGCCACGTTGTAGACGCATCTGTGACAATCAATATTATTTAAATGAACAATCGTAATAATCGTTTTCCTCAGCTACTTTGTACAAGATTAAGTAAAAATTCATATAACGTTGTAGTGAAGTATCAGTATCAATATTATTAAAGGCAGAAGTCACAGAAAAATATAAACACCTTGTCATTTTTTTCCATCAGAATTAGTTAAGCGTGGTTGAGAGTTATGAAAAGCTAGTATGAACAGGAAAAGTGAATTAAATTCGAAAAAATTAAAATACATACATACGTAGATACATAGCGTATGGGCCTGAGACAGACATCACAATAATTTAGAATAATGAAAGTACATAGAAGCGGTAATTTAACGGAAGAATGTGTAAGTTTGATAGCCATGACAAAATCTTTGTTGAGACTTGGGTTTTGGAACTCCTGGCTCTTAAGATGGTCTTAGTTCTTTAACCCTGCCTATATAAATGACACCAGACCTTGGATTATAGGATATACAAATATGAGATCTGTTACTAAATGATTTGGGCTGTTGAAGTGGGTTTGCTACTGGATGTTGTGTAATGCTTTCGTGTGATTGTACTTTTCATGATTGTTGATTCAGTCGGGAAGTTGACTGTCTCACCAATGTACAATACCCTGGGACAGTCTTTTAACATGTCAAACAGTATATATCATTAGTAGCTTACAATCGGCCATTAGCTGGATACTGAGCCTGTCGCAGCTCTATCTTATCTCGTAGCAATTACATGTCTACAAATTTGGCACTCGAGAGTTTCCACATGTTCTATTTCCAGATGGAGGTTTTACACTATGAACTTGTGAACAGGTGAGAATACGCTTGAGATTGCCGGCTGCGTGTTGGGCATGTAAGGGAATTCACTTACATCAGGTGATATGAGAGGAAATTTGACGGAGGATAGGCCATTCCTCGTCTGAGGTTACTCATCTGAACTTTTCAGCGATAGGGGCTATGAGTAGTCACACAATTTGCCGTTTGGATGGGGTTTGGAATTAACGCGCTCAACACATCAGAAACGGTGTCTGGCGCAAAGGCTTTGTCCCTGGCGCTTTTTGACCAGGCAGAGGTAGGATAAGAATGCTTGTATGAATTTTGCCCGAGTTCGATTGATTCTGCGAAAACACAACGTCACATTGATGTGATACGTCGATAAACAACACGAAAGCAGTTACAACATCAGTAGCAACCAATTAACAGCAAATCATTCAGTAACAGATCTCCAATGTTGTATCCTATTTCCAAGGTCTTTTGGTGTATTTTTTATGATAGGTATTTAAAGGAACTTAAGACCATCTTAAAGAGCAGGAGTTTTTCCAGAACCCGGTCTCAACAAAGATTTGTCATGACTATCCAACTAACTTCTTCGGTTAATTACCTTTCTAATGTTTTCATTATTTAATTATCTGACACCAGACCTTGGAATAGCTACGATTGGAGATCTGTTACTGAATGAATTTGGGCTGTGACGTGGTTTTGCTGTGATGTTTGTAACTGCTTTTCGTGTGATCGACGTATCACTAAGTGACGTTGTTGTTTTTCGGCAGAATCAATCGAACTCGGGCAAAAGTTCTAAAGCAGGTTATCCTACTCTGTGGTCAAAAGCGCCAGGGCAAAAGCTTCCTTCACGAAAATGTCCCTGTGGTAATCTGTGGTAATGTCTGTGGTAATCATGTGTAATTACACCGGACATTTTACCACCGAAATCCTGTTGGGTAAATTGGGATCATTGTTTTACCACACGAATCTGTGGTAAATTTGGGAACATTTACTACATGAATACCAACACGAATCCTGTGGTTAAAATTGGGACATTTTTACCACACGAATCTGTGGTAAAATTGGGACATTACACTGGATTTACGACAGCGAACAATCCTGTGTAAATTGGAGACATTTACACACGAATCTGTGGTAAAATTGGGACATTACACACGAATTACACAACGAATCTGTGGTAAAATTGGGACACATTTACCACACAATTACCACACGAATCCTGTGGTAAATTGGGACATTACACGAATTACCACACGAATCTGTGGTAAATTGGGAACGATTTTAACATGGATTACCACACGAATCCTGTAGGTAAAATTGGGGACATTTACACATGAATCTACCACTCGAATCCTGAGGTAAATTGGGACCATTACCATGATTCCACACGTCCTGGTAAATTGGACATGTACACACAATTTCGATGGTGGTAAAAAAAATTGATACCAACTCGATTACCACACCAAAGTTCACACAGATATTACTACACCACCTTAACCAACAGGATTACCACATAATTACCAAACGCCGTTACTACGGATTACCACGCCGTTACACAGGATTACGCACGCGCGTTTCACAGGAATACCGCACGCCGTTACCAAAGGAAATACCGCACGCCGTTACCACAGGAATACCGTACACACTAAAGATATACCAACGTCTGATATATATACAACATTTTGCAAAAATATTTTGTGGGTCACAGTTATTATTTCTATATTTCTTTGATGATAATGCAATTTCATAATTATCGCTTCTCGATGTTACTCTGTGTTTAGGAAATAAATTTCCGAAAAGAAAATACATCAATATGCATTGAATTACATTTTATTAAGGTAAACTTTCAAAAAATACTGATTTGTGCATACCAAATCATTTTATGCAAATGAGCTAATTACCATAATTACCACATGAAAATACCACAGGAATACCACACGACTTCTACACTTCAGCAGGAAACTTGCATTGGGTGTAACCACTTTGACTAATGCCATTTGGTCTAATCCTTGCTATTGTTTTTGTCTATAATCAGTTGGTCAAATTACATTTGGTCTAATTAATTCCCATTTGGTCTATATGTCCCTACCTGGAAAGCCAGTAGGCCTAACACAACTGGAAACTAAACCAAATATTGTTTAAGAACTACTGTCACACTCATGCTATATATCCACAAAACACACACACACACACCACAGCACCACACATACACAAATTATATGATATTAGTGTATTTTGGTCTCAGTGGTGAACAAGTATGTGTATTCCTGTGGTTATTATACCACACGACTCTGGGTATTACACATATTTCCTGTGGTATGCCACTTTCACACACACACACAACACCACACACACCCACTATACAACATACACACACACACCACACACCCACCTACCATATTGCGGTATAATTCCTGTTATCATTCATGTTGTATCAGTATGTGGTAGGTACAGTGTGGTGATGTGTGGTACTCATGTGTGGATTCTGGACGTGTGGCAATCTGCTTGGTATTGTTGTTGATTAAACATGACTATATGGAATGTTACACATATTCTTGTGGTATGAAATATATTCCTGTTGTATTTTGTGCTCTTATTTAGGTACACAGGAATACCACAGACATCCCATTTGAATTACCACATATACCAACATTTCCTGTGGTATGAGATCTTTCTGTGGCATTTTATGTGGTAATATAGGTAGTTACTACAGTCTGTTTCAAATAAATGGTACAGTTGGAAATATATATATTTTTAATGTATGCATACATTCTTGTGGTATGAGATATTCCTATGTATTTTGTGATTTAATTTAGGTACCACAGGAATACCTAATAGGTACCATTTTCATTACCACAGACTCTATAATACACACTCATTTCTGTAGTATTAGATATTCATGTGGTACTGTTGTGTGGTACTTTGTGTGGTACTCTGGGTACGACAGGAATACCACAGACACCCATTATATTACACATATCTGTGTTATATTTAATTATTACCACACATTTCTGGGGTATGAGATCTTCCTGTGGTATTTGTGTGTAATTTAGGTACAAAGGAACGGATACCCCAGACATTCCATTTTAATTACCACACAACTCTGTTATTACAACACATTCCTGTGGTAATGAGATCTTTCTGTGGTATTTTGTGTGGTAATATAGGTACTACAGAATACCACAGACACACATTTTCATTTCACACGACTCCATGAAATGTTACCCACTTTCCTGTGATATGAGATATTCCTGTTGTATTTTGTGTTGTAATTTAGGTAATTTAGGTTCCACAGGAATACCAAGGTAACTTTATTTTCATTACCACACGACTCTATATTCCACACTCATTTCTGTAGTATTAAGATATTCTGTGGGTACTTTGTGTGGTACTTGGGTGCACAGGAATACCACAGACACCATTAATCATTACAAATCACTCTGTGTTATATTACCACCAATTTCCTGTGGTATGAGATCTTCCCATGGTATTTGTGTGGTAATTTAGGTACACAGGAATACCACAGACACCCCATTTTAATTACCACACAACTCTGTTATATAACAACACATTACCTTGTGTATGAGATCTTCCTGTGGTATTTTTGTGTGTAATATAGGTACTACAGGAATACACAGACACCATTTTCATTTCCAACGACTCCATGAAGTGTTACCCACATTTCTGTGATATGAGATATTCTGTTGTATTTTGTGTTGTAATTTAGGTAATTTAGGTTCCACATGAATACCACAGGTACCCATTTTCATTACCACACGATCTATATTACCACACTCATTTCCTGTAGTATTAGATATTCATGTGGTAACTTTGTGTGGTACTTTGTGTGGTACTCTGGGTATCCACGGAATACCACAAACCCATTATCATTACCACATAATCTGTGTTTATATTACGCACACATTTCCTGTGGTATGAGATCTTCCCATGGTATTTGTGTGTAATTTAGGTACCACAGGAATACCACAGACACCCATTTTCAATTAACACACAACTCTGTTATAACAAACATTACCTGTGGTATGAGACTTCCTGTGGTATTTTGTGTGGTAATATATGGTACTACAGGAATACCACGACACCATTTTCATTTCCACACGACTCCATGAAATGTTACCCCCACATTCCTGTGATATGAGAATATTCTGTTGTATTTTGTGTTGTATTTAGGTAATTTAGGTTCCACAAGGAATACAAGGTACCATTTTCATTTACCACCGACTCTGTATTACCACACTATTTCCTGTAGTATTAGATATTCATTGTGGTACTTTGTGTGGTACTCTGGGTTACCACAGGAATATCACAGACAGCCATATCATTACGCAATAATCTATGTTATATTACCACACATTTTCTGTGGTATGAGATCTTCCTGTGGTATTTTGTGTGGTAATTTAGGTACCACACGGAATACAACATACACCCATTTTCATTACCACACGACTCTATGTTTATATTACAACACAGTTCCTGTGGTATGAGATTTTCTGTGGTATTTTTGTGTGGTAATTTGGGTACCACAGGATTACCACAAGAATTCTAAGTATATTACACACCATTCCTGTGGTATGAGATCTTCCTGTGGTATTCTGTGTGGTAATTTAGTACCACAGGAATACCACAGGCACAATTTTCGTTACCACCGAACTCTATGGTATATTACCACACAATATTCCTGTGGTAATGAGGTATCTCCTGTGTAAATTTGTGTGGTAAAACCAGTTACCACAGGAATTACACAGACATTTTTGTAAGGTTTGCGCCAGAACCGGTCTGATGTGTTGAAGCGCGTTATATCTCAAGACCCCATCAACGCAAGATTTGTGTGACTACTCATAGCCCTATCGCTTGAAAGTTTCATGAGTAATGTCAGACGAGAATGGCCTATCCTCCGTCAAATTCCTTCTCTATCACCTGATGTAAGTGGAATTTCCCTTACATGCCACGGCAGCCGGCTAATCTCAAGCGTATTCTCACGCGTTCACAAAGTTCATAGTGTAAAACCTCCATCTGGAAATAGAACTGTGGAAACTCTCGGTGCCAAATTTTGAGCATGTAATTCTAGAGATAGATAGAGCTGACGACAGGCTTTCATGTGTATCCGCTATGGCCGATTGTAATGCTACTAATGTAGTATACTGTTTGACATGTAAAAGTGTCCCAGGGTATTGTACATTGGTGAGACAGTCAACTTCCGACTGAGATTCAACAATCATAAAGTACTATCACATCGAAAGCAGTTACAAACATTCCAGTAGCAACCACTTCAACAGCCCAAATCATTTAGTAACAGATCTCCAATGTTGTTTTCCTATTCCAAGGTCTGGTGTCATATTTAGATGATAGGCATTTAAAGAACTTAAGACCATCTTAGAGCCAGGAGTTTCCAGAACCCAGGTCTCAACAAAGATTTGTTCATGGCTATCAAACTACACATTCTTCCGTTAATTACCCTTCTATGTCTTTCATTATTTATTATGTTTGATGGTCCTGTCTCTAGGCCTATACTCTATGGTATTACGTATGTATGTTTTATTTTTTCGAATTTAATTCACTTTTCCTGTCATACTAGCTTTTCATAAACTCTCAACACGCTTAATTATATTCTGATGGAAAAATAATGACAATTGTGTTATATTTTTTCTGTGACTTCTGCCTTTAATAATATTGATACTGATAGTTTACTACAGACGTTAGTATGAATTTTCTACTTTATCTTGTACAAAGTAGCTGAGGAAAACGATTATTACGATTGTTCATTTTTTATATGATTGTGCACAGATGCTTCTACAACGGTGGCTAATGGCTATCAAGCCAATCTTTATGATGTCATAAGTTTTACTGCTTTAATTGTGACGTAGGTCCTTGGCAACGCGTGGGCGTGTGCTCAACCACGCGCTGCTTGGTTTCAAATTTTGTTGTATGTTTTATGTTTTACTTTGTTATTGTTCAATCTTCATGATCTTGTCTCTCTTGAGAAAGGAAAAGGTTTTTTCCGAAATTCGAGAATAAAAAATAAAATCTTTCGTTGGAAAAAGCATGATGTTTAATCTTCAATTATTTGTTGTTTATACATAGTTAGCATTTTCCAACACGTGGAACTTTCAATCAATATATATATATATATATATATAATTTAGATGAAGCTATCAGATATTTTACAAGTAGGCAACACGTTCGCTCCGCTCTTCGCCCGTATCCTAATCTGTGAATATTACCTTTTATGCAATTCTACTTTATTTTTTATATAGGTCTCATTTATACCATAACTTTTTGACTATCTACTATTTATTGTTGTGAAATAAGAAGTATCAAGAAGACAGTTGACAATGAAGTCTATATTCTTCAACCCTCTCCTTCTCACGTACACGTACACGTATACGCAGTGCCAACTGGCCGATCGCATCCTGTGTATGGCATCACAACGCATGCATGTAGCTAGGTAGTACATGCCCGCGATTCAAACACCGATTGATTGACGGGGAATTCATGAATATTTATCAGTCACGTGACATGAACTCTGGGTGAACTTTTGAGGGAGATTACGTCATCAGGTAACAATTGGTCTAGACCTTTATTCTCGGGCGGACAGGTTCTCGGGGTCGCGCCATCACTCGACTTGACGCGTGCAGTATGCATAGCAGCTGCTATTCATAAAAAAAAAAAGTCTAGAATCTGGACTAGTCAAACGTTAGCTCAACACGCCGTAGTGTGAGGGCACCTTAACATGTGTGAGTACTATTTTTGAATTCCTTATGTTTCAGTTTACAGATATTATTTTTTCACATAGGTGGATTGATGCCATAATCACCAACGCGAAAAATTTATGTCTTGCTAAATCGATTTATAAATTGTGTGAATCTTACAACGATAATAACAATCACGTTAAATTATGAAATTTAAATTTTAAAATTTCTAATAATAAATACAGGCGTCACTTTTCTTTTAGATTACTTGTATCTGAAAGAGAAGAATATTGGATTAAAGGCACGACTTTGGGATTCCTGAAGTGGCTCTCAAGAAGAATAAGCGTAAGCAAAATGCTAAACCAGGTTGGTCTACAACAAAAAGTAATGATGATGCAAGCCATTGGCGGCGACCCCAGGGCCGCCTGCCCCCATTATTTGATAATTGCCATAATGTTAACTAATTGTGCCTCCTGTGTTTATTCCTGTCTTCTGATTTATATCATCATAATAAAATGTTTTTTTGTTGTTTTTTTTTGCTCGAATTCTTGTTACCAAATTCCCTTTTTTTTATATTATATTTAAAATTTCTTCTAATATTTCAGATTTGACGTCTCTGACAAGCTGGAGAAGCAATATTAAGCTAGCCGTCATGCTAGTCGGTCAAGACAAAAGCAAGAACATCGCGGCAGAAAAGTGCGACGGACTAGCTTTTACACCATGACCGACTAGCTGTAAAGTTAGTCCTGCTCAAAAGCTCGTCAGTCTGGGAATCACAACGACTAACTTTTACGTTAGTCCGTCAAGCTAGTCGGTCACGACGGACTAGCTTTAAAATTTGTCGTGACCGACTAGCTTTAAAGCTGGTCTGTCATGACCGACTAGCTTTCTGGAAAGCGAGTCCGTCGTGACCGACTGGCATTAAAACTAGTACGTCTTGACGCACTAACTTGAAGGAATAGCTTTCAAGCTAGTCCGTAGAGACGGACGAGCTTTAAAGCTAGTCCGTAATAACCGGGTTGTGTTGAAGGAAATCTAGACCGCCGTGACCGACTAGCTTTAAACCTAGTCAGTCTGGGCATCATTGCGACTAGCTTTAAGGCTATTCGGTCTACCCAGTTAGGCTTTCAGTGTAATACTTAAAATAAAGGACTTTATCGTTCATGTAGTATTTGTTTTTATTAAGATAAATTATTGGTTATCTGTCTTTTTTATGTTGTTGGTGTTTTTTAAAGGAAGCGTTAGATTATAGAAATTAATTTATTTCGATTATTATCACATACAAAAAAAATAAGAACCTACCTTCAGCAGAGGTCCGTGCATACAGGGTGTTAATAGGCCCTTGTAGCATGTTTCCCAAGCGGTCAAGGTTTGTCGCAAAAAGTGATAATGTATAGTTTGTGCATGGATCTAGGGTTGTAAACGTCGCTGAAGATGACGAAATGTTAGTTAGTGGATCATGTTTAATTTGCTGTTTCCCATCGGTGATTATAGCTGTGTAGTTCCTAAATATACCGCTAACGGTACTACAGGTCAGTGGGTTCCACACAAGTTTGAGTGTAGTACTTCTTACCCAGCGGACGGTGGCATTAAGCTTTGGTGGGGCTGGCAAAAATATCAAGCATGTCGTTTATGTCAAATATTATTTAAAGTGAATAAATGAAATAATTTGTTTGCATTTTTTTTTTTTTTTTTTTTATTTTATTAGGGGGGGGGGGTTCAGATATGTACCTTGATTAATTATTAAAAAATGATGCCAAAGGTCCTTTTTAGACGCAATTAGAAGTGTGGAAGAACAATTTAGGGGAAACGTGCATTCAGTATACAAATGGGCAATAATTGAATTTTTTCGTATTTCTAAACTTTCCTAATTACACGCCCAAAAAATGGTTTCTAACCTAATAATTTTTTGAATATAAATACTGAATTATGCATATTCTGACTGGGGAGGGGACTAGGATTTATCCAACTATAAAACATCCATGACTGCCCAAACATGCCTTTTGGTAATTTTTGCTTTAGACTATTGTTCAAAACAAACTAGATAAAATATAGGAAAGCATTTTGCTTTCGTTTTTGAAACATAAAAGAGCCAAAAAGATTAAGAAATATTTTTTTTTAATTCAAAATAATAGAAGACAAAAGAGAGAAATAAAACAAAAATAAGAATTCATTAGAAACTTCAAACTTTTTATCAAAATGTTGTTGACTATTACACTCAGGAACTTTTGAAAGGAAATCTGATTTCATACCGATTTTTGTTTAAAGCCAGATATTGATAAATATCTAAAACACACTTAATTTGCGTAGATAATAATAATTAATAGATTTATACTTCAACATAAAAACAAACAATACAGCACTATATTTCACATGTGCCTAAACCGTAAACGGCCATGCACAATTTAATATTAATCGGATTATTATTGACGGAGATATTTTTTGTTTCAATAATCCAATAAAATAGTGCAAAATCATGATTTTGCCCCCTTTTTCATATTTTGGCTTAGTTCTGAATTTTGAAGTATATTCGTTGCACAGTGTATTTTAGTACTTTAACATCATCTGTACTGAAATACTGGATGTAAAATGCTTAACTAGTAAAATGATCCATAGTAGGGAGTTGTACGTCGAAGGTACGGCGAGTTGTGACCGCCACATTATTCGAAATTTGGTCCGATATCATTAATATAAAGTTATGATTTTAGGCTTGGTAACTTTAAAAAAAAATGACATTTTTGCATTCAGCCATTGACCATGACTAGTTTCGGAAAATTATCTCAAATGGTAGCAATATAAACACACAAAAAAAAAAATAAAGTTCCCCCTATTTCAGATATGAATAATTTTTGAACCAGGAGGAATTTAAAAAAATCTAATTTAATGTCCATGAAGGGAATTTAATTAGCCGGGAGCCAATTTTAGGAAAAATCATCAAGTCATGCTTCAGTGAGTAATGGTTGAATGCAAAAATGTCATTTTTTGAAGTTCGCAAGCCTAAAATGGCAACTTTGATTTAATGATAACGGACCCATCTTCAGATTTTAAACATTTTACACGTCGGAATGTATGCAAAAAGAAAATCATGCAAATGAGAAGAAAGTTTGGGGCTTCGTCATGGTTCAGTGACTTTTCGAATACGTAATTTGAATCAAGATCCTTTTAGTTAGAGATCAGCTGAAGCTGTGTGCCAAGTTTCGTGACATAACGCACAGTGGAATTAACAATAATCATCAATAAAATTGGCCGAATTTGACATTTGTCAGGTATTGATTTCCTCCTCCATTGACTTTATGTTCATGTCAACAAAAGCTGAGCAAAAGTGAAATATAGCATATCGTCTGTCGGGAGCCATAAGGGCATTATTGCATTTTATAGATGTTCCGTTGAGAGCCAGAAGGGCGCTATTACTGTACAAAGTCAATGGTAATAGCGCCCTTCTGGCTCCAAACGGGAACATCCTTGATCTGCAATAGCACCCTTCTGGCTCCAAGCCGACGATATTTTAATTTAAGTTTGTGTCCATTTGACTGTGAATCATTTTACAAAACTTTGCACATAGCTTCAACTGGTCTCTAACTAACATCATCTTTATTCAAATTACGAATTTTGAAAAGTCAGTTAACCATGACGAAGCCCCAAACTTTCTTCTCATTTTCACGATTTTCTTGTATCTTGTGCCCACTGAGGGGTGAAACATCGGGATTCTTGTGAAAATAAAATCAAAGGTACTCCCCAAAAAGAACTGTTATATTCAACCAAAGTAAGAATTTGAGTTTTAGTATATACGTGAGAAAAGGGCTTTTCCAGTGTCACGGGCTCACTAAAGCATGAATTTGTAAATAAATGCCATAGGATCATTGTCTCATGCCCAAAGAATATAAATACCACCAAAAAATGTTATTGCGATGCTTTCTGGTGTATAAAATTACTGCAATGCATTTTCGTAATTCTAAAATGGCCTATTTTTTGGTTGTTTGATGGGCTCATTCAACCATGAATGAATGGATATTGGTTTCATACACTTCCACAACAGGAATTCCATCATATTTGATCGAATATACCATGGCAAAGAAGTAAAAATCGCAGTTTAGGCAATTTTTGCTGCATGCTCACTCAACCGTGAAATTTGACGAAAATTTCGTTATCGTATATTGGGAAGCACGTTTTGCATACATTCTGACTTGTAAAATGTTTAAAATCTTAAAATGGGTCCGTTATCATTGATTCAAAGTTGCCATTTTAGGCTTGCGAACTTCAAAAAATGACCTTTTTTGCATTCAACCATTGCTCACTGAAGCATGACCTGATGATTTTTCCTAAAATTCGCTCCCATTGTGGCTAATTAAATTCCCTGTATGGACAAACAATTAGATTTTTGCAATTCCTCCTGGTTAAAAAATTATTGATATCTGAAATAGGGGGAACTTTCTTTTTGTGTTTTGTTTAATTAAATATCCTAACTGGACATATAACTAGATTTTTTCAACTCTTCCTGTTTCAAGAAAATATTGATACCTGAAAAAGGGGAAACTTTCATTTTGTGTTGTGTTTAAAACGTTAAAAAAATGACCATACTCTGACCGTAAATGATAACAACATGTAAATGGCTCGAAGGAATCACAATGGACAGGTCTTCTTTTTCGGAATATAAATTTGAACAAAAACGTAAACAATATCTGGCCGTGAATGAATAAAGCAACATGCAAATGGCTTATGAAAAAATAATGATTAAAAAATGTACAAATTTCAGCTCTGTAACAATACTTTTGAAAATTTAGATTTTGTGAAAATAAGAGGAAGAAGAAGAAGAAAAATAGAAAAAAAAAAAAAGTAAACACCTAGAAAAATGTCAATAGAAAGAAAAGAAATTCATGAACACCTTATTATTATTCATAATTTGAAAGAGTAACTTCCCCGCATCTTTAGTACCATTTTTTTTTTTATAGTAAGTGTTTCCGTTTGGATGAACACGGCGCATTGTTTAAGAAAAAGAAGACGGAGAAATAAAAATCTTGTGCCGAAGTTGGGGTAAAATCAAAACAACTAAAAATATGATTTCATTTAGAAATGTTCCTGTCAGAGAAGAGTATAATTATGTCAAGCTGTAAAAAAAAAAAAATGCACGCTTATAGTCTCAGATCCACACAGGGCGGCCAAAAATTTCAGATGTAATAAAATGTTTTGTGAATTTTCCAATAAAGGGCCTGTCCGACCAACTTTATCGAAGCTTAAACACAAACCACAAAAAAAAAAAAAAGCAGTACCGATGTTGCTTGAGAAGTTACTTGTTCACTCGGTATAAAGTATCCACATTCTTTTCATTAGAAATAACATTTTTTGTTTACTGAAAAGTCACACTTCACTCAAAGACTACAAAGACATTAATTATTGGCCAGTCCTACAGGCGATCGTTGTGGCGACAACCTAATAATTTCATAATTGTATGGAGTTCGGCTTTAAAAAGGCAATTACAAACCTAAATACGTCTATATGTACACTAGGCTACAACAACTTGCTACCACACTCAAAACAGCAAGATGTCGTAACAACGATCGCCTCCAGTGGGACAGACCCTTTATTGGAAAATTAACCAAACATTTTTATACATTTGAAATCTTTGGCCGCCCCCGGATAGTTCTGAGACCATAAGCGTGCATTTTGTACAGCTTTACACAATTATATATACTTCTCTCTGACAGGATCATTTGTAAATTAAATCATACTTTTTATTCTATATATATTTTTTCAAGCTATAAACTTTTGTGACGGAATAAAAATAGTTACTTTTATTTTTGATATTTAATCAGGGAAACTTTAAAACAAAAGTCCTGTCATAAACTGCAATCGTTTAAACTTACCACTCATCCTGGTAGAAATTAGTTTTGTTTTCCATCGACCAATTTCCGACTCGGCACACTTTGCTGCAATTTTTATGACATAGTAGGCGTAGGGTTGTAAGCCACTGATGGTAATCTTTTGATCTGTCACACCTGGGTGAGTTACATATGTTTCGTTTAGATATGCCATTTTTGGACATCCTCGTTTTCGCATAGCCCTGTATCGAACAGCGTAATATTCTATTAGCTTTTCCTGCCCAGAGATTGTCCATGTCAGTACTGCGTACCGGTCTTGCACGTTGTAGTTACGGATTACAGTAACTGAAAAAATAAATAAAATAAAATAAATAAAAATCAAACAAGATAAAATCGGCATTATCATTCAAGACTAGTTACTTACCTGAAGGGGGGGGGGAGGGCATGATCCTGATCAAGATAAATGTGAATCTTGAATAAGCGAATTCAATCAATTCAATCACATCAATTTAATAAAATATTAATTTCGCCCACTTCTTGAACTACAGTCTGTGTAGAGTCAGTGTTTCCTTCCTATGTTAATGAAGAGCGCCATCTCTGGTTTGGTTTTAATATATAGGGAGTGCACTGTATACACACGTGTGGAACAGGAAAATTAGGTCAGTTGAAGCATAATAAAAGTTTTGAGTAGTTCTACCCGGAGAAATCCCTTAACTTTTCAACCTTCTTTTTTGCACTGTCTTCGTTACACCCTTTGTTGATTTGATATTTGAATGATCTTCTTGTCAAGAAGGACTTTGAATAAAGGTGACTATTATCATAAACATGAAGGCTGCTTTGTAAATGTTGGAACTGAGGTCTGAGTGAGCGAAGTAGAATGGAATTGGTGATGTCAAAACTAGGAAAGTTCGAATGACTTGTGTGTTGACGAGAGGCGAAAGTTGAAGAAGCGAAGGCGAAGTGCAGAAGCGTTGGAAATAGTGAGATTAAAGACGAAGCTATTCAGACCGGGACATCTGTCGATATTGGCATCTACATTCAGTTGAAAAGTTATTTTCTTGCTTCGACAATGCCATGGAACTTTAGACTTAACTTAGAAGTCTACAAGTAGGCCTACTAGTTGGAGCATTATCAGATTATTATGCTCTTGACCTAGGAATTGGAATGGGCAGCAGCAACAACATGAATCTAACCGTGTACAGGGCCGGCGGAGCGTTTTCAAAAGTGAGGGGGCCCAAGTTTTAGAAGAATTCATGAGAACATATTAGGCCCGAATAATAAGGATTTTTACATGGGGGGGGGGGCTCGAAATGTGAAAAAGTGCACCTTTGTGAATGAGCATTGGTTTGGTTTGGTTTTATTCTCCATATAAAAAATAGCAAATAAAAAAAAACATACATGAAAATCAATATACAAATTGAATAAACAAAATTAAATACATGTATAATGAGACAAATAATAAGAGGGTGGATGCTCTATCATATTCAAGCGCGAAGGCAGGGGTCAGTATGATGAACTTTTGCGAGCGCGTAGCGCGAGCCGAAAATGTTTTCTTATAAATTACCTGAAGGTAGTGTATTTTATACACATTTTGATAACTGTCATCCCATCTGAGACACATTTGCGAGCGCGAAGCGCGAGACGAAAATTTTGGCTTACAATGATGCAAAGGCCGTATATTTTACGCACATTTCCCCCTCTTATGTATTTTTGTTTGAATTCTTCTACAAGATAACGATCACCTTCATTTTAATAAAAACAAATTGCAAACGCGAGCAGTAAAATTTACATAACGTTACATATTTGGTGCGCCAGGGATCAGTCAATGTACATTTTTATTTTCGAAAACTTTGCGAGCGCGAAGCGCGAGCCGAAAATTTTTGACCTAACGGACTGAAGGTACAGTGTATTCTAGACATAGGCTAATTTGAAAATTTACATCTAATCACTTCACTTTACGATGTCAGGAGTCAGTCTTTCTGAGAGAAATTTGAGCAGACCATATTCGAGCGCGAAGTCAGGGTCAGTATAATAATCTTTTCTAGAGAAATTTGCGAGCGCAAAGCGCGAGCCGAAAGATTTTGCTTATAATGACCTGAAGGTAGTGTTCTCGACACATTTTGAAAATTGTCATCCCGTCTGAGAGAAATTTGTATATTTTAGGCAGATTTTCCCCTCTTATGTAGGCAAATTTTTGTTTGAATTCTGTTACTAGGTATACGATCACTTTCATTCTAACAAAAATAAATTGCGAGCGCGAAACGCGAGCAGAATATTTCATAACATCACCTATTTGGGGCGCCATGCAGGGATCAGTCAAGGGGCTTTTTAAAGAAAAGTTTTCGAGCGCGAAGCGCGAGCCGAAAATTTTGACTTATAATTAACTGAAGGTAGTGTCTTCTAGATTTTGAAATTTGATTGACATCCATCACTTCACTTTGCGACGTGAGGAATCAGTCTTTATGAGAGGAATTTGCGAGCGCGAAGCGCGAGCTTAAAATTTTGGCTTATAATAATGACACAATAAGACCGGATATTTTACGCCCATTTTCCATCTTATCTCTTTTTGTTTGAATTCTTCTATGGCTCAAGATCACCTCAATTTTAACAAAAATAAATTGCGAAGGCCAAGTGCGAGTAGAAAAATTTACATAACTTTACTAACATGGGACATAAGGGATCAGTATGTGCGTTATTGAGAGAACCTGGTGAGCGCGATGCGAGAGCAGAAAAAAAAATGGCTTCTAATGAACCCAAAGGTAGTGTATTTTAAACACATTTTGCATCTCCTTCCCGTTCTTCTTTTTCTTTCTTT
>CALNVZ010003745.1:355173-372059 GCA_940671915.1 Paracentrotus lividus | reverse complement strand
AAAGAGAGAGATGTTCGAAATCTGCACAAGTGGACAAAAAGGTACATCAAATTTTGTTGACATCACCGTGGCGATCAAAAAAGTACATTAGATTTTTTTCCCCACGTTAATATGGCGCGCGTGATAATTGGGGGCGGGGTGTAAAAAAAAATCCACCTTCGGCCCTCAAGTTAAATTTCTGTAACACTTCTTTGAAGCTTCATACATTTTAATGTGGGTTTCAAGCAGATCAATTTTCATAGCATTAAAAAGTTCATTTATTCTTCTTTTTATCGATACCCTATTTGCAAAGTAACATCATGTCAATGCACATATCTCATGAATATAATGCAAAGTAAAAAGTGAAAAATAGCGAAATGCTTTGTTTGCTGGCAACAGACAGTTATACTGACAATAGGCATTCAATTGGAAACATTTATCTCCTGACTTATCCTAACAAACAGGTGTTCTGTGCATGCAAGAACAAACACTCTCGTTACCAATTGGGGTGTCATTAAAAAAGAGAATAAATTTACTTGACAATGAAATAAATTCAATAAAAATTAGAAAATACCCCAAAAGCTATCAGGCGCCAAATTCGAGTGGCGGAACTTCACTTAATGAATGCATTTCAACATTTGACTTTTTACATTTCTCCATATTCTGATATTCTGTCATTGAAGCATGACAAAATCATTACAAATAGGATATCAAATAAAAAGTGGAATAAAATTAATTATCTTTCCAATGGTATGAATATCAGAATAACTAAAGCGTACCTGAAAAGTTATCAATGGCCAAGTCCCACTTGCGAAAACTTTTTGGGAGGTTTATTTTTGGCGGGATAGTCGTCCTGGGGTAATTGTCTAAGGGTATTTCTGTCCGTCTGTTGATGGTTACGAGTTACACCTACGGTATTCTCAGTAAAATAGACAATCGGAGAATAGTTGACATAAGCATGCCATTCTATAGACCTGTCGGAAACATGACCGTGTCTAGCTTCATCGGATCCCCCCTCCCCAACATGCCTATAAAGCAATATTTGGCATAAATAGGATACCCCCCCCCACTGAACCTTACATGTTTTCGTTACTATCCGAATGGCTCTGTATAACTGTGCTTCACGAGAGTGAGTGTTGTGCAGAGTTTTAAATTAAGTGGATAAACATTGGTAGACCAATCACGGTTTTAGAGATTCTGGAAGAAGGACTCGGTGCATGGCTTTGAAGAACACTGAAAAATGCTCCATGCGCAATCATGTTTCGCCAAATTCTTTAAATTAGGGTTGTAGGGCTGGTGGAGTCCAGTTCACCGCTAGAGTGTGGTTTATACGTTGTGTTTGTGTCTACTCTCTATGTCGTCCCACTTGAGTGTGTTGAGCATTGCCGTAAACTGGTTCGGATTTGAAGTCGCCAAAAGACAACCTTGCAGCTCTTTTTTGTACCTTTTGTAGGAGGTCGAATCCTATTCTTCTTGGTTCCTGGTTCCATGATGAATTGTGTACTAAAGATTGTCTGTACAATGGTCTTGTAGGTTCTCTTTCACAGCCCTACAGCATGTGTAGAAATTCCTTTGGAATAAATTGAGCATTCTGGATCCTTTACCTGCATCAATACTTGACTGCAAATCCCATTTCAGGTTGTTGGGTTCTTGATTCCTAGGTATTGCTCTCTTTCATTCTTTGAGAGTGTTCCCATCATCTGGTAGTGTAGTTTTCCAGTATGCGCTTTCTGATTATGATCACTACTTTGCATTTGGATGTTGAGCATCTAAAAGGATCCAAGACTTTGTTCAGTATTTATTTTGGGGACAACATTAATCCAAAACAACATGTTCAATTGGTAAATGTGGGATTCCTCACCATGTCTTCCAATACTCAGTTACTGGTATAAGCCTCGTTCATTTTATTTTGAAAATGATGTTGCTAACATTAGAGCTATTTTGCAGAGATTCATTTTTCTGCCTGTGTTGTTTGATGTTTGTTTTTTGTTTTTGTTGTTTTCCTTTTATGTAGCCCCTATATCAACATGTGTAAAAAAATAAAAAAAAAAAAATCACCCATTAGGTACATAGACTCTCATTTCCAATATCAGTTGGAGACATTATTCTGGAGAGCACTTTTCGCCTCTTTAAACGTCTACCATTGCTTGAACTAAGTAATCTTTTCACATAAGATTTTGAATTTGTCCTTTAGGCTAATCTAGCTAAATATTGCGAGTTGGAACTTGACGGACGTTTAGTAGACGCTCCGCATCCACAATGCTTAAAATGTTTGGCATTCGGGCATGTTGGGCGTGTGTATACATGGACTCTATCGAGAAATTTCCTATGGGTAGGGGGGGGGGTCTGGGGCACTCTCCAAAATTAAATGTCGGCATTGTTCATTTCCTTTACTCTGGCCGGACTATGGCGAATCTTTTCATATAGGCTTCTTACGGTTTTCTTTCCAGCTGATCTAGCTCAATATTCTTAATTTTGAACTGTATGCTGCAGTCACACAGACACTTTTATACATATAGTCACTTTTGTTGTTTAAATCTGATTTCATCTCCCATTTTGTAATTTTTATGTATTTCTTGTTTAACTGGATGAACGAAATTATCACTATTACCACTGCTGACTATAACGAGAAGGCATCCGTGGGGATCCGCAGAAAAGCAAACAATTTTTGGAACGCAACCGGACGTAACTCAACGTAAGCGTCACAGACGCGTCTGTGTGACTGCATCACCAGGGCTTCTGGCGGGCACTTTCCACCACTTAAATTGTCTGTAGCGAATTATTTATGTATCTGGGACTCTCTCGAACAATTTCCCATTTTCATGGGTATCCTTTCCACCTGATTAAGCTCAATTTTGGGACCCTTTGGGGCGTCTGGTAGGCACTTTCCAACATTTAAATCGTCTGGCATTATTCATTCCTATACTTCTGGACTATTGCAATTTTTTTTTTTCCACAAAGGTTCCTTGGGTTTCCTTTCATACATGCTGATCTAACTCATTATTTTGAATTTGGCACTTTGGGGGCGTCTGATGGGCACTTCCACCACTTAATTCGTCTGGCATTCTTCATTCCTTTACCTGTGGACTATGGCGAATCTTTTGATATAAGTTTCTTAGGGTCTCCTTTTTTGCCGATCTAGCTAATTATTTTTTTTATTTATTTATTTTTTTAAGTCGGGGGGGGGGGGTCTTTTGGGGCGTCTGGCGGGCATTTTCTACCACTTAAATCGTCTGGCATTATTATTCCTCACCTCTGGACTATGGCGAATCTGTTCATATAGGTTTCTAAGGGTTTCCTTTTTGCTGATCTAGCTCATTATTCTAAATTTTGGCACTCTGGGGGCGTCTGGCGGCACTTTCCGCCACTTAGATCGTCTGGCATTGTTCATTCCTTTATCTCTGGACTATGGCGAATCTTTTGATGTAGGTTTCTTAGGGTTTCCTTTTCTGCTGATCTAGCTCATTTTTGGGGGCCCTTTGGGGGCGTCTGGCGGGCACTTTCCACCACTTAAAACGTCTGGCATTGTTCATTCCTTTACCTCTGGACTATGGCGAATCTTTTCATATAGGTTTCTTAGGGTTTCCTTTTCTGCTGATCTAGCTCATTTTTTACCACTTTGGGGCCTCCCCCTGGCCATACCCACCACATAGAACCTGCCAGACGACCGATTCCTCATATGAGACGATGCAATCTTTACATCTATATAAAGAAAATTGGTTTCCTTTCCTGCTAGGGTGACCCCCTGGGCACCCGGTCTATACATGCAGCTTCTGACATATGTCATTCGCCTTCCCCTTTGTATATTGCTCTAGGTAGTAGAAGCTTATCGGAGTCATCAACCGTCTTGCACTCGATAATGTGCTCTTGAAAAGGCAAGATAATAGAATGGGATTACCATCAAAGGGCTGTATGCTTCTCTGCGGGAGAGATGATTTCATGTGGCACTCTAGAAGCGCTGCCAATTAAAGGTTTTGGCTGTCGTTGCAACTCGATCCACTCTGAGTTTGTGCAGCATTCCTCCCTCCTACTCCTAATCCCAAAGAATCATCTAAGTCTTCCTGAAAATGCTGTGTTTGACTTTGACCAGCAGTAGCTCCAGTGAGCCCTGGGCCTGGTTCCCCACTCAACGAATAGGAATCATCGCCTGTCCCCATCCATAAAGAAGATGGTCGTACAGATCCATTTTCAATTCAATTTGATTTAATTTCCACTAACGTTCACTAACCTTATTTATTTCCTTTCAGCAGCTAACTATCAAGTCCTGATTGGGCTGATTGTTCCTCCTTTAATTCTTAGTGTAGATCTACTTCCTACACAGGCCGGCGGAGACGGGGGGGGGGCCTGGGGGGGGGCCGGGCCCCCACACTTTTTGCCTAAAATTTTAATATTTTCTTTCCTATAAGAAAGAGTAGGAAGTAGATCTACACTAAGAATTAAAGGAGGAACAATCAGCCCAATCAGGACTTGATAGTTAGCTGCTGAAAGGAAATAAATAAGGTTAGTGGAACGTTAGTGGAAAATTAAATCCAAATTGAATTGAAAAATGGATCTGTACGACCCATCTTCTTTATGGATGGGGACAGGCGATGATTCCTATTCGTTGAGTGGGGAACCAGGCCCAGGGCTCACTGGAGCTACTGCTGGTCAAAGTCAAACACAGCATTTTCAGGAAGACTTAGATGATTCTTTGGGATTAGGAGTAGGAGGGAGGAATGCTGCACAAACTCAGAGTGGATCGAGTTGCAACGACAGCAAAACCATTTAATGGCAGCGCTTCTAGAGTGCCACATGAAATCATCTCTCCCGCAGAGAAGCATACAGCCCTTTGATGGTAATCCCATTCATTATCTTGCCTTTTCAAGAGCACATTATCGAGTGCAAGACGGTTGATGACTCCGATAAGCTCTACTACCTAGAGCAATATACAAAGGGGAAGGCGAATGACATTGTCAGAAGCTGCATGTATAGACCGGGTGCCCAGGGGGTCACCCTAGCAGGAAAGGAAACCAATTTTCTTGTATATAGATGTAAAGATTGCATCGTCTCATATGAGGAATCGGTCGTTCTGGACAGGTTTATTGTGGTGCCGAGTCATGGCCAGGGGGAGGCCCCAAAGTGGTTAAAAAATGAGCTAGATCAGCAGAAAAGGAAACCCTAAGAAACCTATATGAAAAGATTCGCCATAGTCCAGAGGTAAAGGAATGAACAATGCAGACGTTTTAATGGTGGAAAGTGCCCGCCAGACGCCCCCAAAGGGCCCCCCAAAAATGAGCTAGATCAGCAGAAAGGAAACCCTAAGAAACCTAACATCAAAGATTCGCCTAGTCCAGAGATAAAGGAATGAACATGCCAGACGATCTAAGTGGCGGAAAGTGCCCGCCGACGCCCCCAGAGTGCCAAATTTAAATAATGAGCTAGATCAGCAAAAAAGGAAACCCTTAGAAACCTATATGAACAGATTCGCCATAGTCCAGAGGTGAGGAATAATAATGCCAGACGATTTAAGTGGTAGAAATGCCCGCCAGACGCCCCAAAGGACCCCCCCCCCCCCGACTTAAAAAAAATAAATAAATAAAAAAAATAAATTAGCTAGATCGGCAAAAAAGGAGACCCTAAGAAACTTATATCAAAAGATTCGCCATAGTCCACAGGTAAAGGAATGAAGAATGCCAGACGAATTAAGTGGTGGAAAGTGCCCATCAGACGCCCCCAAAGTGCCAAAATTCAAAATAATGAGTTAGATCAGCATGTATGATATAATATCTTATTTTAGCTTTACTACAGACGTTAACGTATGAATTTTTCTACTTTATCTTGTACAAAGTAGCTGAAGGAAAACGATTATTACGATTGTTCATTTAATCTTATATGATTGTGCACAGATGCTTCTTACAACGTGGCTTATGGCTATCAGCAATCTTTATGATGTCAATAAGTTTTACTGCTTTAATTGTGACGTACGGTCTTGGCAACGCGTGGGCGGTGCTCCAACCACGCGCTCGCTTGGTTTCAAATGTTAGTGTATGTTTTATGTTTTACTTTTGTTATTGTTCAATCTTCATAGATTTGTCTCTCTTGAGAAAGGAAAAGGTTTTTTTTCCGAAATTCGATAATAAAAAAAATACAAATCTTTTCGTTGGAAAAAGAGATGTGTTAATCTTCATTATTTGTTGTTTATAACATATTACATTCTTCCAACACGTGGAAGCTTTCAATTCATATTATATATTACTACTATATATAATTTAGATGAAGCTTGCAGATATATTTTACAAGTAGGCAAACACGTTCGCTCCGTCTTTCGCCCCGTATTACCTAATCGTGAATATTACCTTTTATGCAATTCACTTTATTTTTTATATAGGTCTCATTTATAACCATAACTTTTTGACTAATCTACTATTATTGTTGTGAAATCAGAAGTATCAGAAGACAGATTGCAATGAAGATCTAGTATTCTTCAACCCTCTCCTTCTCACGTACACGTACACGTATACGCCAGTGCCAACTGGGATCGCGCACCTTGTGTAATGGATCAACGCATGCTGTGCTAGGATTAGTACATGCCGCGATTCAAACACCGATTGAATTGAACGGGGAATTCATGGAATATTTATCAGTCACGTGACATTGAACTCTGGTGAAACTTTTGAGGGAGATTACGTCATCAGGTAACCAATTGGTTAGACTGTTATTCTCGGGCGGACAGGTTCTTCGGGTCCCGGCCATCACTCGACTTGGACGCGTGCAGTATGCATAGCAGCTGCTATTCATATAAAAAAAAAGTCTAGAATTGGACTAGTCAAAACGTTAGTCACAACACGCCGTATGTGAGGGCACCTTAAATGTGAAGTACTATTTTTTGAATCCTTATGTTTCAGTTTACAGATATTATTTTTTTCACATAGGTGGAATTGTATGCCACTACCATCACCAACGCGAAAAATTATGTTTGCTAAATCGATATTATAAATTGTCTTGAATCTTACAACGATATATAACAATCACGTTATTATTAAATTTAAATTTTAAAATTTCTAATAATAAATACATAGGCCGTCTTTTCTTTAGATTACTTGTATTCTGAAAGAGAGAATATTTGGATTAAGGCTACGATTTGGGATTTCCTTGAAGTGCTCATACAGAAGAATAAGCGAAGCAATAATGCTAAACAGGTTGGGTCTACACAAAAAGTAATGATGATTGCAAGCCATTGGCGGCGACCAGGGCCGCCTGCCCCATTATTTGCATAATTGCCATTAATGTTAACTATGTGCTCTGTGTTTATCCTGTCTCTGATTTATATCATCATAATAAAATGTTTTTTTGTTTGTTTTTTTTTTGCTCGAATTCTTGTTACAAATTCCTTTTTTTTATATTATATTTAAATATTTCTTTAATATTTCAGATTTGACGTCTCTGACAAGCTGAGAAGCATATTTAAGCTAAGCCGTCATGCTAGTCGGTTCAAGACATAAAGCCAGAATCATCGCGGCAGAAAAGGTGCGACGGACTAGCTTTTACACCGATGACGACTAGCTGTAGTAGTTCCTGTCAAAAGCTGTCAGTCTGGGAAATCACACAGACTAACTTTTACGTTAGTTCCGTCAAGCTAGTCGGTCACGACGACTAGCTTTAAATTTGTGTCGTGACCACGTAGCTTTTAAAGGCTGGTTCTTCATGACCGACTAGCTTTCTGGAAAGGCGAGTCCGTCGTGACCGACTGGCTTAAAACTAGTACGTCTTGACGCACTTAACTTGGAAGGAATAGCTTTCAAGCTAGTGCCGTAGAGACGGACGAGCTTTAAAGCTAGTCCGTAATAACCGCGGGTTGTGTTTGAAGGAAATCTAGACCGCCGGACGCGACTAGCTTTAACCTAGTCAGTCTGGGCATCACTTGCGACTAGCTTTAGGCTATTCGGTTCTATCCCAGTTAGGCTTTCAGTGTAATACTTAAATAAAGGACTTTATCGTTCATGTAGTATTTTGTTTTTATTAAGATAAATTATTTGGTTATTCTGTCTTTTTTATGTTGTTGGTGTTTTTTAAGGAAGCGTTAGATATAGAAATTAATTTATTTCGATTATTATCACATACAAAAAAAATAAGAACCTAGACCTTCAGCAGAGGTCCGTGCATACAGGGTGTTAATAGGCCTTGTAGCATGTTTCCCAAGCGGTTCAAGGTTTGTCGCAAAAAGTGATAATGTATAGTTTGTGCATGGATCTAGGGTTGTAAACGTCGCTGAAGATGACGAAATGTTAGTTTGGTGGATCATGTTTAATTTGCTGTTTCCTCGCGGTGATTATAGCTGTGTAAGTTCCTTAATATACCGTAACGTACTACAGGTCAGTGGGTTCCACACAAGTTTGAGTGTAGTACTTCTTACCGCAGCGGCGGTGGCATTAAGCTTTGGTTGGGGTCTGGCAAAATATCAGCATGTCGTTTATGTCAAATTTATTTAAAGTGAATAAATGAAATAATTTGTTTGCATTTTTTTTTTTTTTTTTTTTTTTTTTTTGGGGGGGGGGGGTTCAGATATGTACCTTGATTAATTATTAAAAATGATGCCAAAGGTCCTTTTTAGACGCAATTAGAAGTGTGAAGAACACATTTAGGGGAACGTGCATTCAGTATACAAATGGGCAATAATTGAATTTTTTTCGTATTTCTAAACTTTCCTAATTACCACGCCCAAAAATGGTTTCTACACTAATTAATTTTTTGAATATAAATACTGAATTATGCATATTCTGACTGGGGAGGGGACTAGGATTTATCCAACTATAAAACATCCATGACTGCCCAAACATGCCTTTTGGTAATTTTTTGCTTTAGACTATTGTTCAAAACAAACTAGATAAATATAGGAAGCATTTTGGCTTTCGATTTTGAAACATAAAAGAGCAAAAAGATTTAAGAAATATTTTTTTTTAATTCAAAATAATAGAAGACAAAGAGAGAAATAAAACAAAATAAGAATTCATTAGAAAACTTCAAACTTTTTTATCAAAATGTTGTTGACTATTACACCTCAGGAACTTTTTGAAAGGAAATCTGATTTCATTACGGATTTTGTTTAAAGCCAGATTATTGATAAATATCTAAAACACACTTAATTTGCGTAGATATAATAAATTATAGATTTATACTTCAACATAAAACAACAATACAGCAACTATATTTCACATGTGCCTAAACCGTAAACGGCCATGCACAATTTAATATATTAATGCGGATTATTATTGACGGAGATATTTTTTGTTTCAATAATCCAATAAAATAGTGCAAAATCATGATTTTTGCCCCCTTTTTCATATTTTTGGCTTAGTTCTGAATTTTGAAAGTATATTCGTTGCACAGTGTATTTTAGTACTTAACTCATATCTGTACTGAAATACTGGATGTAAAATGCTTAACTAGTAAAATGATCCATAGTAAGGGAGTTGTACGTCGAAGGTACGGCGAGTTGTGACCGCCACATTATTCGAAATTTGGTCCGATATCATTAATATAAATTTGCTATGATTTTAGGCTTGGTAACTTTAAAAAAAAATGACATTATTTGCATTCAGCCATTGACCATGACTAGTTTTTCGGAAAATTATCTCAATGGTAGAATATTAAACACACAAAAAAAAAAATAAAGTTCCCCCTATTTCAGATATGAATAATTTTTGAACCAGGAGGAATTTTAAAAAACTAATTTAATGTCCATGAAGGGAATTTAATTAGCCGGGAGCCAATTTTAGGAAAAATCATCAAGTCATGCTTCAGTGATAATGGGTTGAATGGCAAAATGTCATTTTTTGAAGTTCGCAAGCCTAAATGGCAACTTTGATTTAATGATAACGGACCCATCTTCAGATTTTAAACATTTTACACGTCGGAATGTATGCAAAAAGAAAATCATGCAAATGAGAAGAAAGTTTGGGGCTTCGTCATGGTTCAGTGACTTTTCGAATACGTAATTTGAATCAAGATCCTTTTAGTTTAGAGATCAGCTGAAGCTGTGTGCCAAGTTTCGTGACATAACGCACAGTGGAATTAACAATAATCATCAATAAAATGGCCGAATTTGACATTTGTCAGGTATTGATTTCCTCCTCCATTGACTTTATGTCATTTGTCAACAGAAAGCTGAGCAAAAGTGAATATAGCATATCGTCTGTCGGGAGCCATCAAGGGCATTATTGCATTTTATAGATGTTCCGTTGAGAGCCAAGGGCGCTATTACTGTACAAAGTCAATGGTAATAGCGCCCTTCTGGCTCCAAACGGGAACATCCTTGATCTGCATAGCCCCTTCTGGCTCCAAGCGACGATATTTTAAATTTAAGTTTGTGTCCCATTTGACTGTGAATCATTTTAAAAAACTTTGCACATAGCTTCAACTGGTTCTCAAACTAACATCATTCTTATTCAAATTACGAATTTTGAAAAGTCAGTTAACCATGACGAAGCCCCAACTTTCTTCTCATTTTCACGATTTTCTGTATCTTGTGCCCACTGAGGGGTGAAAATCGGGATTCTTGTGAAAATAAATCAAAGGTACTCCCAAAAGAACTGTTATATTCAACCAAAGTAAGAATTTGAGTTTTAGTATATACGTGAGAAAGGGCTTTTCCAGTGTCACGGGCTCACTAAAAGCATGAATTTGTAAATTAAATGCCATAGGATCATTGTCTCATGCCAAAGAATAAATACCAACCAAAAAATGTTATTGGCGATGCTTTTGGTGTATAAATTACTGCAATGCATTTTCGTAATTCTAAAATGGGCCTATTTTTTTGGTTGTTTGATGGGCTCATTCAACATGAATGAATGGATATTGGTTTCATACACTTCCACAACAGGAATTCCATCATATTTGATCGATATACATGGCAAAGAAGTAAAATCGCAAGTTTAGGGCATTTTTGCTGGCATGCTCACTCAAACCGTGAAATTTGACGAAAATTTCGTTATCGTATATTGGGAAGACGTTTTGCATACATTCTGACTTGTAAAATGTTTAAAATCTTAAAATGGGTCCGTTATCATTGATTCAAAGTTGCCATTTAGGCTTGCGAACTTCAAAAAAATGACCTTTTTTGCATTCAACCATTGCTCACTGAAGCAATGGACCTGATGATTTTTCCTAAAATTCGCTCCCATTGTGGCTAATTAAATTCCCTGTATGGACAAAACAATTAGATTTTTGCAATTCCTCCTGGTTAAAAAATTATTGATATCTGAAATAGGGGAGACTTTCTTTTTGTGTTTTTTTAATTAAATATCCTAACTGGACATATAACTAGATTTTTTCAACCTCTTCCTGTTTTCAAGAAAATATTGATACCTGAAAGGGGAAACTTTCATTTTGTGTTGTGTTTTAAAACGTTAAAAAATGACCATACTCTGACCGTAAATGATAACAACATAGTAAATGGCTCGAAGGAATCAAATGGACAGGTCTTCTTTTATAAATTTGAAACAAACGTAAACAATATCTGGCCGTGAATGAATAAAGAACATGCAAATGGCTTATGAAAAAATAATGATTAAAAATGTACAAATTTCAGCTCTGTACAATACTTTGAAAAATTTAGATTTTGTGAAATAAGAGGAAGAAGAAGAAGAAAATAGAAAAAAAAAAAAGTAAACACCTAGAAAAATGTCAATAGAAAGAAAGAAATTCATGAACAACCTTATTATTATTCATAATTTGAAAAAGAGTAACTTCCCCGCATCTTAGTACCATTTTTTTTTTATAGTAAGTGTTTCGTTTGGATGAACACGGCGCTTCGTTTAGAAAAAGAAGACGGAGAAATAAAAATCTTGTGCCGAAGTTGGGGTAAAATTCAAAACAACTAAAAATATGATTTCATTTAGAAATGTTTCCTGTCAGAGAAGAGTATAATTATGTCAAAGCTGTAAAAAAAAAAATGCACGCTTATAGTCTCAGAATCCACACAGGGCGGCCAAAAAATTTCAGATGTAATAAAATGTTTTGTGATTTTCCAATAAAGGGCCTGTCCGACCAACTTTATCGAAGCTTAAACACAAACCACAAAAAAAAAAAAAAGCAGTACCGATGTTGCGTTGAGAAGTTACTTGTTCATCGTTGTATAAAGTATCCACATTCTTTTCATTAGAAATATCATTTTTGTTTACTGAAAAGTCACACTTCACTCAAGACTACAAAGACATTAATATTGGCCAGTCCTACCAGGCGATCGTTGTGGCGACAACCTAATAAATTTCATAATTGTATGGGAGTTCGGCTTTTAAAAAGGCAATTACAAACCTAAATACGTCTTATTATGTACACTAGGCTACACAACTTGCTACCACACTCAAAACAGCAAGATGTCGTAACAACGATCGCCTCCAGTGGGACAGACCCTTTATTGGAAATTACAAACATTTTTATACATTTGAAATCTTTGGCCGCCCCGGATAGTTCTGAGACATAAGCGTGCATTTTGTAGCAGCTTTACACAATTATATATACTTCTCTCTGACAGGATCATTTGTAAATTAAATCATACTTTTTATTCTTAATCATATTTTTTCAAGCTATAACACTTTTGTGGACGGAATAAAATAGTTTACTTTTATTTTTGATATTTAATGGGAAACTTTAAAACAAAAGGTCCTGTCATAAACTGCAATCGTTTAACTTACCACTCATCCTGGTAGAAATTAGTTTTGTTTTCCATCGACCAATTTCCGACTCGGCACACTTTGCTGCAATTTTTTATGACATAGTAGGCGTAGGGTTGTAAGCCACTGATGGTATCTTTTGATCTGTCACACCTGGGTGAGTTAATATGTTTCGTTTAGATATGCCATTTTTGGACATCCTCGTTTTCGCATAGCCTGTATCGAACAGCGTAAATTCTATAGCTTTTCCTGCCCAGAGATTGTCCATGTCAGTACTGGCGTACCGGTCTTGCACGTTGTAGTTACGGATTACAGTAACTGAAAAAATAATAAAATAATAATAAAAATCAAACAAGATAAAATCGGCCATTATCATTCAAGACTAGTTACTTACCTGAAGGGGGGGGGAGGGCATGATCCTGAATCAAGATAAATGTGAATCTTGAATAAGCGAATTCAATCAATTCAATCACATCAATTTAATAAAATTTAATTTCGCCCACTTCTTGAACTACAGTGCTGTGTGTAGAGTCAGTGTTTCCTTCCTATGTTAAATGAAGAGCGCCATCTCTGGTTGGTTTTAATATAAGGGAGTGCACTGTATACACACGTGTGGAACAGGAAAATTAGGTCGTTGAAGCATAATAAAAGTTTTGAGTAGTTCTACCCGGAGAAATCCTTAACTTTTCAACCTCTTTTTTGCACTGTCTCGTTACACGCCTTTGTTGATTTGATATTTTGAATGATCTTCTTGTCAAGAAGGACTTTGAATAAAGGTGACTATTATCATAAACATGAAGGCTGCTTTGTAAATGTTGGAACTGAGGTCTGAGTGAGCGAAGTAGAATGGAATTGGTGATGTCAAAACTAGGAAAGTTCGAATGACTTGTTGTTGACGAGAGGCGAAAGTTGAAGAAGCGAAGGCGAAGTGCAGAAGCGTTGGAAATAGTGAGATTAAAGACGAAGCTATTCAGACCGGGACATCTGTCGATATTGGCATCTACATTCAGTTGAAAAGTTATTTTCTTTGCTTCGACAATGCCATGGAACTTTAGACTTAACTTTAGAAGTCTACAAGTAGGCCTACTAGTTGGAGCATTATCAGATTATTATGCTCTTGACCTAGGAATTGGAATGGGCAGCAGCAACAACATGATCTAAACCGTGTACAGGGCCGGCGGAGCGTTTTCAAAGTGAGGGGGCCCAAGTTTTAGAGGAATTCATGAGAACATATTAGGCCCGAATATATAAGGATTTTTACATGGGGGGGGGGGCTCGAAATGTGAAAAAGTGCACCTTTGTGAATGAGCATTGGTTTGGTTTTGGTTTTATTCTCCATATAAAAAAATAGCAAATAAAAAAACATACATGAAAATCAATATACAAATTGAATAAAACAAAATTAAATCATGTATAATGAGACAATAATAAGAGGGTGGATGCTCTATCATATTCAAGCGCGAAGGCAGGGGTCAGTATGATGAACTTTTTGCGAGCGCGTAGCGCGAGCCCGAAAATGTTTTCTTATAAATTACCTGAAGGTAGTGTATTTTATACACATTTTGATAAACTGTCATCCCATCTGAGACACATTTGCGAGCGCGAAGCGCGAGACGAAAATTTTGGCTTACAATGATGCAAAGGCCGATTTTTACGCACATTTCCCCCTTATGTATTTTTGTTTGAATTTCTTCTACAAGATAACGATCACCTTCATTTTAATAAAACAATTGCAAACGCGAGCAGTAAAATTTACATAACGTTACATATTTGGTGCGCCAGGGATCAGTCAATGTCATTTTTATTTTTTCGAAAACTTTTGCGAGCCGCAAAGCCGCGAGCCGAAAATTTTTGACCTAACGGACTTGAAGGTACAGTGTATTCTAGACATAGGCTAATTTGAAAATTTACATCTAATCACATTCACTTTACGATGTCAGGAGTCAGTCTTTCTGAGAGAAATTTTGAGCAGACCATATTCGGAGCGCGAAGTCAGGGGTCAGTATAATAATCTTTTTTCTAGAGAAATTTGCGAGCGCAAAGCGCGAGCCGAAAGATTTTGCTTATAATGACCTGAAGTAGTGTGTTCTCGAACATTTTGAAAATTGTCATCCCGTCTGAGAGAAATTTTGTATATTTTAGGCAGATTTTCCCTCTTATGTAGGCAAATTTTTGTTTGAATTCTGTTACTAGGTATACGATCACTTTCATTCTAACAAAAATAAATTGCGAGCGCGAAACGCGAGCAGAATATTTCATACATCAACCTATTTGGGGCGCCATGCAGGATCAGTCAAGGGGCTTTTTAAGAAAAGTTTTCGAGCGCGAAGCGCGAGCCAAAATTTTGACTTATAATTAACTGAAGTAGTGTTTTCTAGATTTTGAAATTTGATTTTGACATCCATCACTTCACTTTGCGACGTGAGGAATCAGTCTTTATGAGAGGAATTGCGAGCGCGAAGCGCGAGCTTAAAATTTGCGCTTATAATAATGACACAATAAGACCGGATATTTACGCCCATTTTTCCATCTTATCTCTTTTTGTTTGAATTCTTCTATGGCTCAAGATCACTCAATTTTAACAAAAATAAATTGCGAAGGCCAAGTGCGAGTAGAAAAAATTTACATAACTTTACTAACATGGGACATAAGGGATCAGTATGTGCGTTATTGAGAGAACCTGGTGAGCGCGATGCGGAGAGCAGAAAAAAAATGGCTTCTAATGAACCCAAAGGTAGTGTATTTTAAACACATTTTGCATTCTCCTTCCGTTCTTCTTTTTCTTTCTTTTTTTCTTAGAAAAATATTAAAATTTTAGCAAAAAGTGTGGGGGCCCGGCCCCCCCCCAGGCCCCCCCCCCGTCTCCGCCGGCCCTGTGTAGGAAGTAGATCTCACACTAAGAATTAAAGGAGGAACAATCAGCCCAATCAGGACTTGATAGTTAGCTGCTGAAAGGAAATAATAAGGTTAGTGGAACGTTAGTGGAATATAAATCACAATTGAATTGAAAATGGATCTGTACGACCATCTTCTTTATGGATGGGGACAGGCGATGAATTCCTATTCGTTGAGTGGGGAACCAGGCCCAGGGCTCACTGGAGCTACTGCTGGTCAAAGTCAAACACAGCATTTTCAGGAAGACTTAGATGATTCTTTGGGATTAGGAGTAGGAGGGAGGAATGCTGCACAAACTCAGAGTGGATCGAGTTGCAACGCAGCCAAAACCTTTAATTGGCAGCCGCTTCTAGAGTGCCACATGAAATCATCTCTCCCGCAGAGAAGCATACAGCCCTTTGATGGTAATCCCATTCTATTATCTTGCCTTTTCAGAGCACATTATCGAGTGCAAGACGGTTGATGACTCCGATAAGCTTCTACTACCTAGAGCAATATACAAAGGGGAAAGGCGAATGACATTGTCAGAAGCTGCATGTATAGACCGGGTGCCCAGGGGGTCACCCTAGCAGGAAAGGAAACCAATTTTTCTTGTATATAGATGTAAAGATTGCAATCGTCTCATATGAGGAATCGGTCGTCTGGCAGGTTCTATGTGGTGGGTATGGGCCAGGGGGAGGCCCCAAAGTGGTAAAAAAAAATGAGCTAGATCAGCAGAAAAGGAAACGCCTAAGAAACCTATATGAAAAGATTCGCCATAGTCCAGAGGTAAAGGAATGAACAATGCCAGACGTTTTAATGGTGGAAAGTGCCGCCAGACGCCCCCAAAGGGCCCCCAAAAATGAGCTAGATCAGCAGAAAAGGAAACCCTAAGAAACCTAACATCAAAGATTCGCCATAGTCCAGAGATAAAGGAATGAACAATGCCAGACGATCTAAGTGGCGGAAAGTGCCCGCCAGACGCCCGCCAGAGTGCCAAATTTAGAATAATGAGCTAGATCAGCAAAAAAGGAAACCCTTAAGAAACCTATATGAACAGATTCGCCATAGGTCCACGAGGTGAGGAATAATTAATGCCGAGACGATTTAAGTGGTAGAAAATGCCCGCCAGACGCCCCAAAGGACCCCCCCCCCCGACTTAAAAAAATAAATAAATAAAAAAAATAAATTAGCTAGATCGGCAAAAAAGGAGACCCTAAGAAACTTATATCAAAAGATTCGCCCATTAGTCCACAGGTAAAGGAATGAAGAATGCCAGACGAATTAAGTGGTGGAAAGTGCCCATCAGACGCCCCCAAAGTGCCAAATTCAAAATAATGAGTTAGATCAGCATGTATGAAGGAAACCCAAGGAACCTTTGAT